>JASVEL010001389.1:0-370656 GCA_032618575.1 Nicotiana noctiflora | reverse complement strand
GAGCTGTCACACCTCCTTTTTCCGCACCCGCGAGGGCACGAGGGAGTTTTTCCAATTAAAGGACAATCGAAACGGGATCAATTTATTTAATTCGGAGTCGCCACTTGGAAAAATAATGGTGTCCCAAGTCACCGGTTTGATCCCGAACCGAGGAAATTTATGACTCTATAATATAGTCTGCGAAACTAGAAACGCGTTAACCCTGTGTTGATTGTTTCTCATTAACCAAATATTTTACCAATAATGACTGATTTCATAATGCATAAACATAACCATGTGATTGATTCACTAACAAGTTCATAATTTATATTTACAACGCCCCATATATATATACATAGGCCACAATCCCACAGTTTACATGTCTACGGAGCCTCTAGGATACAAAAAGGGAAATACAATACTTGCCGGTAACAAGGCTCCGGCTATACCTTACAAAACCAAAATGAAATCTAAACCGAGTGGCATGAACCACACAAGGCCCCGAGGAAGAAAGGGGCTCACCAAAACGGGCAGTGGAGGATGAAGGATACTACTGCCGATGTGCTGAAGTGCCTGCTACAGGATCCACCTACAATCATAACACGAATGTAGCGTCCCCGGCAAAAGGGACGTCAGTACACTTGAATTGTACTGGTATGTATGGACAAACTTTGTCCCAAGTAAACTCAAGCCATTAAATTACATTAACAATTAATTAAGCCAACCAACCATGTTTCCACATTTTCCTCATTTCAAATAATTCTCACACAAAGCACTTTCTACGATCAACCAATTTAACAATAACCAATCAATCACGTAAAGCACAAGTAGTCAAACAAAGGGGCAATCGGTGCCCCACAGGTTGCAAACTCTCCTGTTGTCTCCTTTCACAATTTCACATTATTGATTTTTGTATCAATTTTCAATAGCGATTTCGATCGCTTTCCATCCTTATTGCCCCTGACCACCCTTATTACCTCGGCCACCCTTATCACCCCAACCCACACCTTATTTCCCCACGTTGCGGCGCGCGACACGACCCCGCCTTACAGTTGAAAACACAACAATTTCAAACAGCAGATAAGGTACTACACACAATTTCAACAAGTTCAAATAAGCAACTTACACATTGGTTCATGTTCTCAATTTCTTCTCAAGCCAATATCAAAACCAAGTTACAAGTATTCCAAAATCGAAAATGCCCACATAATCATGTTCAACAATTTACCACAATTAAGGTGTTTCAAATTCCTTCCACGATAAGCCAAATATGCCATCACAATGGTTGTTCCCAATTCTTTACCAATCTCGATTACCTTTTTATCTTTCCATTCATATTTCATACCACACCACACGTAGTTCAACATCAATCAAATGCTCAACAAGGAAATCAAACAATTACGTAAAATTTCTCAATTTGACACATGCCAAAACAATTCGCACACATTTGGGCGATTTTACAAGAATCAAAATTAGCCATACATACCTGGTGATGATTTTTCTTCCTACTTTATGCTTACCCAAGCTATCTTACTCTTGCCAACCTTGTTCTTGAAGACTCTTACTTCTACTCACTTCTTTTTACTAAAAATCAAGTTCAATAATCATGCATGAGTGTAAAAATTCTATTTTCAAAAGCTATTATATGCAAACCTCTCTTTACCCAATTAAAAGCTGAAAGTCAAAGAAAATAGTTAGGGTTTTTACCTTGAAAAGATTGGGGAAGTTGAATCCTTGCCCTAAGATCCCTTGGAATTAAGATGGTTGGAACAATCTTTGAAGATGAAAGATTTCTCTCTCTAAAAACCCTCTCTTCTCTCTCTAATTTTGGTAAGATGATATGATAAAATGAAGAAGAAGTGTGTTATATTAAAGAAGAGATCGGGTCAAAATGTTACAAAAATCTGGGCCGGGGTCAATTATGCGGTGCACTATGCGACCGCAGAATCAACATGCGGTCCGTATAGTGACCGCAGAGTTGCCCCAAACTTTACACAGGTTCTGTTAAGGAATGCGGCCAGAATGCGGTCCGCATGCTTGATCTTCGGTCGCAAAGTGCACCGCAGATTTGACATGCGATCGCATATCGACCGCACTTTTGACACGATTTTTGGGAAACTCTGTGGAACGTTTTGCGGCAAGAATGCGGTCCACATGTCAGGTTTGCGGTCGCATTCTTGACCGCATATTTGACACTTTTCGGAAAAATTAATTCTCTACATTTTTTAAACTTAAATCACTACCAAGGGTCCGAACCGCGGCGAGCAAGCTCGCCGCGAAGAATTCTACGCATTCCTAACACATTATTCGGACCATGACACCACAGGCTACTAGGTTTTATGCACAAAATTTTTACGGGGCCTTACATCCTCCCCCCTTAAGATCATTCGTCCTCGAATGAGGATTTTGAAATAAATGAGTTGGTTTTGAAAGACATGATATGCAACCATCAAAATTTTGACTAACTCTTATATTTTAGAAAAATTTCGCCGGAGTTTCCTTTGTATTATGGACATATCCACCTGTCAGAGGGCCCCCGAAACACATTACCAAACAACAATATACAACTACAACACTTTTCACAATTGGTATACACTTTCTTACCTCAACGAATGCACATATTCTATCACATTGTTACAATTGCACATAAACTAGTCACTTCAATGAATTCTTACCTTATTTAACCATTTTAACACACCATGTACACTTAACAAACCATTACCAATCTACACTTACTATTAGTTGTTTATTTAACACGTAAATCTTTATAAGGCTTTCATTTATCAAGAACGGTTCAAGTGACCCAAGGTAACAACACATTTAACTCATTACAAAATGAAGGGGACTTTACTAATACTAAGAGGGAAACAACTTAGACAAGATGACAGTTACTAGGAGTAGGAGGGTCACCTAATTTCTTCTAGGCTTGATCGAACAAATGGGGGTACTTTTCCTTCATCTCTTTTCCGCTTCCCATGTGGCCTCCTCAACTTGTTGACTTCGCCACAATACTTTAACAGAGGCAACTTCCTTATTTCTCAACTTACGGACTTGCCTATCAAGAATGGCAACTGGAACTTCTTCATATGACAAATTTTCATTAACCTCTATAGCTTCGGCTGGCATGATGGTGGATGGATCTCCAATCACTTTCTTCAACATGGACACATGGAATACCGGATGCACTGATGACATCTCGGGAGGCAACTCTAGCCTATAAGCAACTTGACCAATCCTTTGAACGATCCGATATGGCCCGACATACCTAGGACTCAATTTCCCTTTCTTTCCGAATCGCATGACTCCCTTCATAGGAGATACCCTCAAGAACACCCAATCATCGACTTGAAACTCCAAATCCCTTCGACGAACGTCTGCATAGGACTTTTGACGACTCTGTGCTGTTTTCATTCTCTCCTGAATAACCTTGACCTTTTCCATAGCTTCGTACACCACATCTGGCCCTAGCAATTCCGCTTCACCTACCTCAAACCACCCGATTGGCGATCTACATCTTCTCCCGTACAATGCCTCAAACGGGGCCATTTGAATGCTAGCATGATAGCTGTTATTGTAAGCAAATTCTATCAGGTGGCAAGTGTTCATCCCAATTACCTTTAAAATCTAAGACACAAGCCCGCAACATATCTTCAAGCGTCTGAATGGTCCGCTCGGCCTGTCCATCGGTCTGCGGATGGAAAGCTGTGCTGAGATTCACCTGAGTTCCCAAACCTTGCTGAAACTTCTTCCAAAAGTTAGCTGTGAACTGAGCCCCGCGATCCGAGATGATAGAAAGTGGAGTGCCATGAAGCCTTACTATCTCCTTGATGTACAATCTTGCATATTGCTCCGCGGTATCAGTGGACTTGACAGGCAGGAAGTGAGCTGATTTGGTGAGTCGATCTACTATCACCCATATTGAATCGAACTTACGCTGAGTGCGAGGTAACCCTACCACGAAATCCATATTGATCATCTCCCATTTCCACCTTGGTATTTCTATAAGCTGAGTTAATCCACCGGGCCGTTGATGCTCGGCCTTCACTTGTTGACGGTTCGGACATTTAGCTACAAAGCCTGCCACATCCCTTTTCATACCGTTCCACCAATAAATCTCCTTGAGATCGTGATACATTTTCGTTGAACCAGGGTGCACAGAATACCTGGAAGTATGAGCCTCTGCCATCACTCTTTCCCGAAGCTCGTCCGCATCCGGAACACATAGCCTATCTTGACACCGCAATACACCATCTTCCCTGCTGAGTACAAATGCTGAGGTCTTGTCATTCATGACTGCTTCCTTCGCCCGAACCAATGCTGGATCCATGAACTGTTTTTCCTTGATTTCCGCGACCAATGATGATTCTGCTCCATTATGCACCAAGATATCCCCTCGTCTGCCGCCGATATACGAACCCCCAAACTGGCTAATTGGTAAACCTCTCGAGCCAGGTGTCTCTGATCCACACCCAAATGAGCCAAACTACCCATGGATTTCCGACTAAGAGCGTCAGCTACCACATTTGCCTTTCCTGGATGGTACAATATGTCCATATCATAGTCCTTGAGTAGTTCTAACCACCGCCGTTGTCTCAGATTCAGCTCTTTCTGCTTGAACAAATACTGGAGGCTCTTGTGGTCTGAAAACACATCTACATGGACCCCATAAAGATAGTGTCGCCATATTTTCAAGGCAAACACAACAGCTGCAAGTTCCAAATCATGCGTCGGATAATTCTTTTCATGGTTCTTGAGTTGCCTGGAAGCGTAAGATATGACTTTTCCGTGCTGCATCAATACACATCCCAAACCAACCCTGGAGGCATCACAATAAACCACAAATCCCTCTGTGCCTTCTGGCAAGGCCAATACTGGTGCCGAGGTCAATCTTGACTTCAATTCTTGGAAACTTTTCTCACATGCTTCGGACCACTGGAACTTAACCGCTTTCTGCGTCAATTTAGTCAATGGGGAGGCGAGGGTTGAGAATCCCTCTACAAACCTCCGATAGTACCCTGCCAGACCCAAAAAGCTGCGAATCTCTGTCGGGGTCGTGGGTCTAGGCCAATCTTTCACTGTCGCAATCTTCTGAGGATCCACCATAATTCCCTCACTGGAAATAACATGCCCTAGAAAAGCTACGGACTCCAACCAAAACTCACATTTTGAGAACTTGGCATACAATTGATCCTGAAGAAGGGTCTGCAATGTTTCTCTGAGGTGAATGGCATGATCTTCCCTGCTTCGAGAGTAGATGAGGATATCGTCAATGAATACAATTACAAAGGAATCTAGGAATGGCTTGAAAACCCGATTCATAAGGTCCATGAAAGTTGCTGGGGCGTTGGTTAGCCCAAAAGACATAACCAAAAACTCGAAGTGACCATAACGAGTTCTGAAGGCGGTCTTAGGAATATCCTGCTCCCTGATTTTTAACTGGTGGTACCCGGACCGTAAATCAATCTTTGAGAAGAACTTCGCTCCTTGCAATTGGTCAAACAGATCATCCACTCGAGGCAAAGGATATTTATTCTTGATGGTGACTTTGTTGAGTTGCCGATAATCAATACACATTCGAAGTGACCCATCCTTCTTTCTGACAAAGAGAACCGGAGCACCCCACGGCGACACACTCGGTCGTATGAACCCTTTCTCTAATAAATCCCTCGGCTGCTCCTTTAACTCCCTTAACTCTGCTGGCGCCATTCTGTATGGTGGAATGGATATTGGCTGAGTATCTGGCAATACATCGATCCCAAAATCAATCTCCCTATCCGGCGGAATGCTTGGAAGCTCATCCGGAAACACTTCAGGAAATTCATTCACAATTGGCACGGACTCGAGGGTAGGCACCTCTGAGGTGGTGTCCGTTACCCAAACCAAGTGATAGATACACCCCTTCTTAATCATATTCGAAGCCTTAAGGTAGGAAATAAACCTACCCGTTGGCACTACACCATTTCCTCTCCATTCAATAACTGGCTCGTTAGGGAACTCGAGCCTCATAACTCTCGTTCGACAGTCAAGTTTGGCAAAGCACGAATAGAGCCAATCCATCCCCATAATTACATCAAAATCTACCATCCCAAGCTCAATAAGATCGGCTGTGGTATCACGACCACCCACCGTAACAACACAATTCCTATAGACTCGTGAGGCTGTAATAGAATCACCAATAGGAGTCGACACAGAGAACGGCTCATGAAGCTGTTCGGGTTCTATCCCAAAGCTTGAAGCAATGAATGGAGTAACATAAGACAAGGAGGACCCTGGATCAATAAGGGCATAGCAATCAATAGTTTGAACAGACAGGATACCTGTAACAACATCTGGAGAAGCCTCGGCATTTTAGCAGCCACTCAATGCATAGAATCGGCTAGGTCCACCCCTACCCTGAGCTCCACCCCTAGTTGCACCATGCCCCGCTGATGCTGGAGTACGCGCTGATGATGTAGCAGCTGAAGAACCGGATGACTAAGCAGATCCCCTACCCATACCCTGACGGGGTGCACGGCGGTCCCGCTGAATGTGACCTCTCACCCCGCACCCGAAGCACACTGGAAGGTCAAGGTAGCAAGTTTCTGTATGAAATCTCCCACACTTGGGGCATGTAGGTCTCCCCTGCTGCTGGGATCTCACCCCGGGATGACCAGACTGACGAGACCTCCTGCTGTCTGAACCAGGTCTCGAGTAACTGCCCTGCTGATGATTGTGCACGGATGGCGGTGCACTCGCGGAGGACTGAGCATATGACTGGGATGGCCCTGATGACCCCCTCCCTGGAAGTGATCTCCCTGAACGACCCATTGACCGGGCCCTGTTGCTACTTTCTCTTTCTGCACGAATCTTCAATTTCCTGGCCTCTGTGGCCTGAGCAAACCCCACAATCCTCCCATAGTTCATGTCCGAGTGCAAAGCTGCTGTGGCGGCCTCATTCACCACCAAAGGGCTAAGGCCCTGAACAAACCGTCGAACCGGGCATCCATGGTCGACACTAAATGAGGAGCATACTTGGACAACCTTACGAACTCCGTGTGATACTCCCAAACACTCATACTGCCCCTGCTTGAGGACCTCGAACTCCGTGGCGCGGGCTGCCATCACCTCGGCGGGCAAGAAGTGGTCCATAAATGCATCTACGAACTCATCCCGTCTGGCCGGAGGGCTCCCTTCCTCGCGGGAATCCTCCCACATTTCGAACCATGAACGTGCCGCTCCGTTTCGGCCTGTAAGAGGCCAACTCTACCCCTCTATATCCGTAGCCTTCATCACTACGAGGGTGCTTGTATATCTCATCGAGGAATTCCTGTGGGTCGACCTGCGGATCGGTGCTCGAAAATTGCGGAGGAGCCAATCGCAGAAGCGGTGGACTGCGGAGCCAAAGGAATCTCCTTGTCCGCCGGAGGATGCGGGGGCATCATGGGATCTCTGGGCCTAGGCGGCCACTAGCTGTGTTAACATATGGATGGCTCCCTTAAGTTCTTCATTAGAGATACCCGAGCCCGAAGCGGGAACTGTATCTGAGTCAGGAACACCGGCGGGAGGAATGGTGGCATCCTCTGCCGCGGCTGGAATAGGGACACTTGGGTTTTGAACAGATGGGCCAGGCAAATTCGGGACCGGTGGGTCATTCTCTCCCATGGCATCGGGTACATGGTTAACAGCCGCACTTGGGCCGGCATTGGCCCTAAGGCCGAGTCTAGCCTTCTTCTTGGGTGCCATATTCTGAAAATTTGGGAACAAGGCGCGAATTAGACATAGATATTTCCACATTGCACTTTACCGCACGATATAGATTAACAAAGAAGTAGGTAAATTCCTAAATGCCCGTGTAGCCCCTACTTATATGATGTGGTCGACAACACACCTATAAGAAGGGCACTACTAGACACGGCTCCGAGACATCCTAGGACACTTTAAAAACCATAGGCTTTGATACCAAGTTTGTCACGCCCCAAATCGAGGGACATGACCGGCGCCTGACCGGGTTGCCCCAGGTCAAGCGGACCTAGGTGCCTTTCATTCCCACGCGTTAACCCTGTGTTGATTGTTTCTCATTAACCAAATATTTTACCAATAATGACTGATTTCATAATGCATAAACATAACCATGTGATTGATTCACTAACAAGTTCATAATTTATATTTACAACGCCCCATATATATATATACATAGGCCACAATCCCACAGGTTTACATGTCTACGGAGCCTCTAGGATACAAAAAGGGAAATACAATACTTGCCGGTAACAAGGCTCCGGCTATACCTTACAAAACCAAAATGAAATCTAAACCGAGTGGCATGAACCACACAAGGCCCCGAGGAAGAAAGGGGCTCACCAAAACGGGCGGTGGAAGGAGAAGGATACTACTGCCGATGAGCTGAAGTGCCTGCTACTGATCCACCTACAATCATAACACGAATGTAGCGTCCCCGGCAAAAGGGACGTCAGTACACTTGAATTGTATTGGTATGTATGGACAAACTTTGTCCCAAGTAAACTCAAGCCATTAAATTACATTAACAATTAATTAAGCCAGCCAACCATGTTTCCACATTTTCCTCATTTCAAATAATTCTCACACAAAGCACTTTCTACGATCAACCAATTTAACAATAACCAATCAATCACGTAAAGCACAAGTAGTCAAACAAAGGGGCAATCGGTGCCCCACAGGTTGCAAACTCTCCTGCTGTCTCCTTTCACAATTTCACATTATTGATTTTTGTATCAATTTTTCAATAGCGATTTCGATCGCTTTCCATCCTTATTGCCCCGACCACCCTTATTACCTCGGCCACCCTTATCACCCCAACCCACACCTTATTTCCCCACGTTGCGGCGCGCAACACGACCCCGCCTTACAGGTTGAAAACACAACAATTTCAAACAGCAGATAAGGTACTACACACAATTTCAACAAGTTCAAATAAGCAACTTACACATTGGTTCATGTTCTCAATTTCTTCTCAAGCCAATATCAAAACCAAGTTACAAGTATTCCAAAATCGAAAATGCCCACATAATCATGTTCAACAATTTACCACAATTAAGGTGTTTCAAATTCCTTCCACAATAAGCCAAATATGCCATCACAATGGTTGTTGCCAATTCTTTACCAATCTTGATTACCTTTTTATCTTTCCATTCATATTTCATACCACACCACACGTAGTTCAACATCAATCAAATGCTCAACAAGGAAATCAAACAATTACGTAAAATTTCTCAATTTGACACATGCCAAAACAATTCGCACACATTTGGGCGATTTTACAAGAATCAAAATTAGCCATACATACCTGGTGATGATTTTTCTTCCTACTTTATGCTTACCCAATCTATCTTACTCTTGCCAACCTTGTTCTTGAAGACTCTTACTTCTACTCACTTCTTTTTACTAAAAATCAAGTTCAATAATCATGCATGAGTGTAAAAATTCTATTTTCAAAAGCTATTATCTGCAAACCTCTCTTTACCCAATTAAAACTGAAAGTCAAAGAAAATAGTTAGGGTTTTTACCTTGAAAAGATTGGGGAAGTTGAATCCTTGCCCTAAGACCCCTTGGAATTAAGATGATTGGAACAATCTTTGAAGATGAAAGATTTCTCTCTCTAAAAACCCTCTCTTCTCTCTCTAATTTTGGTAAGATGATATGATAAAATGAAGAAGAAGTGTGTTATATTAAAGAAGAGATCGGGTCAAAATGTTACAAAAATCGGGGCCGGGGTCAATTATGCGGTGCACTATGCGACCGCAGAATCAACATGCGGTCCGCATAGTGACCGCAGAATTGCCCCAAATTTTACACAGGTTCTGTTAAGGAATGCGGCCAGAATGCGGTCCGCATGCTTGATCTGCGGTCGCAAAGTGCACCGCAGATTTGGTTTGCGATCGCATTCTTGACCACATATTGGACACTTTTCGGAAAAATTAATTCTCTACATTTTTTAAACTTAAATCACTACCAAGGGTCCGAACCGCAGCGAGCAAGCTCGCCGCAAAGAATTCTACGCATTCCTAACACATTATTCGGACCATGACACCACAGCCACTAGGTTTTATGCACAAAATTTTTACGGGGCCTTACAGTGCAGATCCAGGTCACCGGTTTAATCCCGAACCGAGGAAATTTATGACTCTGTAATACAGTATGCGAAACTAGAAACCTAGATAAGGAATTCTGTTAACACGGGAGAAGGTGTTAGGCACTCCCGAATTCCGTGGTTTTAGCACGGTCGCTCAACTGCAATTTATGTTTTTATCTGATTTCTTTATATATTCCAACTATGTGCTTTTAATGTTCCGCTTTTATTCTTAGGAGAATTGCGACGTCACGAAAACACATTTCGAGCCGCACCGCAACCAGTACGCCTGCGACTTTAGTGTATTTCGGTTTCGCCGAGAATAAGATTTGGGTCACATAAATGCGCACCCGTAATTAGGAAAGTATTTTATTTACAAATCGTGCCTAAAGAGTCTATCGTGTTGTTAACTTTGTGAAAGACCGTGAAATTCGATAAACGGCCTTCCCGAATCTACATTTGTTGCAATTAATTGAAGACCCCGTGTGTTTTGTTTTCTAATGGGGCTCATTTCACTTTTTACCTGAAGGTCAACCCATAGATACTACATTCGTACATGTTTCATCTCTAATCATAAATTGAGAGTGAAATCTAGTGACTAATTGTTGTTTAAGCATTATTTGGTTAAATCTTATATTTGAACTTCTCCTTTCTAGCCACTTTGATTTCTGTCAATGACTCGTGCGAATCGATTAAACTAATAAAATTTTATAATGTCAAATGTGTGGTTACTTACACTAACGCTTTAGTAGAATTTTCAGAGTGACTGGTATCAATTATCCCTTTAAACTACTTATCCTAATTTAATTAACAATGTGAAATTCGAATTTCAAGTTCAAGTCCAGATCCAAGCAAGAAAGGGTAAACCTCTTAATTCTCACCATTGCCTAACTCGGAAGCCCAAGCTCATGCTATGTCAACATATATATATACCAAAATCCTTAAATTGAACCCAATTGCCGACAAGTGGACCTAGTTTTTGTTTTAACAACTACCGAGCTTCACATTGCCAAAACAGGCCCAGTTACTCATGCGGAGCACTCGAGCCCACAAAGAAAGGAGAAAACTGGGCTCACTTGAAGCCCAAAAAAGGTAAGTGACGAAACTGTATTTCTTTTGAAGCAATTAGGCCAACGCTATAGCCCAATTGCATGATTCAACCTATAATTGATTGTTAATTACATTGCTTCAAGGAGTTCCAGAAAATTTAAATGAGAACCGATTATCTTTAAGGAAATACAAAATGCATCCTAATGTCAATGCACGCCCCACGATGAAATATAATCCTACAGTAACTCATTCACAATCACCTGGTGATTTAAAATTCCATACCATTCCTCACTTTTAACTACATGGCACAACATGATTTCCAAATAGCAGAAAACACTTTCTACCATAAATTTTGTCCTACAACTAAACATATACTAAGGCTACCAACATGATTTTTCATACTTCTGGGAATGAGTTGAAATGGATAAACAGCCCACAAAGGTATACATGTATGTCTATTATCCGTATGGCATGAAATCTAAAATTAGCACTCACTATATTTACTTAACTACAGTCTATCCATTTGGATAACAGAAGAGCCATTCAATACATATGAATCTGTGAGCATTTCATTTTTAGACTTCTCTTCCCAGTTACATCAAGGTAAGCTCATAAATGTGTACCTGGGTATTGAAGGGCAAAAGAAAAGGAGGTCAGTGATGAAGCGGCAAGCAGTTCACAGCAACAGCAGTAGGCATTCAACCAACACCAGGACCAACAACGACAACAGCAGCAATAGAAGGAAAAAAAACAGTGGCCAAAACACAGCAACAAACAAACCAGACGCACAGCAACCAGTCCGAAACAGAAAATGCAATAAACCAATGCAAGACCCAATCCAAGCTTAATAAAACAGTGTCCAGGAGCTTAAGAGTAACACCAAAAGGGTCCCAACAGCCCTGTTTTAAATGAAACAGTGAGCCAGAGAAGAAGCACAATGTTTTCTTCCTTACTTTTCTCTCAAAATATCTCCCTCAAGTCTGCGTATGTATGTTTGTATATGAAATCTGTGTATGTTTCAGAATCCCCCCTAAAAATCCAGTCCCAAGCCTATATATATAGCTTTTTAATCCAGCTCCTAATGGTGTCCCTAACTAAACTAATACCCCTGCCCATTCCTATCTCTGCCCAGACCCTATTGCTCTCTGAACTCCCACTATCCATTGTCCATGTATGGGCCTTATTAGTTAAACAATAATCTCTGTCCAGACATGGCTAAGTGCCCTGCTGCGACAGCAGGTTCCACTGCTTAGCTTCATGTGCAGGGCATTAAAATATTCTAAAATGCTAAACCTTAATTTCCTAATTAGCTAATTCAAATCCTAATTTCAGTTTCAGATCAATCAAACACCCCAATTCAATTCAAGGGTGCTAATCACTGTCCGGTATTTCAAACAAATCAAACCTATGCAATTAGACGACGACATTTAACAATCGACTCCATAGAGTAGCTAAACGCACGTAAGCAGAACAAAACATAATAATCGCTTGACCAGTGACTTTCTAGACCAAACAAGGGATTTAGATTATTCGACGACGCTAATCGACGCGAACATGTATTCTATAGCATACTCAATCAAAATAACAAAACATAAGCAGAAATCAACCAAATAAAAGGTTTTTTTGAGAGAGGAGAAATGACAGAAACAAAAGCGATAATAAAAAATGGCAACAACAAACGAAATTATACCGACCAAACAAATGAAAACTGAAAAGAGAAGCAAAGGGAATTACCTTAAACAGAAAACTCGTAAATCGGCCGACTTGGATTCGAAAGGAGTCGAGGTTGCGCATTTGAAGTCAAATAGACTTTAATTGAAATGTTTTCAAACGAAAACATTCCAATTAAAGTTTATTAACTTCAATTTCTTTTAGTTCGAATGAAATCCCTAGTTTCTTAATTCTAGGGTTCTTGAGGGCTCGATTTGGGGGTTAAGGGGTTAGGGCTTGATTCGAACCAGGCTAAGGCTGGTAGGGGTATGAGGGAGGTCATGGGAGTGTTCGGGGTGAGTTTGGAGCGGTTTGGCATGGTTTGAGTTCGACTCGAATCTTCAAATGAAGATTCGAGAATCTCCAGGTTGATTCGAAACAAACCATGCACATGGTTGAATAGGGGAGGTCGAGGCGAGTATATGGTGTAGATTTGGAGGTCATTGGCCTAGGTTGGGTTTGGACCCAAATCTTTGATTGAAGATTCGAGGGGCTCGGGCTTGATTCGAGACAAGCCATGCTCGGGGTCGGACTGAGGGAGTCACGGAGAGGTTGTGGTGTAAAAATGGTGGTGATTGGCCTGCCGGAACCGCCGTGAGGCGATTTCCGGCGGGCGGAGGAAGGCGGAGGAGGGCGGCGTTACATTTGTCTGTGAGAGAGACGGGTGAAGGGCAGTGAGGGCTAGGAGGGTTTGGGTGTTTGGGTATACTAAAATGAACGGATCAATCGGAGCCGTTGGATCAGATGATCTGAACGGCTCAGATCGATCAGGGGTGATAGAACGGGGTCGTTTCTTGGTGGAACGAGGCCGTTTGGTTTAGTGGGGGGGGGTGGACCGGTTCAGTGGTTTGGGCCTTGTTATATTGAATTGGGTTTTGGCCCAATCTAATTTCCATATCTCTTCATTTCTTAAAACTAGACTCCATGTTGTATATATATATATATATATATATATATATATATATATATATATATATATATATATATTAACTTGTAACACAATTAATTTTTACTACAATTAACCTACATAATTAAATACCAAATCACACAATTGTATATTAAATGACACAAAGGCAATAAATACGATTTTATAATTTTTCTTTCTTTAAGAAATTAAACACGGTTCAGTTAATTCCTAAACGCACAATTAAACTCCGAAATGCGCGCGCGACACATATTTTTGTATTTTTTATTGATTTTAAACAAATAAACATGCACAGAGAAATACAAACAATAAGTAAAAATAACAACAACAAAAAGGAAATCCACTAAATCACACACAACACAAAGCTATTTTATTTTTTGCATTTTTGGGAGTAATTCTCATGCAGGGCAAAAATCACGTGCTCACAGCTGCCCCTCTTTGCGCGGAAACATGAAGAGTTTTTCGTGCAAAGATAAGTGAGCGGATACGAGCGATTTTTGCCCATTTGAGCACTCCGTATGAAGCATTTCTTGGAAAAGTTTGACCGAACCTTGCTTCGGGTGGCTTCCTACATATCCTGGGCTAAACAGGAATCAGGTCAATGTAGTTCGAGAAGTTTTGGTAGTCGGGACTACCATGGACTGAGATTTTGCTGTTACTGTTGCTATCATTGCTGCTGTTGCTGCTTACTACTTACCGACCTCCTTATTACACCGTGCTAAACGAAAAATAAGAAGCTAGACTAAGTTACAGTATTGCAAATTATTATCTATCCTTTCAACTGGATTTTGTCATGTTCCTTGCCATCCTGCTGTCTCTGATGTTTCTTCACATGCTTCTTCTCCTCTGACAATTGTTATTTCGGCCTATCTTGATTGCCGAACTTCGACCATTGGTCCCTCGTTGTGATCTTCGAACTATTTTCCTTTGTATTCTGAACCTATCTTTCTGATCCTTGTTGCCTTCCTTCTGATTATGAACTTGGATTCATGCTGGGGATTTCCGTTCATACTCTACCGCTTTCCTCAACCAACTTCAAAAATAAATCGCCACTCCATTCTTCGGGCGGGCTCCCTAACTTTAACTATAACTTCAAAATTAAATTGCCACTCCATTCTTCAGGCGGGCTCCCTGACTTCAAATATGACTTCAAAATTAAATCGCCACTCCATTCTTCAGGCGGGCTCCCTGACTTCAACAACAACTTCAAAATAAAATCGCCACTCCATTCTTCAGGCGGGCTCCCTGACTTCAACTACAACTTCAAAATAAATCGCCACTCCATTCTTCAGGCGGGCTCCCTGACTTCAACTACAACTTCAAAATAAATCGCCACTCCATTCTTCAGGCGGGCTCCCTGACTTCAACTACAACTTCAAAATAAAATCGCCACTCCATTCTTCAGGCGGGCTCCCTGACTTCAACTACAACTTCAAAATAAAATCGCCACTCCATTCTTCAGGCGGGCTCCCTGACTTCAACTACAACTTCAAAATAAAATCGCCACTCCATTCTTCAGGCGGGCTCCCTGACTTCAACTACAACTTCAAAATAAATCGCCACTCCATTCTTCGGGCGGGCTCCCTGACTTCAACTACAACTTCAAAATAAATCGCCACTCCATTCTTCAGGCGGGCTCCCTGACTTCAACTACAACTTCAAAATGAATCGCCACTCCATTCTTCAGGCGGGCTCCCTGACTTCAACTATAACTTCAAAATAAAATCGCCACTCCATTCTTCGGGCGGGCTCCCCGACTTCAACTACAACTTCAAAATAAATCGCCACTCCATTCTTCAGGCGGGCTCCCTGACTTCAACTACAACTTCAAAACTAAATTGCCACTCCATTCTCCAGGCGGGCTCCCTGACTTTAAAATAAATCGCCACTCCATTCTTCAGGCGGGCTTCCTGACTTCAACTACAGCTTCCTAATTTCATCCCATCCTTATCGCCTTCCTTCGTTTCTTGTACCATTTTCTTCTTCCTGCATCACCTCTTGGGCTACCCTTTTCTTCTGAATTACCTCGTCTTGGAATTGCTTTCCCCCTGGGTCGTGATACTTTCCCTTCGGCTGCTGGAGATATCTTTGGAACTGTTTACTCACCTGCTGGTGATGATGCTGCTGGGGGAGTATTCTTTATTTCCTTCGCCCCTCATTCTCTCTCGGACTCGCCGGGGGTTGAAACGTCATTAACTGAGGATTACCCTGGCGGGGGATCCCTTTTCTTCTTCCTTTTTCTCAGACCTCCTCTGGGACTCACGCTTTGGCCTCCCTGAAAAGCTTATGGGATATAATGCTGCTGGGGGAACCTCAGAGTTAGTGTTTCATTTTCCAACGACTGCTGGGGATGATGCCAGGCTCAAAGATCACCCCTCGTGTTGTCTGGCCTCTCTCAACACTATTCTGCTTGGAACGGGAATTTCCCGAAATCTCGTGTCTTTTTCTATTCCTATGCAATGGGTGTTTTGCTTTCGAGAAAATTTTCGCAATCGGAGAAAATTTTCTGCCCCAGTTTGATGACCTTCTACGTGGCATGCTTTTCTACCGACGAACCCTATTTTCCTGCTTTAAATCAAAGAAAAATTGTTAGTTTCAAAACGCAGTGAGTGGTCGTGCCAATCTTGTTGGGGCCATTTTCCTTCTCTCTTTCAACCGCTTGGCCTTCCTCGAACTTTTGGAGACGACGTTAGCGCTTGCCGGGGATGATGCTCTTTCCACAAATGACTTCTCATCTCTTCCTTTTATTCCAACCTTTGGTTTGATCCGACCCTTCTCAGCCGGTGATCTGTTGTGAGAAATCATCTTCCGGACGTGCCATATGTGTCCATCATACTCCATAATTCTTGTGAACCTTCCAATCAATCTGTCGTTCCAATCTTAATATCGGAATGACTTTTGCATTATTGCCTCGTTCCACACCTATTCATTTTCATTGTACCGCTTTGGGAGACTTGGTAGTAAGCTTTGAAAAATCAATTTTCGAAAACGAAAGAAAAGAAAAAGAATGTTGACCGCAAATGACAAAAGAAAGGGAAAACTTTTCTGAACTCAACAATAGGAAAAACTTATTTGAATGTGTGACTGATCCAATGGTTATACCGCGCCTTTGAGATTAATCTACCCAGTCTATTCATGTCAATCACTTTCTGATGGCCGCGTTTCGCTAGGAGTAAGCGAATGTCCAAACCTTGTCTCATGCAGATATCTTGTAACCATCTCGCCTTGTCACCTCACAGTGCCCTTCAAAGGGTTTTCACTAATGAGATTCTCTCATTTCTCTCTATCTCCCGTCGCCTTAGGGTGCCTGTAAAGGTTTTCACCGTAAGACTCTCTCATTTTATTTCTCTCAACTTTCTTCGCCTTAAGGTGCCCGCGAGGGTTTTCACCGTTAAGGCTCTCTCATTTTGCTTTCTTTCCAGACTGGGGTATCGCCCACGAGATTCCCTCTAAAGCATTATCCCTTTCCGGCTTGTGCATCCTGGATTCAATCGAGGATCGGAGTGTCGCTTTTGGTTTTCGTTCGCATGATTTGGCATTTCTCAAATACTGATCGAGAGGTCTTTTTCGGTCATTAATGTGGTTTTTGTGCGTGAGGCTAAAGAAAAGGGGTTTAACTTCAATGGTTAGCTCATTACAACTTTCGGAATCCACACCATCTTTTCAAATGAGACAATGACTTCTGCCCCAGTTTTGTTGCTTGGGGAATCTTTTATTTTTATTTTATTATGACCGAGCCGTGTGGCGCCTACGTATCCTTCTTGAGGAATCAGGTCGAACGTAGTTCACTTTTTCTTGTGTCTTTTCTTCGTTTTTCTTTCTTCTATTTTGTTACACATCTTCCTTGGTGATTCCGAAAGAGGGTATATGAAAGGATTATTAAGGCTCAAAGGGGAAAACAAAGGTTAAAGTGTTTGGGTAGTAGAAAAATTGCCTCTGTCATTTCATTCTCCGAAAAATGCCAAAATACACACAAACGAAACCAAACGTTGACAAATACATTAAAGAATTACACATAATATCTCTTGACTGCATCGGAATTGATAGCCATATCGGTGCATCTTCCCTCAATATCAGTTAGACATAGAGCGCCGTTGGATAATACCCCAGTCACAACAAACAGTCCCTGCCAATTTGGAGCGAACTTGCCTTTCGCTTCGGCTTGATGTGGTAGAACTCTCTTCAACACATGTTGTCCCACTTCAAATTTCCTGGGACGTACCTTCTTGTTATACGCTCTTGCCATTCTCTTTTGATACAATTGGCCATGACATACTGCTTTCAATCTCTTTTCATCGATCAAGCTCAATTGCTCTAATCGGGTTTTGACCCACTCATCATCGTCAATCTCAGCTTCAGCGACAATTCGGAGGGATGGAATTTCAACTTCTGCGGGTATTACTGCTTCAATCCCGTATACCAACAAGTAAGGAGTTGCACCTACCGAAGTCCGGACGGTAGTGCGATAACCTAATAGTGCAAATGGTAACTTTTCATGCCATTGCCTCGACCCTTCTACCATCTTCCTCAATATCTTCTTTATATTCTTGTTTGTTGCCTCAACCGCACCATTTGCTTTGGGACGATATGGTGTGGAATTTCGGTGTGTAATCTTGAACTGTTGACATACCTCTTTCATCAATCCGCTGTTAAGATTTGCACCGTTATCTGTGATGATTATCTTTGGAATTCCAAACCTACAGATGATGTGGGAATGTACGAAGTCTACCACCGCCTTCTTGGTTACCGATTTGAAGGTTTTGGCCTCCACCCACTTGGTAAAATAGTCGATCGTTACCAGAATGAACCTATGACCATTGGAAGCTGCAGGTTCTATAGGTCCGATAACATCCATACCCCACGCAACAAACGGCCATGGTGCCGACATTGTATGCAATTCGGTCGGTGGAGAATGAATCAAATCTCCGTGTATCTGACACCGATGGCATCTTCGCACGAAACTTATACAATCACGCTCCATAGTGAGCCAGTAATATCCTGCTCGAAGAATCTTCTTTGCCAATACATACCCGCTCATGTGTGGTCCACAAACTCCGGAGTGTATATCCGTCATCACTGTTGTGGCTTGACTCGCATCTATACATCTTAACAATCCCAAATCTGGGGTTCTTTTGTACAACACCCCTCCACTAAGGAAAAATCCGTTCGCCAAACGCCGAATAGCTCTCTTTTGATCTCCAGTTGCTTGCTCTGGGTATATTCCTAACCTGAGGTACTCTTTGACATCATGAAACCATGGCTCACCATCCATCTCTTCTTCTATCATATTACAATAAGCATGTTGATTCCGAACCTGAATATGTAACGGATCGACACGAACCTTGTCCGGGTGATGTAACATTGACGCCAAAGTAGCCAAAGCATCGGCAACCTCATTATGCATCCTTGGGATATGTCTGAATTCTACCGACCGGAAACGCTTAGTCAGATCATGCAAGCACTGACGATACGGGATAAGCTTTAAATCTCTGGTTTCCCATTCTCCCTGAATCTGATGTACCAGAAGGTCCGAGTCCCCCAAGACCGAGACGTCCTGTACATCCATATCCACCGCTAGTCGCAACCCCAAGATACATGCCTCGTACTCGGCCATATTATTGGTACAATGAAAACGCAGTTGAGCAATAACAGGATAATGATGTCCTGTTTCAGAGATGAGCACAGCCCCTACTCCGACTCCTTTTGCGTTCGCCGCTCCGTCGAAGAAAAGCTTCCACCCTGGATCCTCTGTTAATTCCAACCCATCAATTTGTAGTACTTCTTCGTCCGGAAAATACGTCCTCAAAGGTTCGTATCCGTCATCAACAGGATTCTCAGCTAAGTGATCGGCTAGGGCTTGAGCTTTCATAGCCGTCCTTGTCACGTATATGATGTCGAACTCTGTAAGTAATATTTGCCATTTTGCCAACCTCCCTGTAGGCATAGGTTTTTGGAAAATATACTTCAACGGATCCAAACGCGAAATGAGGTAAGTGGTGTAAGAAGACAAATAGTGTTTCAACTTTTGGGCTACCCAAGTCAAAGCGCAACATGTCTTTTTTAGATGAGTGTACTTGACCTCGTGGACCGTGAATTTCTTGCTGAGGTAGTAAATGGCCCGTTCCTTCTTGCCGGTAAGATCATGCTGCCCCAGTACGCAGCCGAACGAATTCTCCAAAACCGTCAGATAAAGAATCAGGGGTCTACCCGGTTCAGGCGGAACCAATACGGGTGGGTTTGACAGATACCCTTTGATTTGGTCAAACGCTTCCTGACATTCTGTCGTCCATTCTATCGCAGCGTCTTTCTTCAACGGACGGAATATGGGCTCACAGGTTGCTGTAAGCTGAGCAATAAACCTACTGATGTAATTTAACCTTCCCAACAGACTCATTACCTCTGTTTTATTCTTTGGCGGGGGTAGCTCTTGAATGGACTTGATTTTGGATGGGTCCAATTCAATGCCCCGTCGGCTGACGATGAATCTCAGCAACTTTCCTGATGGAACTCCGAATGCGCATTTGGCCGGATTGAGCTTGATATCATATCTTCGAAGCCTTTGAAAGAACTTCCTGAGGTCGGCAACGTGGTCTTCTTGACGTCTAGATTTTACGATCACATCATCCACGTATACTTCAATTTCCTTGTGTATCATGTCATGGAATACCGTAGTCATCGCCCTCATGTATGTTGCCCCTGCGTTCTTCAAACCGAACGGCATCACCCGGTAGCAATAAGTCCCCCACGGTGTGATAAAAGCCGTCTTTTCTGCGTCCTCTTCATCCATCAAGATCTGATGATATCGCGCGTAGCAATCCACAAAGGATCCGATTTCACGTCCGGCATAGTTATCAATCAGGATATGGATATTGGGAAGTGGGAAATTATCCTTAGGACTCGCCTTGTTGAGATTGCGGTAGTCCACGCATACTCTGATCTTTCCGTCTTTCTTTGGCACCGGTACTACGTTAGCCAACCATTCGGGGTATCGAGTGACACGAATGACTTTCGCCTGCAACTGCTTGGTCACTTCCTCCTTGATCTTTACACTCATCTCCGTCTTGAATTTCCGCAGTTTTTGCTTAACGGGAGGATATGCCGGATCGGTGGGTAATTTATGAACCACTAGATCAGTGCTGAGTCCTGGCATGTCGTCGTACGACCATGCGAAAATGTCTTTAAACTCCATGAGTGTTTTGATCAACTCTTCTCTCAGAGTTGGGTTCAATATGGACACTTATTCTGGTTTCTTTGACGTCATCTGTGCCCCCCAGATTAACAACCTCGGTATCATTTAAATTTGGTTTGGGTTTTTCCTCGAAGTGACTTAATTCTTCACCGATTTCTTCTACGGCTTCATCATCGCCGTATTCCGATTCACTCTCGTCACCTCTTATTTCATGCGTTATTATTTCCAAACCCGATTGACTTTCTAGACTGGGTTGATTAATCTTTAAGCACGCCATGTCATTAAGATCAGTTGAAAGAAGGCTGTTGAGAAAAGTAAAAAGAAGGAAAATAAACAAAATTAGACACGAAGGGAACAAAATTTCATTAATGGGAACAGTACAAGGAAAAACAAACTTGCAAACTCAAATCGAAATGAACTAAAACAAACGGATTTTACTCCGGGGACAACCCCCAACACAAAATTTCGAAAGAACACAATCCAAAACAAACTACCAAGACTCCTTCCGGACAGGGAGAGGAGTAGCCTTCCAATTATTCAATTTTGCTTTCGATCCCACAAACTGTATCTCGGCATGGCTGGATCCTTCGCCATCCTCTAACATGCATACATCTGCGAATAGGTCCTCGAATTTTCTTAAGAACTCTTCGTCCGGCCTAACCATAGGACTGGGAATCTTTGTCGTCGGATGTCCTCTTACTCCAGACCTGACAAAAGATCGGGAAAGGCGTGGAATAGGCTTCGGGAGCACCCATGTCTTCTGCTTATTCCTTTTGGCTCGCTGGATGTCCTCTGATGTTGGCTTGAATCCCAAGCCGAAGGTTCCCACGTTTTCGACCACGGATACCGGTTGTATGATTCCTTGCAGAGATGCACCTAGACCTTTGCCGGGTATGAAACCGTGTCTCAACATTTCATGAGCCACCATGACGTCTGCAGTAATTATTCTATCATTGGGAATGCACTCCCCTTCTGGAACTCGGTTGGCGGATACCACATCGCAGATCTGGTATACCCATGGCCCAACATCTTCTTCTGTCTCAACAAAGGGGACGATGGTGCCTGGTTGTAGATCATTCTCTCCATGAACGACGATCTCTTGTTGGTCCCACTCAAACTTGACGAGTTGGTGTAAGCTGGATGGAACTGCTCTTGCGGCATGGATCCACGGTCGCCCTATCAGAAGGTTATATGAAACTACCATGTCCAGCACCTGGAATTCCATGGTGAATTCCACCGGTCCGATTGTCGAGATTAACACTATGTCCCCGACCGACGCCTTGCCTCCTCCATCAAACCCTCGAACACATATGTTGTTCTTGCGTATCCTGCCGATGTCCACTTTCAACTTGTTTAGTGTGGAGAGAGGACAAATGTTAGCACTGGATCCATTATCGACTAGGACTTTGGTAACCACCGACCCCTCACACTTTACCGTAAGATATAAAGCCTTGTTGTGCTCGGTGCCTTCCTCAGGCAACTCATCATCGGTGAAGGTGATCCGATTCGCTTCGAAGATCCTATTGGTGATCTTTTCCAAATGACTCACAGAGATTTTATCAGGTACATGGGCCTCATTTAAAACTTTCATCAAAGCTTGCCGATGTTCTTCGGAATGTATCAGCAAGGATAGCAATGAGATTTGCGCAGGGGTTTTCTTCAGCTGTTCTAAGACAGAATAATCATGCAGCTTCATCTTTTTCAGGAATTCTTCTGCCTCTTCGTCAGTTACCGGCTTTTTCAATGTTGCCGGAGTGATCTTCCTCAATTCCGCAGGGGCAAAACATCTCCCCGAGCGGGTCAAACCTTGCGCTTCGCAAACTTCCTCTTTCACTTCCTTTCCTTTGTAGGTTGTCGTAATCCGAGCATAATTCCATGGAATAGCTCTGCTATCAGTTATTGGCAACTGTATTGCTGGCTTGATGATGAAAGGATCCATTCGAACGCCTGCTACCGTCAAGACGGGCTTGGTTGCTACCCCTGGTACAACTATTTTTGCTTCCCCCGGCCTCACCGGTACTTCGTTCACACTTCCCTTTTCTGCTTCCGACCCTCCTGGTATGTCCTTCTTGCAAATGGATGACTCATCAAGGCTCGGCCCCTTTCTCATTCCTACCCCGCTAGACTTGATCATCATTACAGGTCCGAGAGGCTTTCTCCTTTCCTTCTTCTACCCGTACCAACTCGATCATGTTGGTCTCATGATGAGTTGGAAGTGGATTTTGGTTGATGTTGGGCTCTGTTGGAGTCTGGACCTCAATCCTGCGAGTGTCGATGAGCTCCTGGATGGTCGTTTTCAACCTCCAACACTTTTCCGTGTCGTGTCCTGGACATCCTGAGCAGTATGCACAATTTACTGAATGGTCCAGGTTCTTTGGAAGAGGGTTTGGTAGCTTAGCTTCAACCGAATTTAGCAACCCTACTTGCTTCAAACGGTGGAACAGGCTGGTGTAGGACTCCCCCAAGGGAGTGAAAGTCTTTGGCCTTGACGCCCTGTCGCCCTTGAAGGCTTGGTTCGGGCGAAAGCCCGCACCCGTGGGATTTCTATAGGCTCTTGGGGGTGGGTAATTGTTCTGTGGATTTGGTGCACGCCATGGTGCCTGGACGGGAGGTGCGGAATATGACTGTGCGTGATGGACAGTAAAATGGGGATCAGGTGCTGGATAGTAGTGTTGCGGGTGGTTATATGGATTGTGGAAGTAATTTTGGTGGTGAGGTTGTGGCGGGTTATACTGGGGTGCGGGGCCTCTGTTTCTGAACCATGTTCCGGATTCGACTGCCGTGACTTCTTCTTTCCTCTTTTTCCCAAGCACTCCTCCGGTACCACTTTGAATAGCTTGGGTGGTGGCTTTCAATGCTGAATAGCTCATAATCTTGTTGGCTTTCAAGCCTTCCTCGATCATAGCCCCCATCTTTATCACCTCAGGTGAATGACTTGCCCACGGACGTCACCAGATGTCCGAAATAGGTTGGCTCTAGTGTCTGCAAGAAGTAATCCACCATCTCGTTCTCTCTCATAGGCGGATCTACCCTTGCTGCCTGTTCCCTCCAGCGGAAACCAAATTCCCTGAAACTTTCGGCGGGTTTCTTTTCTATCTTTAGCAATGATAAGCGGTCTGGGACTATTTCAAGATTGTACTGGAACTGGCCAATGAATGCTTGAGCCAAGTCATCCCAAGTAAACCATCTGTTGGGATCCTGCCTAGTGTACCACTCCAGGGCAGATCCTCCCAAACTCTGACCGAAGTAAGCTATCAGAATCTCGTCTCGTCCTCCGGCTCCTCGCATTTTACTACAAAACCCTCGAAGATGGGCCACTGGATCACCATGCCCCTCGTATAAGTCAAACTTGGGCATTTTGAACCCGGCTGGCAACTGGACATCTGGGAATGGACACAGATCCTTGTAAGCGACACTGACCCGGTTGCCCAAACCGTGTATATTCCTGAAGGACTGCTCCAGGCTTTTAACTTTTCTAATAACTTCCTCATGTTCTGAACTTTGGAAGTGCTTTTCCGGTTCTGCCGGGTTATCCCAGTGAGGGGTGTGCGGATGCGGTTCCGGAGCCCTAAAGGTAGGCTCGGGGGGATAGTAAGAATTGTCGTGGATTTGAACATGAGGCTCCCCGGATGACTTTTGTAGATTAGCAGGTGGAGGTGCCACAAAAACAGGGGTGACCATGGGAGGAGGATTTTGTTTGGCTGGTGGAATTTGGGTGGTATAAGGGTTTTCCCCTTGATAGTATGGATAGAGTGGGGCGCTTGTCGAAGGGTCGAGAGGTGGATGTTCTGGAGCTGATGCGAGAGTAGGGAAGTTTGGTGAAGACTGTCCCCTAGCCCAGGCTAGGTGCATCTCTGTTATCTGCTGTTTCAACCGGTCGACCTCTTCTTTCATGATTTATATCTCCGATTTCTCTTCCTCGAGACTTTTACCGGAACTAGACATGCTTGCTGTAATTGGCCCTTTAGATCTAGTACGGTAATGATGGCTGGCCAGTATATTCTGTCAAACCAACTGCTAAACTTTTCTGGAAATTGACAAACTTGTTAGTTTACCGAGTTTAACGGATATGTTATAGCACGTTGGATGCAATGCACCTAACCGAATAACCCTTTCTACATGTATTCGTAACATGCGTCATTCCAGCTTTTCTCTTTTTCTTTTTTCTTCTTTTTCTTTTCTCTTTTTCAACTATCCTTGAAAGCCTTATTGTTATTAACCTTCGTATTCTTTTCCTTTCTTTTTTTTTTTTTAGTGGTGGTCGAATCTTATGTGGATTGCCTACGTATCACGTCCCCGCGTGAATCAGACCGAGCGTAGTTCTGGTAACAAGATTGTGGCAAAATTCAGTAACTCTTTTATATCAAATAAAACCTTAAAGTTACAAAACATGTCTTACAATAATCGACAAAATAGAGGAATGTTTGACTCGAAAAAAGAAAATGCCAACCAACTTGACTCGATATTTCAAAAATACATTTTTTAATCAGAAGTCTAATGCTCTAAAATTCCTGGGGGCCCGCGAGGCCTCATTCGGCCTTGCCGCGGGCGTTGGTGTGAGGTCTTTGTGTAGTTCCCTTAAATCTCTCATGATCTGATGAACATAGCCCATAACTGAAGCAAAAAGGGCAGGGCGGGGCATTTGTTCACAAGCTAAACACTTCATGGTGACATAGTGCCCGATTTCTCCAATTTTGTCCTTGATCATGTCCCTTTCTCTGAGTAGCTGTTCTATCTGCTGGTTTTTCACCCCCAATCTTCGAGCATTGTTGGTGACTTGGTCTAGGAGCCTATCCACTTGTTCTTGCAGTCGGGCCATCAAATCGTGGCAACGGTCGAGGTCTGTTCTGGCATCTCGGGCTTGCTTGAAAACCCGTTCCCTGAGGATAACATTTGCTTCCCTTAGACTAGTGATGATCTCGGTGTAATCTTCTTCTATCCGTTGCAGGTGAAGTGCATGTTGATGTTCCTCCTTTCTCCAGCTAGCACGGACCCTCATTGTTTGGGCCTTCGACTCTTCCAATTCTCTTTGGACATCGGCAACTTGGCTTCTCAAACCCTTCATCAATTTTTCGTCTGCTCGACTCCTCAATTGTCTGTCAGCGTCCCTTTTCATTTGTTGGATCTGAGCCCTCAAAAAGTCATTTTCTTGTGCCAACTTCTTTTTATCTCCCTCGTCGGCGGGGGCTTCCATATCCTTTTCAAATTGGAGATTTTGGACCCGTTGTTCTATCTTGCCGATCTTTGTTCTGTAAACCTCTTCCTTAGCTAACCAGTCCCATTGTTCTTGTGACACTTCAGCAATTTTCCCTGAGGTGAGGTCTTTTGGCTGGTCTTTCACCCGATGTTTCTCCTTTGTACCAAGTAAGATATCCGGGTACAACCTCTCCTCTAGCTCGATCCTGCACACAAGTGTTTGCCTCCAGATATTGACATTTGCTCCAGATCTGGCGGACCCTCGCTTCCGGGAATTGACCGTCGGGACCAATTTCAATAACATGGGTACTCAGGTCTTCTTCTTTGGGTACTATCTGGCACCTCCCGAGTTGTCTCAACACCCGATGGGGCGCATAAGGTTGAATGCTTTTAAGTCCCATTAAGAGAAAGGGGGACCTAGCTGCTGGCATGTACACGATTCTGTCTATCTGTAACCATCCCAACGTCCATTGTATTCGACTTGCGCTGAGAGCCTGAAAGTACGCCCTCCATGCCAATGTTCCTTCAGGCAAGATGGTCCTATCAATCCTTGTATAGAATTCGCTTATGCAAGTTTTCTCAACCAACCCATATTTCAAGAATTGGGTGCGACGACACAGGTGCTCGATCATCCACATTTGTAGCAGTAAATTACAGCCTTCGAAAAAATCTCCTCCGGCTTTGCAGGTTGTGAGGGCTCGATATATGTCTGATAGTACCATGGGAGCAAGAGTACTTTCGCTTTGGTCAAGCAAAGTACTGACGACTCCGGCTACCTTTATATCAATGTTCCCGTCTTTCCTTGGGAATACCACGAGTCCTAAGAATGCTATCATGAAGGCAACTCGTCTGTGCTCCTCCCATTTCTGCCGATTACCCTTGCTGCATAATTTGTTTTCTGGCTCGTCGAAACCTCCCGCATGACCGTACCTTTGATAGATGAAGTTTAGAGTACAAAACCCTTGTGCTAGATCCGGGTTACGTACCGTTCTGGCCGTCTTCAGTGAGTCTAAAAACCGGTGTATGGCGACAACCCTGGGGGCGATTAGATATTGATGCCCCAATGGTATATCAGTGTTTCCAATGTATCCGGTCATCTCCTCCACAATTGGGGTGAGCTCGAAGTCCGAGAAGTGAAAGACATTGTGCGCGGAGTCCCAATATGTGACTAATGCTCTTATGATGTCCCCTCGAGGTTTTATTTCAAGCAGACCTGTGAGACCTTTCAAATACTTCTTAACCTCATCCTGCCCTTCTTTGCCTAGATCATCCCACCATAGTCGTATTTGTACCGGGATTTTAGTCATGAGTGAAAAGGGTTCATTTTGAATCGTGCTCATCCTGCACATTTATTTAAAGAGGAAGATCAATGATTGGACTGTTTTTTTTTTCAAAATTTAAAATTCTGGTATTTTTTAAAAAAGGGCAAGTTGGAACCGACGGGGGTTGCCTACGTATCTCACATCCGGTGAGAATCAAACCCGCGTAGTTCGGTCCGTCAAAACAAACTATATTTTTCTTTTATTGACCGACAAAGAAAAAACATTTTGTTAAGAAACCCATTTTGTCAGCAAAGTCAACCTTCTGTCGTCTTTTATTAGCAAACTGAACTATTGATTTGTTGGTAAAACACATTTTTGTATTTTCCGAAAATATCTATTTCCCCATACTGTTTCCTTTTGTTTTTCGTTTCTCTTCGGTATTTAAAAAGCCGGTCAGCATGCAAGTTCGAATAAATGTTTGAAACAAACATGGTATAGCAGGATGGTCTTTTCATTTCAGGTTGCCTGTCCTAGACGGACCCAACCCCTGTGTTGAGTCCCCTAAGTCAAATGCAACGTGATGCAAATAAGCGTTTCCTACTAGGGATCCGGTATGCGGTTATGTTATTCTAAGTTCAAAACCTCGGTGCATGATCTAGACTGTGTACCCAAGCGGACAACTCGGGCTGAGGAAGGAGCTCCTTTTCGGGAACCAAAAGGCCAACCGGCTTAGAAACTTTCCGAGCCTCTTCATTATTTTGGGGTATGACACTAACAGAATAAGGAGTCTCAACCAGTGAGCACATCCCCGGGGGTGAGAAGTGAAGGGTTTTCGGCACAGTTTTATATACAGTTCACGCAATATCAAAGCGGTAAACATATAGCAGTTTGTATATACAGTGCAACTAGTATCAAAGTGGTAGACATGTAGCACATTAATTAAACATATAATAAAATCAGATATAGACAAAAACAGCAATTTAACTGAGCTCGAATTCTTAAACCCTGAACCGAAGTTCTGGGTCGATTTTCCCCATCAGAGTCGCCAGAGCTGTCATACCTCCTTTTTACGCACCCGCGAAGGCACGAGGGAGTTTTCCAATTAAAGGACAATCGAAACGGGATCAATTTATTTAATTCAGAGTCGCCACTTGGAAAAATAAGGGTGTCCCAAGTCACCGGTTTGATCCCGAACCGAGGAAATTTATGACTCTATAATATAGTCTGCGAAACTAGAAACCTGGATAAGGAATTCTGTTAACCCGGGAGAAGGTGTTAGGCACTCCCGAATTCCGTGGTTTTAGCACGGTCGCTCAACTGCAAATTTTGTTTCTATCTGATTTCTTTATATATGTTATTTGTGTGCTCTTATATTCCGCTTAAATTCTTAGAAGAATTGCAACGTCACGAAAACACATTTCGAGCCGCACCGCAACCAGTACGCCTGCGACTTTAGTGTATTTCGGTTTCGCCGAGAATAAGATTTGGGTCACATAAATGCGCACCCGTAATTAGGAAAGTATTTTATTTACAAATCGTGCCTAAAGAGTCTATCGTGTTGTTAACTTTGTGAAAGACCGTGAAATTCGATAAACGGCCTTCCCGAATCTACATTTGTTGCAATTAATTGAAGACCCCGTGTGTTTTGTTTTCTAATGGGGCTCATTTCACTTTTTACCTGAAGGTCAACCCATAGATACTACATTCGTACATGTTTCATCTCTAATCATAAATTGAGAGTGAAATCTAGTGACTAATTGTTGTTTAAGCATTATTTGGTTAAATCTTATATTTGAACTTCTCCTTTCTAGCCACTTTGATTTCTGTCAATGACTCGTGCGAATCGATTAAACTAATAAAATTTTATAATGTCAAATGTGTGGTTACTTACACTAACGCTTTAGTAGAATTTTCAGAGTGACTGGTATCAATTATCCCTTTAAACTACTTATCCTAATTTAATTAACAATGTGAAATTCGAATTTCAAGTTCAAGTCCAGATCCAAGCAAGAAAGGGTAAACCTCTTAATTCTCACCATTGCCTAACTCGGAAGCCCAAGCTCATGCTATGTCAACATATATATATACCAAAATCCTTAAATTGAACCCAATTGCCGACAAGTGGACCTAGTTTTTGTTTTAACAACTACCGAGCTTCACATTGCCAAAACAGGCCCAGTTACTCATGCGGAGCACTCGAGCCCACAAAGAAAGGAGAAAACTGGGCTCACTTGAAGCCCAAAAAAGGTAAGTGACGAAACTGTATTTTTCTGAAGCAATTAGGCCACACGCTATAGCCCAATTGCATGATTCCTATAATTGATTGTTAATTACATTGCTTCAAGGAGTTCCAGAAAATTTAAATGAGAACCGATTATCTTTAAGGAAATACAAAATGCATCCTAATGTCAATTCACGCCCCACGATGAAATATAATCCTACAGTAACTCATTCACAATCACCTGGTGATTTAAAATTCCATACCATTCCTCACTTTTAACTACATGGCACAACATGATTTCCAAATAGCATAAAACACTTTCTACCATAAATTTTGTCCTACAACTAAACATATACTAAGGCTACCAACATGATTTTTCATACTTCTAGGAATGAGTTGAAATGGATAAACAGCCCACAAAGGTATACATGTATGTCTATTATCCGTATGGCATGAAATCTAAAATTAGCACTCACTATATTTACTTAACTACAGTCTATCCATTTGGATAACAGAAGAGCCATTCAATACATATGAATCTGTGAGCATTTCATTTTTAGACTTCTCTTCCCAGTTACATCAAGGTAAGCTCATAAATGTGTACCTGGGTATTGAAGGGCAAAAGAAAAGGAGGTCAGTGATGAAGCGGCAAGCAGTTCACAGCAACAGCAGTAGGCATTCAACCAACACCAGGACCAACAACGACAACAGCATCAATAGAAGGAAAAAAAACAGTGGCCAAAACACAGCAACAAACAAACCAGACACCCAGCAACCAGTCCAAAACAGAAAATGCAATAAACCAATGCAAGACCCAATCCAAGCTTAATAAAACAGTGTCCAGGAGCTTAAGAGTAACACCAAAAGGGTCCCAACAGCCCTGTTTTAAATGAAACAGTGAGCCAGAGAAGAAGCACAATGTTTTCTTCCTTACTTTTCTCTCAAAAAATCTCCCTCAAGTCTGCGTATGTATGTTTGTATATGAAATCTGTGTATGTTTCAGAATCCCCCCTAAAAATCCAGTCGCAAGCCTATATATATTTTTTTGAATTCCCTCCTGAATGAATGCCCCTCACTAAACTAATACCCCTGCCCATTCCTATCTCCGCCTAGACCCTATTGCTCCCTGAACTCCCACTATCCATTGTCCATGTATGGGCCTTATTAGTTAAACAATAATCTCTGTCCAGACATGGCTAAGTGCCCTGCTGTGACAGCAGGCTCCACTGTCCAGCTTCATGTGCAGGGCATTAAAATATTCTAAAATGCTAAACCTTAATTTCCTAATTAGCTAATTCAAATCCTAATTTCAGTTTCAGATCAATCAAACACCCCAATTCAATTCAAGGGTGCTAATCACTGTCCGGTATTTCAAACAAATCAAACCTATGCAATTAGACGACGACATTTAACAATCGACTCCATAGAGTAGCTAAACGCACGTAAGCAGAACAAAACATAATAATCGCTTGACCAATGACTTTCTAGACCAAACAAGGGATTTAGATTATTCGACGACGCTAATCGACGCGAACATGTATTCTATAGCATACTCAATCAAAATAACAAAACATAAGCAGAAATCAACCAAATAAAAGGTTTTTTTGAGAGAGGAGAAATGACAGAAACAAAAGCGATAATAAAAAATGGCAACAACAAACGAAATTATACCGACCAAACAAATGAAAACTGAAAAGAGAAGCAAAGGGAATTACCTTAAACAGAAAACTCGTAAATCGGCCGACTTGGATTCGAAAGGAGTCGAGGTTGCGCATTTGAAGTCAAATAGACTTTAATTGAAATGTTTTCAAACGAAAACATTCCAATTAAAGTTTATTAACTTCAATTTCTTTTAGTTCGAATGAAATCCCTAGTTTCTTAATTCTAGGGTTCTTGAGGGCTCGATTTGGGGGTTAAGGGGTTAGGGCTTGATTCGAACCAGGCTAAGGCTGGTAGGGGTATGAGGGAGGTCATGGGAGTGTTCGGGGTGAGTTTGGAGCGGTTTGGCATGGTTTGAGTTCGACTCGAATCTTCAAATGAAGATTCGAGAATCTCCAGGTTGATTCGAAACAAACCATGCACATGGTTGAATAGGGGAGGTCGAGGCGAGTATATGGTGTAGATTTGGAGGTCATTGGCCTAGGTTGGGTTTGGACCCAAATCTTTGATTGAAGATTCGAGGGGCTCGGGCTTGATTCGAGACAAGCCATGCTCGGGGTCGGATTGAGGGAGTCACGGAGAGGCTGTGGTGTAAAAATGGTGGTGATTGGCCTGCCGGAACCGCCGTGAGGCGATTTCCGGCAGGTGGAGGAAGGCGGAGGAGGGCGGCGTTACATTTGTCTGTGAGAGAGACGGGTGAATGGCAGTGACGGCTAGGAGGGTTTGGGTGTTTGGGTATACTAAAATGAACGGATCAATCGGAGCCGTTGGATCAGATGATCTGAACGGCTCAGATCGATCAGGGGTGATAGAACGGGGTCGTTTCTTGGTGGAACGAGGCCGTTTGGTTTAGTGGGGGGGGTGGACCGGTTCAGTGGTTTGGGCCTTGTTATATTGAATTGGGTTTTGGCCCAATCTAATTTCCATATCTCTTCATTTCTTAAAACTAGACTCCATGTTGTATATATATATATATATATATATATATATATATATATATATATATATATATATTGTATTATATATATATATATATTAACTTGTAACACAATTAATTTTTACTACAATTAACCTACATAATTAAATACCAAATCACACAATTGTATATTAAATGACACAAAGGCAATAAATACGATTTTATAATTTTTCTTTCTTTAAGAAATTAAACACGGTTCAGTTAATTCCTAAACGCACAATTAAACTCCGAAATGCGCGCGCGACACATATTTTTGTATTTTTTATTGATTTTAAACAAATAAACATGCACAGAGAAATACAAACAATAAGTAAAAATAACAACAACAAAAAGGAAATCCACTAAATCACACACAACACAAAGCTATTTTATTTTTTGCATTTTTGGGAGTAATTCTCATGCAGGGCAAAAATCACGTGCTCACAATGCTGCCTAAGGAGAACTCAATAGTATCCAAAGCTTATTTTCAATCAACCTTGAATACTGGGGGACGTGACACTCGGATGTCATATTTTTTAGGAAACTACTGCACATCTAAGAGGGCCTAGATAGAAAAATTTTCTAATGGGCCAAAAGATCAAATGAACCGTGTCCATATAGAATAGCCAATCCTTGATGGCGAAAAATGTACACATGTATTAATTATTTGAAGAAGCATCATGTTTATATCAAAAATACTTTGTGTCTCAAAATATCTACTATTATACGAACTCGACACTTATAATCATACGGGAAATGGCTGAAGAGGCAAAGCACAAACGTACCCCGGAATACTCAGGGATTGTCATCGACAGTCAACACATCCGAGTCATCGAGAACTCGGACTCATAAGAAATCAAAGAGGCATCCCATTGAAAGAAAGGCCAAGGCCAATATACTTGGGGACTAACTTTTTGAACAAGTTCAAAATGTTATCAGAAAACAAGACCAAGTGACATACCGGAAGGCTAAGACCATATTAAAGGCTACGACCAAAATAAAACAGCTAGGAGACGTCCGACTTCCGCCATAAATAAAAGGCCTTCAAAATTTTTTAAAAAATCGGTTAAATTAGTTTACCCTCGGAAAAAGAAAAATATAAAGGTCTTCGATAAATTCAACCGCAAATAATTTAAAGGCTTCGATAACATCAGCTTTCGAAAAAACCTCAATAGGTATACGATTATGTTTACACAAACAAATTATTAATAAGTTTTCGAATTGTCGAACCTTCAAAAATCCCAATGGATACAAAAAATACATGCAAAGGCACAATTTAGTTTTCACAGCATCTTTTAGCCGAAAAGAGGGAAAACTTATATAGCCATTCTAAAGGCCAAAATGGCCCAACTAAAAGAGCCTAAGGGTAGATATAAAAGAGCCTAAGGGCTGGACATCTGAGATAGCATCAAGCCGAGCACAAAATAGATCTGGTCAACAAATAAGGAGGATTGTTAAGCCTTCTAGCATAGGTGATGCCTTCACAAGGTCTTGTCTCTTTGGTACAGGTACGAACTTTGAGAAGATGGCCTTTTTCTTTGACTGTGTGGAATAAGGGTGAGTGCCTTTCGTTTATCATGACTAGATAAACCAAAGCATTCTACGATCGCCAGGTGTTTTATTAATGGAATTTATAGGAAAATTAGCTGAACCGCCAGGAATCAGTACTACATCGACTGCTATGTGCTAAAAACTACGAAATAAGAGCTCTTAGTCCTTTTGGCACGACACCGATCTTAAAGAGACTAAGGGCCAAAATATATAAAGTATGCGACTCAAGAGTCCCGACGTTCTGTGCTCATGTTGAATCTATTTAAACTTATCTAGAGGATTAATAAAACCTTAAGGGGTATTATTTTGATCAATAAAAACCTGATGGTTTATTATATTCTAGGTCAAAACTAGTACTGACATTGATTGTTTGTGTTATGCAATCAAATCTTTTCACAAATAAGGACAAAGTGAAATTCAACAAAAGTCAAAAATAAGACAAAGATATCCTTTTGTATTTCCAAGAGTTGATTACAAAAGATATTTACACTAGGAGTGCTTGTGCAAAAAGACACAAAACAAATAGACACCTAAAGCTACTCCGTAGCCATATCTTTGGCAGTTGCATCTTCGGGGGCAGCACCTTCGAAAGCCGCATTTTTGGGAGCCTCCTCATCGGGGATGTCATCTTTGTCTCCTCCACTCTTGAAAAGTCTGGATGAGTCATACTCATCAGTGAGAAAAACTACAGCCTCTTCTTCCAACGTCTTTCCCTTTCAATATTGGATGAGAGAGCAAAGCCCCGATCATGCACCTTCTCGAGTGTTTCCATTCGGGATTGTCGCCTAACCTGGTCAAGTAGACATGATAACTTAACTTTGGCCAAAACATAGATCTTCTTTTCCTAGGTATTAGTTGCTTCAATTTCAACTCGGTATGAAGATATAATTGCCTCAGTGTCATATTTATCCTTGGCCAACTCAGCATCGGATTTAGCTTTAAGCTCCTTGATTTATCTGCCAAGAGCTTGATCTCCTCCTTCACACTTTGAAACTGGAATTTGAGTGAAGGCAGTTGCTTCAGAAAAGTTTCTTTTTTAGAGGCAAAACTGTTTATCCCTTTCCTCCACCCCAGGGTCTCGACCTCTTTCATCTTGACCACTTTCGGAGCTACTCCACCAACTTTTCCTTTTGTTGAAACTCCAAAGTAAAAATGTTAGAATACCGATCGGAAAAATCCATAACAAAAATTCAGAAGTAATATTACCTTTTCGGTAAGCTCGGTCTGTTCTTGGCGAGACTTTGCAAGTTTAGCTCGAAGATCACTGATCTCCTCCTCTTTCTTGACATAGAAGGTATTAAGACTGTCCCCCTCTTCCAAGTTCTTCTTAAGCTCGACCTCACTTCGAGCAAGCTCAGTTCGAGACTTGGAGAATGCTTTCTTATGGAGCATGACAGCCTTGACAAAAAGGGATATGTTAGACTCGAAACAACAAAGATAAAGCACAAGTATAATGTCAAAAAACAAAAGCATACTTGTTTGAAAAGCCATCGGGCCTCATCGAATATAAAAGAAGCATCTGGGTTTGGGTCCATCCTCGATCCATGCAAGGCATTCTCAAAAGCTATCATGCCTTTCATGGCTCATCCCCACATCGGGAGTTCTTATGTTCCGAGCATCTTGGAATTGCCCCTCGGAGAACTCAGGGCTAGGTGGTGAATCATCCATATTGGTTACCCCAAGTGCTCCACTTGGGGAATTCTTTTATATTTATAGGCGCTTGGGATCTGGCCCCTCAATCTCACCTTCCAAATGACCTCCAAGACTAGGTGCTCTTTGACTTCCTAATGGCTCCAAGACTTTGCTTGAGCTCCCCTCATAGATATCTTCTTTTCGCATCTACCACCACCATCTTGGCATAGTTTGAAGCACCGACGCTACCTCTTTTACTAGCTACAAATAGGCAGTTGTCATCTTCTTCTTCTTCTTAATCCCAAAGTTGTTGGGCGATTTCCGGGGATAAGGCCACCATGTTGGCCTTAGTCTTTCGATCTGTGCTTTTATTCGTCTTCAGGAGATTTGCTGGTGACCCCCTATTTCTTTTCTTATCTTTGGAAGGCTTTGGGATCTCATTTTTACCAGGCGGGGACGGCCGCATAGTAATGACGTCTCCAAGGCCAGCATAACGACAAAAGTAAGTACTTCATTGAGAAACACAAGTAGACAAACAAGAAAACTCATTAAGTTTTTTGCCTCCCATCGGCTCATGGATAAATCACGACAACAATGCTTTATATATAAAGAAGTATAGGCCGATTTGAGGACCCAACCTTCAAGGTCTGGGACCTCTCTTGGAAACCAAGCAATAGTGGAACCTCCATAAAAGGGTTAGATCGAGCATAAAATAATATTAGGAAAAAAGGAATGCAAGGTATAACACACTATGTATTTACATTTCATGTTACGTACCTCAAGAAATGGCATCCTCTCAGCAGGAATTAGGTTAGAGGTCCTGACTCCGAAAAACTATCTCACACATCCTCGGTATTTATCCTCATCGATACTGGAGGAGAGTTATTTTGAGGATCGGCATTGTAGTTTTATCAGGCCACCTCGATAAAGTCAAGGACTGTAAAACCTGATTACATAGTTGAGGATGAAAGGCATTCTCTCGATCTGGCTCGAGAAGAATCTAATCAAATGAACGATTTTCCAAATGAAGGATAGATCTAGCCAAACATCACTTGGTATCATTGAAAGAAGTCAAGAATAACTAGATTTTTAGGACAAAGAGCTGGATTTGTAGGGCCTAACATGAATTGGTATGTATACATACTCAAGTACCCCGCTTTATATGTAGGCATTTCCTCCTCAGGGGAAGGGATCACTACATCCTTGTTCTTCTAGTTGCACCTCGTTTACCTGCTCAAGCTTGTCCTTGGTTATCAAACAGACGTTAGAAACATGAGCTCACGTCGACCTGGTGCCGATACAAGTTTTTCAATATTGAAATAGAATCTTTTTTTACACGGCGGGGGAATACACTCCTCGATAACAGGTAACACTACCGTTTTACTTTTGGCTGGTCGCAATGATGAAGGACCTTTTTCTTTTTGCGAAACAGATTTAGATTTTTTGGCCATTATGATATAGAAATTCAGAGAATAAATGAATTAAAGGCAAACTAAAATGGAGGATGATCTCAGAGAAGTTGAAGGAGCCAATGAAATATGAAAATGATTAGAAAAGTAAAGTTTGTGAAATGATGAAGTTGGCATATTTATAGAGGATACTCAAGCGTATTGGATAAGGCCAATAGCCGACCGTCAGCCACCTCTAATTAATAACTTTGGGAAGTGCAAAAATGCGATCTTTCAGTCACTTCAGCCACTGATATCATGAGATTGACATCAAAATCGAGGCATGAGAGTCGAGGCTATGGAGCATCAAAGATAGAACTATTTCTTATCATCCTATTCTAAGAATCGATGGGACTATCTGTATATGGTCGACATTGTATACCTCTGATCTATAGGCTCGAAGGGTCATCTTGAGCCCGAGTACAAGCAAGGTCAAGTTCGAGCTTGAAGGACTAGACCCGATTTTGAAGATAGAGCACGATACATACCGTGTTTAAGTATGCTCAACCATGGAGTAGTAATGTTATGGACTTGTAACAGATTAGGCTAGATTCCTGTCACGTCCCCAAGATCACGGCACAAATCCCGATATAAGATTGTAATATTCCGTATTACACAGTCAGACAGTTATACTAAGAATATTTGTTACTGTAAATAAAAAATACCTTATTTAGGGTTCTCCTATTATATAAATGAGACCTCAATCATTTGTAATATCACCTCATCATTGGCAAGAATATACTATCCTACTTTTCTCTCTTACCGTTCATCAGCATTGTCCTTTAGCTCTAATGTTGTTATTCTACTTTTCTTGCTTAATTGTTCTTGTTGCTCTAAACCTACCCTGATGTAAGCTCAAGGTCACCTCTGCTGAGTAACATTGATTTGATACACTTTTGGACTCGGGTCAAACGATTAGGGCTGCTGAGTTGCACCACTTTGAGTCCAATTCGGCTAATAGAAGCTTAACTCAATCCCTTTTCGCTCTAATGATATTATAATCTAATACGATCCTTAAAATATACAAGTAGAAAGAAAATCTTTTCTTTCATTTCTATTTTATATTCTTTGATAATTAATTTGTATTGAACTAAATCACATATATTTAAAACCATAAATCAAATTTAAATGTTATTTGTATTATCGAGATAAACACCACATATTGCATATTAGTGTATAATTCGTCAAACGTTTGGTTTAATGAAATAAGAAATATGTGTTTAACTGTCGGCCGAGACATATACACTAATAACATAAAACATCATGTCAATTATAAGTTGTGTCCTGCACTCTAATATATAATCGTGATAAAAAAATATCCCATGGATTTGTGAAATCTTTATTGTTTAATTGAAGAATATGGACTAATTTGGCCATAGATTTTGTCAAAAAATTTAGTCGGGTAATTTGGTAAATATATGTTTGTTCATAAATTTTATTTTTATTTTATCAAACCTCAATATCATCTCAACCTGGTTTTGGCTCAACTATTACTATTACATATTTTAAATATTGCCCCAATCTTTTATATTTTATAAAAAATTCCACTATTTATATTTTGTAACACTAATAGAATTCTTCCAAAAAGCGACCGAATTCTGGCGACCAAAGTTGGTCTATAAAAAAAAGCGACCACAGTTGGTTGCTAAACTCGTGATAATAACAAAATAATTATTTTAAATAAATTAGCGAACAAGAGTGGTCGCTAATTGGTCGCAAAAGTAGTCAAAATGTTGATTGGACTAGTTAGTTTGATGACCAGGCCCTTCGTCATGTGAGTTACTGCCCTGTTTCCCTTATATTATATTTCTCTATGCTTTATTTTCGGTATTTGAGGTGATCGAGTTGAATTGGTTTGGTTTTAGATGAAAATGAGACACTAGTCTCTTTAAGGAAGGCTTGTTTTGAAAAAGTCAAGCGGATGTTGACTACGGAGATAGAGGCTCGGATGTGACTTTTGATTATTCAGTTAGCTACGGGGGATGATTTGTGACTTAGGGGTGCAATCAGAATTTGTTTTGGAGGTCCGGTGTAGAATTAGGCTTGAATTGGCGAAGTTAGTATTTTAGCGAATTCCGGTTGGTAGGTGAGATTTTTGACCCGGAGGTCGGAATGGAATTTCGAGAGTTGCAGTAGCTTTGTTAGGAAATTTTGGATGTGTGTACAAAATGTCAGGTCATTTGAAGGTGTTTCGATCAAGTTTTTGATCGAATGTGTAATTCAGAAGTTCTTAAGAAACTAAGGCTTGAACCCAATGTGATTTAATGGTTTTAGCATTATTTGATGTTCTTTGATGATTAGAACGAGTTTGAATGATGTTTTAGGATCTGTTGGCACCTTTAGTTAAGGTTCCGGGGGCCTCAGGATGACTTCGGGTGGTAATTCGGACCAAGTTTGGCTCTTAAAAGTTGCAGGTTTTCAGCAGTTATTACAGAGGGAAATTGGTCTTCACGATCGCAGCCTTTGAGTCACGTTCAAATAGCACTAGAAGGTGAAGCTTCGCATTTGCGTGGTATATCTCGCATTCGCATAACAGGATTCTGGGGCCAGCATGTTTTACTCTACGCGTTCGCATCATATGAGCCGCATTCACATAGGTTTGGAAAGTGAATCATCGAGATCACGGAGCCCCTGTCGCGTTCGCATAGAATGTTTCTCATGCCCTAGGAATTAGTTCATAGCGATCGCGATCCTAGGTCCTCGATTGCATAGAAGGAAATTATAGCTGGGCAGAAGGGTTTTTAAAATATTTAATCTGCGAGCCTAGGTCATTTTTTCCACCATTGTTGAGTATTTTGAGAGATCTTTGGGATAAAATGAAGAGGGATTCAAGGAGGATTGAATGGAGGTGACTCCTATGGCCTAGAAACATAATTTTATTGAAGAATCAACCTTTAAATTCATGGAAATTTGAGTAAAATTGGAAGAACTAGGGCTTGAAATGAAAATTTTGGATTTGAGGGGGCATTTGAGCTCAAATTTTGGTAAATTTGATATGTATATGGCGATATGGGGAATCTGGTGATGTGCATTTTGTAATTATTCGAGAAGTGGGCCCGGGGCTAGAGTTATTCCAACTTTGTGATTTTTGATATTTTCCGAGTCTTTTCAAGTGGGTTATGTTCCCTTAGCCAATTGTAACATATTACTAGTGGTTTTGATCAGATTCGACGCGCGAGGTGAGTAATGATTTTAAATGATGTCCTGAAGGTTTGAAACCCCGAATTTCCACAACTTGGTACTATGTTGAGATGGGACACGCATTCAATGACGTGCGTGGGGTCATTTACTATTGGGTATTGTGACTCGGTCCAGTCCGGATGACACTTTAACGCGTATTTGCTTATGACTTGTTGTTTTTCACTATGACTTGGGTCTTATTATCATACATGGGGCTTATTGCCAATTGTTTGAACTCCTTGTTAGTTATCATCACCATTTTCCTCACTATTTGAAATATTATTTGAGTTTGGTCCATTTGAATTACATTGTTTCATGAACTCAACTATATTTTTACTCAACCCCGAGTTTTAACTAATATTGGAACTATTGTTTGAGCTGAGCATTATTGTTTTTAAATGATGCCTGAGAGGCTTATGATCATACTGGACTGATTAAGGCCGAGGGCCATGTGTGAGGATATGCTGAGTTAGGTGAGGAGGCTTTCAGGACTTGTGTGATATGTGAGGAGGCTTTTAGGCCTCGAGCGAAATGTGAGGATGCTTTCAGGCTCTCAAGTGTATTGTGAGATGCCTTTCAGGCCTCATATTGATATGTGCAGGTTTTCTGGCCTTATTATGATAGCGCTTGGACTGTAGGAGCCCCTCCGGAGTCTACACACCCACAATGAGCGCGGGTACCCATGTGATTTGAGAGTGAGCCTGAGGGGCTGATGTTGTACAGTGTGACTGATATTCAACCCGTGGTGAAGGTTTTTGAGCATTACTTACTGGTTGAAAATATTTGTCTTTAACTATTTTTAAAAGAGAATTCTTGACGCTTTACTGGATTTACTGCTTAACTGATTTTACTGCTTGTGATAGAATTATTTGTGCCTTCATGGGATTTTATATTCTCAATCGTTATTTATTTTTATTACTCATTGGGTCGGATAATTCAAATTACTCCCTGTACCATGTGTGCAGATACAAGCATAGCAGAGTTCGTCCCTGAGCGTTGATTTCATTCCAGACCAGGCGAACTAGGAGTGACGAGGTAGCAGTCAACGTCCACATCCCCATCTTCTCCCATATCTTCTATGTTTACCTTATCTTCGGATTTTATTCCTAGTTCCAGATTTGTAGCATTTTAGTAAACTCTCTAGCAGCTTGTGACTTCTGACACCCCGATTTCGGGCTGAGTCGCGATGGTTCCCGTTTTTTCACGTTTTATTCCGCACTTTTGATTATATTATTTATGATTTAGACTTATTTATGCTAAGTAACTATTAAAAGAGGTATTGTTGTTCAGTTGGTTGGCCTTTTCTTCACGAGAGGCACCATCATGACTGGGTTCAGAATTAGGTCGTGACAATTAGGTAATATTCTATCGAATAAGGCGTATATATATATATATATATATATATAGACACACACACACACACACTTACGATGTAATATGCACTAAGTATATGTGTATTGGGTAATATTCTATCGAATGTAGCTTATATATGTCATGACCCAAAATTCACTAAGGGTCGTGGTGCCGCCGGACACCGCTGTCAGGCAAGCCAACCAAGAATGTGTAATAATATTGCGGTTTTAGCATTTGCGAAAATCATTTTTCTTATACGTAGAATATTAAATAATAAAGATTTTACAAAAATAAACTTACAGTGAATAAAGGACTCAATAAAGAATAATCTAAATCCTCCCAGAACCCGGTGTCACAAGTGCATGAGCATCTACAAGATAAGGAAATAAAATACAACATATGTCCGAAATACAATGGACAAGAAATGAATACAGTACACTGAAAGGGAGTATACTAGTTGCAGGTTACCTCGAATAATGTAACTCACCAAGTCCGAGAATCATCTGCGCTGCTACAACCAGTAGTCTGCTGGAGGTACATATACCTGTGCAACAAAAATGAACAAAAGTGTAGTATGAGTACGTAATCAACGTGTACTTAATGAGTATCCCACCTAATATCGAAGAAGTAGAGATGAGATGGTTGACTTCAATACTTGCTAGAGGTCCAATAATAATATACTAAAAGTGTGGGGAAATCATGTATTTTTATAGCAGTTCTAACTCGCATGGCAGGAAAACAGGTAAAGACCTTTAACAAATAATAAAGGATTTTCAAGTTTACTTTTCATTATCTTATCAATTTATATCAAGACAGGAAAGGCAATATCCACACATAAAATTCAGGAAAATGATATGTATCATGCACAAATCATGTCGAGATCTACGACACGCTCCAACAGAAATATAAATTGTGCACTGCCGAGGGTCGAACAACCCAAACCATAAATGCATCTATTTAATATGCCGAGGCGTTCGACCTGTTCCATAAATAAACACATACCCTACTCGCGAATCATGCATGCGACGCAGGTACACATAAGGAGACATGCTTAATCAACCAATTAAGAACTTATCGAGGAATATTTATCCAAATAAAACCAATTCTCCTCTAACAAATTTTAAGAAATGAAGTTTTATACTTTTAGAAATTAACTTATTAATTCAATGTGATTTAAGCAATTCAAGCTATCAATGGGTCCATAAATAATACAAGTATCACATGCTTTTGGGTCCTAACTACTCGGATAATAGCATAATAATAGCTACGCACAGAATCTCATCACCGCATGCCCCCCCCCCTCCCCACAAATAGGAGCACATAATCAATTATTTCACATATGAGGACAATTCCCTCTTACAAGGTTAGAAAGGCGACTCAACTTGCTTCGAAGATCCATAACCGCCATTCCACGCCCCTAATCGATGCAAAATGCTTCAAAACTAGCCAATAATTATGTAAATTCATTAATATAAGCTTAGGTACTCATTATAATCCATCTATAACAATTTCTAACCCCAATCGAAAAGTTAGCAAAAATTCCCTCGGGCCCACCTGCTCGTAATCTCAAATGTTTTGAAGATAAAGATTACCCATGACCTTAGGAACTCAAATATATAATTTTCTCTAAATTCCATACCAATAATAGTTGCTAAATTCCAGGAATAAAATTTCTAGGTATTTCTACCAAAACCCGAAATCTTTTCTACACAATTCATTATTAAATCCATACATATTTGATGTATTTAACTCATCATATGTGGGGATATCTTACCTTATCGTTGATGATGAAAACCCTCTCTTGAAGCTCCCCAAAAATCTCCCAAGCCATGAATAATATGAGAGAAATTGCCAAATCCCAATTTTAAAACAACCATTATGCCCCAACAATTTTCGCACCTGCAGTCCATTGACCGCTTCTGCGGTTCTGAAGGTCCGGTCCAGATACCGCATATGCGGTCCTCACAGGGCCACTCCAAACTTACATCTCTGACACACCTCTCGCATATGCGATGCCAATTCTATGGAACTATGACCACATCTGTAGTTCTTCACACGATGCCGATGTTCGCTTCTGTGACCAAATTTCTGCAGATGCGATCCTACTTCTGTGGACCCTTGACCGTATCTACAGCCCTCGAACCGTTGAAAAAAAACCACTTATGTGGCTCCCTTCTGCTTTTGCGGTGCCGCTTTTGCGGTCAACTCTCTGCAGAAGCGGAAATACTAACAACTAGATTCCTTCAGCTGTCCAAAAATCCCATTTTCGATCCGTTAACTACCCAGAATCCACCCGAGGCCTTTGGGACCTCAACCAATCCTACCAACCAATCCCAAAACACATTACGGACTTGCTCGAGGCCTCAAATCATGTCAAAGAATGGTAATACCAAGAATTACACCCTGATTCAAGCTTTATGAACTTTGTAATTTCAAACTTCTATTTTCGATGTTTAAACCTATCAATTCTCGTCCATTGACCTCAAATTGTGCACACAAGTCATATTCAGCATTACGGACCTACTCCAACTTTCAGAATAGGATTCTGTCACGACCCAAATTTTCCCCCAACATCGGGATCGTGATGGCGCCTACTCGTGGTAGCTAGGCAAGCCACTGTATTCATACTATCCTGTTTTTAACACAATTTTAATTAAATAAATGCGGAATACTTTATCGAAATAGAAATAACTGATTTCAAAGTGAAAATCATACTGAAATCCTCTACCCAAGACGTGGAATCACCAACTCACGAACTACTATGGAATACTACACATAAAAGTCTGAAGGAAATATAACATAATTCTGTTTGTCTCGGAACAAAGAGACTACGACTAATAACATAAATAAAGAGAGAGACGCCGGGCCTGCGGACGTCTGCAAGCTACCTCGGTCTCAAATATGATCAACTCCCACGCAAAAGATTTACTGCTGCTGCTCCTGATCGTAACCTGGACCTGTGCAAAAACGCACGGAAGTGTAGTATCAGCACAACCGACCCCATGTGCTGGTAAGTGCCTGGCCTATCCCGGCGAAGTAGTGACAAGCCTAGGACCAGACACCCACATAAACCTGTGCAATTCAATATATATGTATACCACGGAATAACAAGAAATAACCAGGTAATAACACAATAAGGAATATCTCAAAGAATTCAACAATTAACAACAGTTAATAAATTCACAAGTTCACAAAGAAAACAAAGTATAATGGAAACACAAGTAATATCAAGTCAAGGAATAGCAAGCGGTTGCACGGCATCACCCTTCGTGCTTTTACTCTCATCCTCACCAAATAAGCAAATAAAGTACACGGCATCACCCTTCGTGCTTTTACTCTCATCCTCACATCCATAGTACGGCATGATCCTTCGTACATGGTTCAATAACAGGGCACGGCATGATCCTTCGTGCATAATCAATAAATAAACGTGGCACGGCATTAACCTTCGTGCATAAATAAATAAACATGGCACGGCATCACCCTTCGTGCATTATCACTCTTCCTCACCCAAATAACAATCACAGTTAAGGGCAAAGAAAGAAACAGTAATTCATAAACCGTCCCATCAAGGGCAATCAATAATTATCTTCACAACAAGTCCCAACAAGGGAGAACCATAACAATTCATCTGTAATATATCTCAAAATAATCATTTTTCAACGACTCACGATCATACTAGACGCCAGGGTATGGATGCTCGTCACCACAGCCCATACACCGCACTCGATCATATAACATATAGCACATAATCCTATTCCCTCAAGCTAGGATAGAACAAACACTTACCTCGAAAGTTTACGAACGATTCAATCCGTAGCAATGCCTTTTCCTTTTGAATTTGACTCCAATCCAATCGTATCTATACACGATTGATTTAATATCATCAATTCTACTTAACAAACTAGTTCATATTGCTAAATATGGTTTTTACAACATTCTGCCCTTAATAGTAAAAATCGACCCCGGGCCCACATAATCGAAACTCAAGTTTCGAACCAAAATAAGTTCACCCAATCTTCCATGAGTTCAAATATACAATTTGTTCTTAAGTTCGACTCCAAAACGAAGTCTAAATCGCAAATTCTTTGAAAGCCCTAACTATACCCATTTCTCAAATTTTCAACCAATTTACACATGTTTAAGCCTAAGGATTTGATTGATGTTGATGAAAAATGAAGAAGACGAGTTAACAATACTTACCCAATGAACTTTGATGAAGAAATGCCTCAAAAATCGCCTAAGAGTCTGTGGAGAAGAAAGGATTTTGTGAAAATGGGATAAAATCCCGTAAGTGTTCTGTTTTGGGGTATTAAATCATTGGGCGGAAATTTACCCTACGCGATCGCGTGAATTGGGCTGCGATCGCGTAGAGGAAAGACTGGCCTCTTATGCGATCGCGTGCAAAAGGTTGCGATCGCGTGGAGAAAAGATTGGAAGCTACGCGATCGCGTGAGGATTGCTGCGATCGCGTAGAGGAAACTCACCGGGCAGCCTATTTGCCCTATGCGATCGCGTGAACATGACTGCGATCGCGAGGGGGAGGAACTGGAAGCTACGCGATCACGTGTGGGATGCTGCGATCGCGTAGAACAACTGGCCAATGCTGTGCGATCGCGTGGATGAGGCCGCGATCGCGTAGAACAAAATGTGTAAAAATTGCAGAAAATTTGCCTGTTTTCTAAGTCCAAAAACACCCCGAACCACCTCCGAAACACTCCCAAGCCCTCGGGGCTCCAAACCAAATATGTACACTAACTCAAAAACATCATACGAACTTGCTCGCGCGATCAAATCGCTAAAATAACATCAAAATCAATGGATTGAGCCTTAAAACTCAAGAATTCTTTCAAATTTCATAATTTCCAAAATTTCCAATTTAAGGTCGAAATGCGTCAAACGACGTCCGTTTTCAACCAAACTTTACAGGAAGCGCTTAACCAATATATATGACCTGTACCGGGCGTCGAAACCAAAATACGAGCCCGATACCAGTACTTTTTCATCAAAATTCAGTTTCATTTTCCTTAAACATTTTCAGAAACAATTTAACAGAAAAATTCTTTTACCGGGGTTCTAGACCTCGGATTTCAATTCCGGGCATATGCCCAAGTTCCATATTTTTCTACGGATTTTCTGAGACCATCAAATCACGGATCCGGGTCCGTTTACCAAAAATGTTGACCAAAGTCAACCATATCAATATTAATATCAAAATTCTTCAACTTTTTCACATATTTCACATATTTCAACATAAAAATTTTCCAGCTTTGTGCCCGGACTGTGCACGCAAATCGAGGCAACTATAAATGAGGTTTTCAAGACCTCAAGAAGTGCGGAACAAGTGAGGAAAATAGGTGATGACCCTTTGGGTCGTCACATCCTCCACCTCTAAAACAACCGTTCGTCCTCGAACGGACAAGATAAGGAAGTACCTGAGTCGGGAAACAAATGTGGGTAGCGGCTCCGCATATTAGACTCGGACTCCCAGGTCGATTCCTTAGGAGGCTGACCTCTCCACTGAACACGCACAGAAGGATAACTCTTTGACCTCAACTGTCGAACCTGCCGGTCTAGAATGGCCACCAGCTCCTCCTCGTAGGATAAATCATTGTCCAATTGGACAGTACTGAAGTCTAACACATGTGTGGGATCACCGTGGTATCTCCGAAGCATAGATACGTGAAAAACTGGATGCACGGCTGATAAGCTAGGCGGCAAAGCTAATCTGTAAGCCACCCCTCCCACTCCGTCTAGAATCTCAAATGGACCAATATACCTAGGGCTGAGCTTGCCCTTCTTCCCGAACCTCATCACGCCCTTCATAGGCGACACTCGGAGCAATACTCGTTCACCAACCATGAAATCTACATCTCGAACCTTACGATCCGCATAAGTCTTCCGCCTGGACTGAGCTGAACGCAATCTCTCCCGAATAGTCTTGACCTTATCCAAGGCCTCCTGAACTAAGTCTGTACCCAACAACCGAGCCTCTCCCGATTCAAACCATCCAACTGGTGATCGACATTGCTTACCATACAACACCTCATACGGAGCCATCTGGATGCTAGACTGGTAACCGTTATTGTAGGCGAACTCTGCTAATGGCAGAAACTGGTCCCACGAGACTCCGAAATCAATAACACAGGCTCGAAGCATGTCCTCTAGAATCTGTATAGTCCTCTCGGACTGGCCATCCGTCTGAGGATGAAATGTTGTACTCAAATGAACCTGGGTGCCTAACTCCTGCTGGACCGCTCTCCAGAACCGCGAGGTAAGCTGCGTACCCCGACAAGAGATAATAGATATCGGCACCCCATGAAGACGAACAATATCCCTAATGTAAACTTCCGCTAACCTCTCCGACGAGTAGGAGACAGATACTGGAATAAAGTGTGTTGACTTGGTCAACCTATCAACAATGACCCAAATAGCATCAAATTTCCTCCGAGTCAAAGGAAGTCCAGTAACGAAGTCCATAGTCATCCGCTCCCATTTCCACTTGGGAATTTCAATCCTCTGGAATACACCACCAGGTCTCTGGTGCTCATATTTCACCTGCTGACAATTTAGACACCGAGCGACATACGCAACGATATCTTTCTTCATCCTGCGCCACCAATAGTGTTGCCGTAAGTCCTGGTACATCTTCGCGGCGCCTGGGTGAATAGAATACCGCGAACTGTGGGCCTCTGCTAAGATTAACTCTCGAATCCCTTCGACATTGGGCACACAAACTCGACCCTGCAATTTCAATACCCCATCATCATCTAGATTTACCTGCGTGGAACCTCCCCGCTGTACTGTATCTCTCAACTCACGCAATGAGGATCATCAAATTGCCTCTCACGGATATGCTCTAACAAATAAGAACGAGCGACCGTGCAGGCTAACACCCTACTAGGCTCAGAAATGTCTAATCTCACGAACCGGTTGGCTAAGGCCTGGACATCTAGAGCTAATGGTCTCTGACTGACCGGAATGTATGCAAGACTACCCATGCTGGCATACTTTCTACTCAAAGCATCGGCCACCACATTGGCCTTACCGGGTGATATAAGATAGTAACATCATAGTCTTTTAGCAACTCTAACCATCTCCGCCGTCGTAGATTCAACTCCTTCTGCTTGAACAAGTACTGTAGGCTTTTGTGATCAGTGTACACCTCACATGTCACACCATATAGATAATGCCTCCAGATCTTTAAGGCATGAACCACTGCTGCTATCTCAAGATCATGAACTGGATAATTCTTCTCATGTATTTTTAACTGCCTCGAAGCATAAGCGATAACCTTACAATCCTGCATCAATACCGCTCCAAGCCCTGTACGAGATGCGTCATAATAAACTGTATAAGGCCCTGCACCTGTAGGTAGTACCAACACCGGTGCGGTGGTCAAGGTTATCTTGAGCTTCTGAAAGCTCGCCTCACACTCCTCTGACCATTGAAACTGGACACCCTTCTGGGTCAACCTGGTCATCGGGGCTGCAATAGAAGAAAACCCCTCTACAAATCGACGGTAGTAACCTGCTAATCCCAAGAAACTCCGGATCTCAGTCACTGAAGCTGGTCGAGGCCAATTCTGGACTGCCTCAATTTTCTTTGGGTCTACCTGAATACCTTTCACTGATGCAATGTGACCCAGAAATGCTACCGAACTCAGCCAGAACTCACATTTAGAAAATTTGGCATATAGTCGGTTATCTTTCAGAGTCTGAAGAACCACTTTGAGGTGTTGCTCGTGCTCTTCCTGGCTGCGGGAGTACACCAGGATGTCATCTATGAAGACTATCACGAACAGATCCAAGTAAGGCCTTAATACTCGATTCATCAACTCCATGAATGCTGCTGGGGCATTGGTCAACCCGAAGGACATGACCAAGAACTCATAATGCCCATATGTAGAGCGAAAGGCTGTCTTAGGAATGTCAGCCGCCCTGATCTTCAGCTGATGGTAGCCTGACCTCAAGTCTATCTTAGAGAATACCCTCGCTCCCTGGAGCTGGTCAAACAAATCATCAATCCTCGGCAGTGGATATTTATTTTTGATGGTCACCTTGTTTAACTGCCGGTAATCAATACACATCCGCATCGAGCCATCTTTCTTCTTTACAAATAATACAGGTGCTCCCCAGGGGGAAACACTGGGCCTGATAAAGCCCTTCTCAAGAAGGTCTTGCAACTGATCTTTCAATTCTTTTAGCTCCGGCGGGGCCATACGATAGGGTGGAATGGAGATGGGCTGAGTGCCCGGTGCCAGATCAATAGAGAAATCAATATCCCTGTCGGGTGGCATGCCCGACAGGTCTGAAGGAAAAACCTCAGGAAACTCCCGTGCAATAGGGACTGACTCAATGGAAGGAACTTCTGCGCTGGAATCACGAACATAAGCCAGATAAGCTAGACACCCCTTCTCGACCATACGTCGAGCCTTAACATATGAAATAACAGTGCGAACGGAGTGGCTTGAGGTACCCTTCCACTCTAATAGGGGTGATTCTGGCAAGGCTAAGGTCACAGTCTTAGCATGGCAATCAAGAATAGCATGGTATGGGGACAACCAGTCCATCCCCAATATGACATCGAAATCTACCATATCCAAAAGCAACAGATCAACACGGGTCTCAAGACCCCCAAATATAACTACGCACGAACGATGCACCCGATCGACTACAATGGAGTCACCCACTGGTGTAGCCACATAAACTGGAATATCCAGAGCATAGCTGGGCACGGCCAAATACGGTGCGAAGTAGGAAGACACATAGGAATATGTAGATCCGGGGTCAAATAATACTGAAGCACCTCTGCCACACACAAGAATAGTACCTGTAATCACGGCATCTGATGCCTCTGCCTCTGGCCTGGCTGGTAAAGCATAGAATCGGGGATCTGCACCTCCCCTCTGAGCTGCGTCTCTAGGACGACCATCAACTGGCTGACCTCTACCTCTCGTTGGACGGTCTCCACCTCTACGGTCTCGACCTCCACCTCTATAATCTCTACCCCCGCCTCTGGCTGGCTGGGCAGGCTGAGGGTCAGCTGGGGCCCGAATCATAGGACGAGGACCTCGCTGCTGAGAGTTGCCCGCTGCTATAGGGCAATTCCTGATAAAATGACCCGGGTCACCACAACCGTAGCAACTCTTAGACTGATAGGGCTGCTGGCCCTGACGACCCGAATGGCCTCCACGAACACTCTGAAGAGGCTGAGCATTAATAGGAGACTGGAGTACGAGCAATAGGAGTCTGGGCCCCTCCTCCAGCCTGAGAAGTGGCTGGGGCAACTGATAATAAACCCGCTCTGGCAATGCTGTCCATGAATCCCACTATTCTGAGCAAAGCATCTCGGAGATCCAGGGTAAATAAAGCCTCTCCTGGGGCCTGAGCTGGGCCCACTGGAGCTGCTGGAACCGGAACCTCCTCGTCAATCTCAATATGAGGCTCCACCTCTGGGGTAGCTGCCTGGGGCTGAGCTCTACCCCTACCACGGCCTCTGATACGGCCTTGGCCCCCGCCCCTCACGGGAGCTGCCTGGGGCTCGGGCTGCTGGTCAGCGGACGAAGAAGCGCGTGTCCTCACCATCTGCGAAAGGACAGAATAGAAATTCAATCGGTAATTGAGGAACAAGTCGCACGACAAGAAAGAACAAATGAGAGACTCTTTCCTAACTCAATAGACTCTGGGGAGGACAAGTACATACGTCTCCGTACCTACCTCTCAAACTCTACTAAGCTTGTTCGTGAGTGGTGAGACCTATGTAACCTAGAGCTCTGATACCAACTTGTCACGACCCGGATTTTCCCCCAATATCGGGATCGTGATGGCGCCTACTCGTGGTAGCTAGGCAAGCCACTGTATTCATACTATCCTATTTTTAACACAATTTTAATTGAATAAATGCGGAATACTTTATCGAAATAGAAATAACTGATTTCAAAGTGAAAATCATACTGAAATCCTCTACCCAAGACGTGGAATCACCAACTCACGAACTACTATGGAATACTACACATAAAAGTCTGAAGGAAATATAACATAATTCTGTTTGTCTCGGAACAAAGAGACTACAGCTAATAACATAAATAAAGAGAGAGACGCCGGGCTTGCGGACGTCTGCAAGCTACCTCGGTCTCAAATGTGATCAACTCCCACGCAATCGATTTACTGCCGCTGCTCCTGATCGTAACCTGGACCTGTGCAAAAACGCACAGAAGTGTAGTATCAGCAAAACCGACCCCATGTGCTGGTAAGTGCCTGGCCTATCCCGGCGAAGTAGTGACAAGCCTAGGACCAGACACCCACATAAACCCGTGCAATTCAATATATATGTATACCACAGAATAACAAGAAATAACCAGGTATTAACACAATAAGGAATATCTCAAAGAATTCAACAATTAACAACAGTTAATAAATTCACAAGGAAAAACAAAGTATAATGGAAACACAAGTAATATCAAGTCAAGGAATAGCAAGCAGTTGCACGGCATCACCCTTCGTGCTTTTACTCTCATCCTCACCAAATAAGCAAATAAAGTACACAGCATCACCCTTCGTGCTTTTACTCTCATCCTCACATCCATAGTACGGCATGATCCTTCGTACATGGTTCAATAACAGGGCACGGCATGATCCTTCGTGCATAATCAATAAATAAACGTGGCACGGCATTAACCTTCGTGCATAAATAAATAAACATGGCACGGCATCACCCTTCGTGCATTATCACTCTTCCTCACCCAAATAACAATCACGGTTAAGGGCAAAGAAAGAAACAGTAATTCATAAACCGTCCCATCAAGGGCAATCAATAATTATCTTCACAACAAGTCCCAACAAGGGAGAACCATAACAATTCATCTGTAATATATCTCAAAATAATCATTTTTCAACGACTCACGATCATACTAGACGCCAGGGTATGGATGCTCGTCACCACAGCCCATACACCGCACTCGATCATATAACATATAGCACATAATCCTATTCCCTCAAGCTAGGATAGAACAAACACTTACCTCGAAAGTTTACGAACGATTCAATCCGTAGCAATGCCTTTTCCTTTTGAATTTGACTCCAATCCAATCGTATCTATACACAATTGATTTAATATCATCAATTCTACTTAACAAACTAGTTCATATTGCTAAATATGGTTTTTACAACATTCTGCCCGGAATAGTAGAAATCGACCCCGGGCCCACATAATCGAAACTCAAGTTTCGAACCAAAATAAGTTCACCCAATCTTCCATGAGTTCAAATATACAATTTGTTCTTAAGTTCGACTCCAAACGAGGTCTAAATCGTAAATTCTTTGAAAGCCCTAACTATACCCATTTCTCAAATTTTCAACCAATTTACACATGTTTAAGCCTAAGGATTTGATAGATGTTGATGAAAAATGAAGAAGACGAGTTAACAATACTTACCCAATGAACTCTGATGAAGAAATGCCTCAAAAATCGCCTAAGAACTGTGGAGAAGAAAGGATTTTGTGAAAATGGGATAAAATCCCGTAAGTGTTCTGTTTTGGGGTATTAAATCACTGGGCGGAAATTTACCCTACGCGATCGCGTGAATTGGGCTGCGATCGCGTAGAGGAAAGACTGGCCTCTTATGCGATCGCGTGCAAAAGGTTGCGATCGCGTGGAGAAAATATTGGAAGCTACGCGATCGCGTGAGGATTGCTGCGATCGCGTAGAGGAAACTCACCGGGCAGCCTATTTGCCCTATGCGATCGCGTGAACATGACTGCGATCGCGTGGGGGAGGAACTGGAAGCTACGCGATCGCGTGAGGGATGCTGCGATCGCGTAGAAGAACTGGCCAATGCTGTGCGATCGCGTGGATGAGGCCGCGATCGCGTAGAACAAAATCTCTCTGCAGAAACAGCAGAGTTTCTGCTGTGTTTTCAAATCCAAAAACACCCCGAACCACCTCCGAAACACTCCTGAGCCCTCGGGGCTCCAAACCAAATATGCACACTAACTCAAAAATATCATACGAACTTGCTCGCGCGATCAAATCGCTAAAATAACATCAAAATCAATGGATTGAGCCTTAAAACTCAAGAATTCTTTCAAATTTCATAATTTCCAAAATTTCCAATTTAAGGTCGAAATGCGTCAAACGACGTCCATTTTCAACCAAACTTTACAGGAAGCGCTTAACCAATATATATGACCTGTACCGGGCGTCGGAACCAAAATACGAGCCCGATACCAGTACTTTTTAATCAAAATTCAGTTTCATTTTCCTTAAACATTTTCGGAAAACAATTTAACAGAAAAATTCTTTTACCGGGGTTCTAGACCTCGGATTTCAATTCCGGGCATATGCCCAAGTTCCATATTTTTCTACGGATTTTCTGAGACAATCAAATCACGGATCCGGGTCCGTTTACCAAAAATGTTGACCAAAGTCAACCATATCAATATTAATATCAAAATTCTTCAACTTTTTCACATATTTCACATATTTCAACATAAAAATTTTCTAGCTTTGTGCCCGGACTGTGCACGCAAATCGAGGCAACTATAAATGAGGTTTTCAAGACCTCAAAAGCTCGAAATGATTAATAAAACAAGTGATGACCCTTTGGGTCGTCACAGATTCCAACCCCAATATCAAAAAGTCCACCTTCGGTCAAACTTCGTAAAGACCTTCAATTTCTATCTTTAGCCATGTGGTTCCAAATGGCCTATGGACCTCCGAATTCACTGCTGATCATGCTCCCAACTCTAGAATAACCATACAAAGCTACTCCCAGACTGGTAATTCCAAACAGACATCTATAAAACTTAAATTCACTTCAAGCCAAACATATGAAATTTCTTCCAAAATGATAACTTCCACAATGGGCACCAAAACACTTTCGGGTTATCCAAATCTCGATCTGGGCATACGCCCAAGTCCAAAATCATCATACGAACCTATTGGAACCTTCAGATCCCAGTTTCGAAGTCATTTACTCTAAAATCCAATCTTAGTTAATTCTTTCGACTTGAAGCATCTAAAATGAGAATTCTCTTTCCAAATAAACTCTAAACTTCGCAAAATTAGATCCCGGACGCGCGTACAAGTCATAATACCATAATTGAAGCTGCTCATGGCCTTAGAATGCTAAACAGAGTGCTAGAACTCAAAACGACCTGTCGGGTCGTTACATTCTCTCACACTCAAACATACGTTCATTCTCGAACGTGCTGTTAACTACACCAGAGTAGTCTGAAATTGCTGTTTAACTTCTCATGCACCTTCCTGTGCTACCACAATTCGGTTAAGCACATTAGCTCGATCAATTATGAAGATATTCTCTTTTTCTCAAGCAGATACGCCTTAAGGCCATATTCCAACATCCAGAATTTTATGCCCGGCCTGTGTCCAATATAAGGCCACCATATCCATCATTACACGCTGTACCCAAATACGGCTGCATAACATTGTTGAATTTACACCTTGCATCACTTTACTCGTCAGACTAGAATAACATTTTCTTATCAACTTAGCCAAAATCCCACTAATCTGATGTTCCCTTTCCACCCCCTGACCTACATAGGTCTTACTCTAACCTTCATAGTACCGCCACGACAGATGAGATGTGCAAAAATTCATAACCAGCTATCGAGTCAACAAATCATTAGGTCTATACCCTTGACAAAAACTATCACCTCTTTCAGGACCAAATAATGGTCTTATCTCCATAATACACTTCATATACTCAGATTCCACTGATCTTAAATCTTGTCTCGCCCAATACGAACTGCTCAGGAAATAAGCCACCCGAGACATAATCAAAAGTCTCATATGATGCCACAATGTGGCAATAGGCCACCAATTCGAACGGGATACGAAAGGAAAGTGAACCATGGAAGGAACTACCTAACTCACGCACTAGTACAGACTTTCCTTAGAAAATAGGAAGAATTGCATACAAAATCGCATATAGAAAAAATATACTCAACATCACATTGTTGTGGTGCACAACTTGACACACAATATAACCATGGTGGCGTGCCACCCGATCCTCACAATATAACTATGGCGGTATGCCATCCGATCCAAATAACAAACCCATGGAAGCGTGCCATCCGATCCACACGTAGAACTCATATGGGGAGATGCATATCGAGCTAAAGTGCTCATTACAATAAAATACCGAATCTCGATCACAAGCACTCTACGTGTATAGTACCATTCCCTGGGGAGACATATAATGTTATAATAAACAACTCTAGCACAACTGAGGTGCAATACACGATCTGATTCTCAAAAGTCATCCTGCTTATATAACCTAATCTCTATGCGGAACGTCAACACATAAGAAGTTTACCAAGCCATCTCACAACTCGAACAGTTCAATACATCATTACATCAAATAGCTGAAGACAGAATAGCTAAAGACGAAATAATACCGCGACTTGTCTTCCATAAAGAGCACGTTATTGAAACGAACATGTTCGGCCTAATATAGAGCCTATATTAATATTTGAATCCATCCACCAACCTCAAGTCAATTCTGATTGCACTGACTAGGCTAATAACCTCTCCAAGGTCGATACCAATTTCCCTATTCTCACAATGCACAAGGACAACCATCGCAACTGGAGTACTCATCCACAGTCCACAACTCAATATTTTAGTGCCCTCCAGACATATATCCTTAACTTATCGATATCATCACAAATCTTCATACTTGGTTTAAATCTTTAATCATCAAAAACTGCTTACCTGCTTATCCGAGTTCGTGACATCCTTGTCAACACTGAACTGCAACTTTGGTCTTCACCTAAAATTGCAACTTTGGTCTCAAAACATACCAATATATGATAGGACATGCTTTTCATTATAACTCCCGAACCACTAACAGGTTAACACTTCATCACTTGAAAACTTTTCACTTAACTCATTTAAGGTGATCCATAGTATCACATAGATGAATTCTCATAACCGTAGAATATGAAAATCTCTAAGTAGTGGTCTAAGCCACCATAGCCCTTCCGAAATCTTCCTCCACATAACAAGCCGTAATAGTAGAATGCTTCAGAATGATATCAATTATGGCGGTTGACAAGCCTCATATGTACCTCCACAATTTACTTACATAACTTAATCTCGCTGAAAGAGCTGATCTCTACCACCAACATGACATCTAAATTATGGCTAACCAGCCTATCTTCTTTCGATTCACCCCAATTACCTTAGAAATAATACTAATTCCTTCCAACACATAACATACTCCAACTGCACTCATCTCGAGTGACCTCAAATCACGAGACCATGCTATCTCAAATCCCATGAACTGTTTCATATCTCTCGAATGCTATACAGCAAGTTAACATATCATAGAACATTTTGGGCACCGCCCATAAATTGCTACAAAGCTTTATTCTTAACTGTACTAATAGGCTCGAAATCATTAGGTATCACACTTTATCTTTTGAGTTCCCCTAGGACCATTGCTGAGAGCTACCTAATTTGCCTTGGACCCGAATATAGTCAACTCTATGAGTCTTGTATCACATGAATACCCTCTTGGCGAAGAACCCGCCGAATCACTTTCCTGGGAACCCGCATCTATATAAGGAAAAAATTTGAATCTTTCCCCAAGTCTGAACATGGGCCAATAGTGCCAATGATAGATTAACTTTAGTACTTTCTTTACTTAAATTACCACTTATGGTCCTTTATGTAGCTGAAATAACCCATCGATATGTTAATTGCCAAAAATCTTTTAAGTAGTTAACTATGCAACCCAATCATAAGTGGTCGGACTCTCCCACTTAGCATGAAGCCATTATTTAACAAATCTGGAATTCACCCATCCTCTTCATCTCTTATTGACATAACCTTGCGCACTCAACCGCCAAAGTTCTCGCAATCTTTCTGTAAAACCATCTCCTTATATTCTGACTCGTCAATACTTTTTCACTACCAATCTCATTGCTATATAACCGATAGAATTCTTCGCAGAAGCCTCTCCAACCACGTGACCGCTAACCTTCTCACTTGGGTAGCCCACCTATAGAAAGCACTCCCCGACATCTTGCAACGTTGTTTCATGGGGTACAATCATTAAGACATTAATATCCCATCCTGAGTTTGAGCTCACTCTCCAGCTGTACAGGTCCAGTTACCCTTCATGGACATTATTTAACTGTACGGCAACACCATTCCAATTCAAAGTTATGTTGCATTTCCCTTTATTTTAAGCAGCTCCTTTTCGTTATCTCAAATCCCCTACAGCATAATACCTCATACTTCAAACTAGATCCACAGACCCTTATCACCAATCACTAACATTCTCAAATTGACACATACTCTCCTTACGACGAATATTCATCCTACCACCAAGCCCATAAACAGCTTTGTCACTCTCCCACTTTGGGAAAGCTTGCTTCTTTAATCAACTACTCGACCTACTTTTTTATACCTGGTCTTTTAGAAGTTTAAAACTCCGCCTGACACTTCCCACATGTCTTTCTCATCTCTTGCTGCTCAGTTGTTGCCTCAATAAAATTCATCTTCATAGCACCTGAATCCAAAAATCGCTACTCATTTAAACCATATTGAAGGTCATATTTATCGAACCGTAAACAATAGAAATGCTGATTTAATCCTGAACTGCAGCACCTTGTGATATCCAACAGTTGCATTTCCGATACTATTTTGCCATATCTTGCCCCAAAGGCGAATTATAGCCGATCATAAAAGCGACAAACTTTACGGTTGCAACCCATCACAGAAGAAAGCTCCCCCACGCTTGCAAATACCAAGTCTCTTTACTTCCACTAGCCCACACCTAACCATCCTCATTCTAATTGCCTTTCCCCTGCCTGGAGTAAAATACTGAATCTCTGGATTATGCACCGAGTAAGCCTCCATTCAAGTCATTCGCTACCATAATACATAGGCAAACTTCATATCATCAAAACAATGCTGCTGAACAATTGTCCTTAAGCATCGTGGCAAATTGTGCCTAGCCCCAAAGCCCTAAGAAGTATCGCTACTGCGCTAAAACAATAAAATATTCTTTCATAAAGTGACAATAATAGATCAAATAATCCCGCAGGGAGAAACACCTGCACCACATTCAGAGTACTATTAAAATTCTTCAACTCTAGATTATAACAAGCACTTCATATCGCATAAGATTGAGTAGGAATGAATTAACGGAATACGCCTCCAAGGATCAAATCGCACGATAGGGAATCAAGAAGGGAAGTACTCCTAACAGTCCTGCAGCCTCCCAAGGATAAGTATAGAGTCTTCGTACCACTCCGTGAGACTATACTAGACTTGCTCATGACTCATGAGACCCTAGGAACCTAATGCTCTTATACCATGTTCTCACGACCCAAAATCCCCTGAGGGTCGTGGTGGCACCGCACCCGCTATCAGGCAAGCCAACCAAGAATGCGTAATCAAAGTCTAGTTTTAGTATTTGTGGAAATCATTTTTCTTATACATAGAATAATGAATAATAAAGATTTTACGAAAATGAACTTAAAGTTAATAAAGGACATAATACTGAATAATCCAAATCCTCCCAGAACCCGGTGTCACAAGTGCATGAGCATCTACAGACAAGGAAATAAAATACAATATCTGTTCAGAATACAGTGGACAAGAAATGAATACAATACACTGAAAGGGACTATACTAGTTGTGGGTTGCCTCGAATAATGTAACTCACCAAGTCCCTGAATTATCCGCGCTGCTATGTCTAGTAGGCTGCTAGAGGTACATATACATGTGCAACAAAAATGCACAAAAGTGTAGTATGAGTATGTAATAAACATGTACTCAATGAGTATCCTGCCTAATCTTGAAGAAGTAGAGACGAGATGGTCGACTTCAATACTTGCTAGAGGTCCAATAATAATATACTAAAAGTTTGCGAAAATCATGGATTTTTATAGCAGTTCTAACTTGCAAGGCGGGAAAATAGGTAAACACCTTTAAAAAATAATAAAGGATTTTCAAGTTTACTTTTCATTATGTTATCTATACATAGAATAATGAATAATAAAGATTTTACGAAAATGAACTTAAAGTTAATAAAGGACATAATACTGAATAATCCAAATCCTCCCAGAACCCGGTGTCACAAGTGCATGAGCATCTACAGACAAGGAAATAAAATACAATATCTGTTCAGAATACAGTGGACAAGAAATGAATACAATACACTGAAAGGGACTATACTAGTTGTGGGTTGCCTCGAATAATGTAACTCACCAAGTCCCAGAATTATCCGCGCTGCTATGTCTAGTAGGCTGCTAGAGGTACATATACATGTGCAACAAAAATGCACAAAAGTGTAGTATGAGTATGTAATAAACATGTACTCAATGAGTATCCTGCCTAATCTTGAAGAAGTAGAGACGAGATGGTCGACTTCAATACTTGCTAGAGGTCCAATAATAATATACTAAAAGTTTGCGAAAATCATGGATTTTTATAGCAGTTCTAACTTGCAAGGCGGGAAAATAGGTAAACACCTTTAAAAAATAATAAAGGATTTTCAAGTTTACTTTTCATTATGTTATCTATACATAGAATAATGAATAATAAAGATTTTACGAAAATGAACTTAAAGTTAATAAAGGACATAATACTGAATAATCCAAATCCTCCCAGAACCCGGTGTCACAAGTGCATGAGCATCTACAGACAAGGAAATAAAATACAATATCTGTTCAGAATACAGTGGACAAGAAATGAATACAATACACTGAAAGGGACTATACTAGTTGTGGGTTGCCTCGAATAATGTAACTCACCAAGTCCCAGAGAATTATCCGCGCTGCTATGTCTAGTAGGCTGCTAGAGGTACATATACATGTGCAACAAAAATGCACAAAAGTGTAGTATGAGTATGTAATAAACATGTACTCAATGAGTATCCTGCCTAATCTTGAAGAAGTAGAGACGAGATGGTCGACTTCAATACTTGCTAGAGGTCCAATAATAATATACTAAAAGTTTGCGAAAATCATGGATTTTTATAGCAGTTCTAACTTGCAAGGCGGGAAAATAGGTAAACACCTTTAAAAAATAATAAAGGATTTTCAAGTTTACTTTTCATTATGTTATCAATTTATATCAAGCCATGAAACGCAATATCCATATTTCAAATTCTCACGAAAACAATATATATCATGCGCAAATGATGCCGAGGTCGATGTCCCACTCCAATATAAATGTAAATTGTGCACTGCCGAGGGACAAACGACCTGAACCATAGATGCATTTACTTAATCTGTCGAGGCGTTCGGCCCATTCCATAAATAAACACATAACCTGCTCACAAATCTTGCATGCGACAGAGGTACACATAAGGATACATGCTCAATCAGTCAATTAAGAACTTATCGGGGAATACTTATCAAAATAAAACCAATTCTCCTTTAAAAACTTTTGAGAAATGAAGTTTAATCCTTTTAAAAATTCACTTATTAATTCAATGTGATTTAAGGTATTCAAGCTATCAATGGGTCCATAAATAATACCAGTATAACATGTTTTTGGGTCCTAACTACCCAGATAATAGTGTAATAGTAGCTACGTACGGACTCTCATCACCTCGTGCGTATGTAGCCCCAATAATAGGAGCACATAATCAATTATTTCACCTATGGGGATTCCCTCTTACAAGGTTAGAAAGGAGACTCACCTCTCTCCGAATATCCATAACCGGCATTTCACACACTTGCGAAGACTCGAATTAATGCACAACGCTTCCAAACTAGCCAATAATTATGTAATTCCATTAATATGTGCTAAGGTACTCATTATAATCAATTTATAACAATTCCTAACTCCGATCGAAAAGTTGACAAAAATTCTCTTTGATCCACGTTCCCGGAATCAGAAATATTTCGAAGATAAAGATTACCCATGACCTTAGGAACTCAAATATATAATTTTATCTAAATTCCATACCCAAAATAGTGGCTAAATTCCAAGAATAAAATTTATAGGCCTTTCTACCAGAACACAAAATCTTTTCTACACAATTCATTCATAAATCCATACATAATGGATGTATTTAACTCATTATAGGTGGGGATATCTTACTTTATCGTTGATGAGGGAAAGCCTCTCTTGATGCTCCCCAAAAATCGCCCACGCCATCAAACATATGAGAAAAATGGCCAAATCCTGATTTTAAAACAGCCATTCTGCCTCAGCTATTTTTGCACATGTGATCCATTAACCGCTTCTGCGGTTCCGCATGTGCGGTCCAGATACCGCATATGCGGTCCTCCCTAGGCCACCCCAAACTCGCTTTTGCGACATGCCTCCCGTAGATGTGGTCCCACTTCTGCCGAACTATGACTACATCAACAGTTCTCTCCACGATGCCAATGTCCGCTTCTGTGGACCCTTGACCGCATATGCGGCCCTCGAACCTTTGACCAAAAATCGCTTCTGTGGCTCCCTTTTCGCTTCTACGGTCAACCCTCCGCAGAAGTGGAAATACCAACAGCCAGATTCCTTCAGCTGCTCAAAAATCCCATTTCTGATCTGTTAACACCCGGATCCACCCGAGGCCTCCAGGACCTCAACCAAACCCACAAACCAATCCCAAAACACATTACGGGCTTACTCGAGGCCTCAAATAATATCAAACAATGTGAATAAGAAGAATTACACCCCGATTCAAGCTTTATGAAATTACTTGAATGTGAAATTGTTTTCTCACTATTTTAATATTACTTGAATGCATTCCAATTGAATTACACTGTATCATGAACTCAGCTATTTCTACTCAAACATTAGATTTAAATGATATTTGAACAAGTGTTTAAGCTGAGCACCATTGTTTTACTGATTCTCGAGGGGTTAACGATTGTTTTTGGACTGATTGACGCTGACGACCATATGTGAGGACATTTTGAGTGATGTGAGGAGGCTTTTATGCCTCGAGTGTTATGTGAGGAGGCTTACAGACGTTGAGGGTTCTATGATGAGGCTTTCAGGCCTCGAGTGTGATATGAGAAGGCTTTCAGGGCTTATATTGATATGAATAGGCTTTCAGGCCTTATGATGATATATCGTTTAGGCTGTGGGACTGCACACCCAAAGTGAGCGCGGGTACCTACCAAAAGAGGATAAATTTTAGATAGTGGTAACAATGACATTGTATGATGCATTTAGTCAGGTAACAATGACAGACAAGGGCTAACATCATGCGCTCAGGTAACAATGGCTATCCATGAACAATAATATTGCCCGAGAGGCTGGTACTACTCTATGTGATTGCCCGAGGGGAAGTTTTATGTGCTCATTTTACATACTTATTTATCTTTTACCTGTTATGTTGTGGTATTTGTGCTCTACGGGCGGATATCTTTGCATAGTGCCACTAATTAGTTTGAAATTATTTTCACAACTGTTGAATAGATCATTTTCAAAAGAGGTTTAAAACATACATTTCTCAAGATTTTACTGTTCCACTGATTTTCTCAGGAGTTTTACACTATTTCTATAAAGAATGATGATTTGTTATACGATATTTCTTACTGATTAGTTATTATTTACCTTTATTACTCACTGGGTAGGAGTACTCACTTTACTCTTGCACCTCGTGATGCAAGTATTTGTTCAACCGGTAAGGGGTTTTAAGCTGGTTGAAGATTTTGCTATCATAGTTGAGAAAGGTGACCGCCAGCATTCGCGGCACCAGATTTCTGCCTTTGATTCTAAATTCTATTTTGTATATTATTGGCCTTGTAGTTGTGTTTAGACTCTTCTAGATGCTACTCGCTTATGACACCCCGGTTTGGGTTGTGTTTGGTTGTACTTTGGCTAAGTAATATTATTGAATCATCTTTAAAATTGTTTATTCATGTTTATCTATTTCTGAAAAAGGCAAATAGGTTTGGTTTACTGGTCTTGTCTTCAAGAGAGGCGCCATCACGATCGGAACGGAGTTTAGGTCGTGATAAGTTGGTATCCGAGCCTAGGTTACTAGCTCTCACGAGTCATGAGCAGGTTTAGTAGAGTCTCACGGATCGGTACAGAGACGTCTGTATTTATCCTTGAGAGGCTGTAGAACCTTTAGGAAAACTTCACATTCTTGAATTCTTATCATGCGTCCTTGATTCAGCTTAAAAAGAAACTCTTGAAATTCTTTCCACGCATTCGCTTGCGCGCATGAGTGCTCAGTATCAGATGTACCTTGATGGCTTGTGACTTCCCGATCAAGGGACGAGATATAATCTCCGTGAGTTTATGTTGGGCCAGTCTGGAGGACTTGAGGCCGGATCTTTTCTTATGGCTTGAGCACCAAGGTTCTCATTGTGTGAGCAAGTGTTTTGAACTTATATGTTCAGTATTGTCCCTAATATTGGGAATAATGGATTGATAGCTTTGTGATGAGTATTTAGCACTAAGTGTTGTTTCTATATGACTTGGAAGTGTCGAGCATGATCTGCAGGATGATCGACGAACTACCAAGTGTATGATTTCCATTATGAGTTAAAGTGTAGCTTCGAGTTATGGGCGTGTGAAGAATCTTTTAAAGTCTCCTAGTTGGGAGTGAAGTGATCTGCATGTCACGGTATGAGTTCAGACTCGGGAAGACTAAATGATTGTGTAACGTGTATGGCGGTGGAAGGTATATAAAAATGTTATATTGTGGCAAGCCGATGGGTTATCTCCTGAGTAGTGTTCCGAAGTTGTGTGATACTTATGTTTATGTTAGAAGATCTCATGTGTAATTGAAGAGTATGTATTGAAAAATTGAAATTCTGAGTCGCTTAAAAAACTAGGGTTAACTATTGCAGGAATGAATACGAGATTTGTAGAAGATTTACAGTATTGGATGATCTATGTTTTCACAAACTTATAAATGAATTGAGTATAATCTCACTATGGTATTGTGGAATCAATAAAGTAAAAGTGTTATGCGTTATTGAGTGTATCTTGATCTATGGCTTTGAGCCAAGTGGGGGAGTCCGCTGTGAGCAGTTGATTGCATGGTTAGGTTCTATGTTCGTTCCAGTTTGGGGGCGTGCGAGTGAATTAGCTATGGCTAAAGTAAAGGAAACATTTGCTAAAGGGTATACTATGCTTCATAATGTATGGGAATACATAATGTCTTAAGATGTTATTAGTAAAAAGTTTTCTATGCTCGGAGAAAGAAGTTGTTGTGCTGTATTGGGATGATGATTTCATTCTGCGGTGTCAGTGTGCCAATGAGGCATGGGTGGTTCTATTCGTTGGGTCAAGTAAATTGCAATTTAAATAAGAGTGAATGGCTCTCTGAATAGTTCTAATGTGTTCAAGATTCTACACAGAGCAATTGGGCATCTAAAAGTTGATTGTGTGGTTAGAAACTGTGTTTCATTAGAAAAGGTCAAGATTTGTGGTATTTCTATATTAATTGTGGGATTCTAAATATCAGTGTTAGGAAAGTAAAGGTAATAGATTTAGATTTGCATGAAGTTCTTCAGAGTAAAGTATTCTAGAAAGTGGTATTTCTGGGAATAATTGATAGAGTATTCAATGACTTATATGTCTTATACAATGTGTTTTTATGCTTGGATCTCGTATGGTAAGCCTGGGCCGAGGAATTGCGGTGCTACAGCAAGAGGAAATATCAATTGAAAATGAACTAGAAGGAAATATAGAGAGATGGAGTAGCTTGACAGTAGACCAGAATGGCATGGCAAGGAAATAAATTAATTCTATGTAAGTGTTAGAGGTAATGAGTTCGTACAAGTATTTTGCAGCAATGCTCTTGGGTTTCGACGGCTTGCTTAGCTTGGTCTAGTTAGAAGGATTCAGTCCTGGCAGTTTAGTTGGTTCAAACAGAATTGGAAGAGTTCTTTTGGGTTTTATCGTGATTTGGAGATGTGTATTTTCTATGGGCATGCGAAGCATGGCATGTATAGTGGTTTTTGCTCTAGATGGACCAATGGAAGGCTCTTGACGAGTTGAGGGCATAGATGTATGTGGCGCGGAAGGGAGGTAAGGTTTTTATGTATCCTTTGATGGTATATTACATGTGGTATGTTGTGGAGGACCGAGACTTGCGTGTGTTAGGTTCAATTCAGTTAAGAAAGGAAGTCATAAATCACTTTGGCAGTGGGTAGCCTCAGATAATCAAGGAAAAATGGTACTTCTACTTGGGAAGTGATTTGATGAGAGTATATGTTTCAGAAAATAGGTAATGTGATTAAATGGATGGCACTTCGGTTGTATTGCGGCACTTTCTTGTTAGGTCGACTGGTGATACTCAGGTTGGCCTGAAGGCCTGGGAAATTTTAGAGTATTTACTACGAAGTTATTGGGCACTAAAGGTGTGGTATGTGCTCGGACGACGAGATTGGGATCAGGTATGAGGGTTTGTGTGTTATATGGAGTTGGATGCTAGGAGTTCTCATGTTATGGTTGTGGATCATGTGTATCGGCATTGTTTAGGGACTATCAAGGTTTGGAGGCCCGAGTGGATCTCTCTCTATTGTATGTTAGATTTTGGATATGATATTGGTATTTGGTTGGATTTCTCAGTGTTGGATTATTCTGGATTATGGTGTTATGGGCTATGCCGGAAATAACACAGGTTGAGTGACGAGGTGCATTAGAGTATGTTCTAGTAGAGTAGTGTATGTTTCAACGAACCAGCGAACGGGTAGGAAGGGTTGCTTTCTTAATTGGGCCTTAGTGGTGGATGTCAGTGCGGAGGTTGCTATCAATAATTTAGTTCTGGTATTTAGGGACTTTTCGAATGTGTTTCTTGTGGCCGGGCATGCCGTAGGGTGAAGTTGTGGATTTCGGTATTGATTTAGTGTTGGGCACCATACCATATGGCTTGGGCAGGAGTATAGTCGTGGAAGGAACGACTTCAAGTTCCCTAGGTAAGAAGTTCATTCGCAGGCCAATGTGGATGTGTGTTTTGGCTTTAGTCGACTGGGTTGTCCCGAATTGTCTTATGATGGATAGGTTGATTCGACCGTTATTGAGCTTATTGGAGATCGGGAAGGTCTATGAGTTGCCTTCTGTGTTGCGAGACATTATGATTTATTGATTATGGGCACATATGGTGCGGTTCTATTGGGGTTCATAGTGGAAGTCGAGCGAAAAGGTAATTAGGTATTGTTTAGTGAATGGCATATCGGTTACATCCTATCGGGTTTTCATAATATATGTTACTTGTTTCACCACAGGTGTAATGATTTGCTTTGGTTTCAAACATCAAAACTGTGTGTGGTTGTCAATTTCGAGCATAGTGACTTGAGGTGTCTTATGTAGGATAGTGTTGGGTAGGATCGCGCAATCCAACAAAGCTATGTAAAGATATGACCTTGCAGGTTAGATTCATGTGTTATGTTCAATGATGTGAGACGTATTCTCAACCTTGTGTTGTGGTGGTTCTGGTGAGCTTGAGGTGCAGCTCTTTCCTTTGAGTCATTTCCGTGATTGAGTTTGTTCGGACTGTTGCTTAGTGGTGCGCGTAGTTATGCAAGTTGTGGCTTAGGCCCGTATTGATATGTCATATCACTAGGATAGTGTGTTTGGTATGAAGGAATTGTTGGAATCATCAATGAATATAAATGAATTTGATTTCAACATGTTTAAGGGGTTAATATTGAGGTTCGGTTCAAATTGCTATAGTAATTGCCAGAGGGGAAATGGCCTCATAAATGGTTAATCTGAGAAAAGGCTACGGTTTATTACGTGATTCAGTTATCGTTGGCAGTATATGGGAGTGTTGGTATGATATTTTTGTCGACAAGAGTTTCTTGATCGGTATTTAGGTGTTGTGTTGAGTTGTTGTGAATAAAGATTATTTCTATGAGCCTTAGAATTATGTGGTTTGTCATGTAATGGCACTGAGGTTGCAGGTATGGGTTATTACAGTTGGTTCGGGCTTATTCAGAGTACAGATGTGGGATTTTGATCTTGTGGATAATCTTGGCAGTGGAAATGTGGTTCTATGGTTTATGCGTTAGGATGGATTGTGAAATTTCTGTTATAATCTGTTGTCAAATCTATGTGAGATAGGGTGATGTGGGATTAACCCCCGGGTACATACTTAGTAAGGTTATTCAACTATTGGTTGGCTTCTAGAACAACTCTGGAACGTTCGAGGGCGAATGTGTGTTTAAGTGGGGGAGGATGTAACGACCCGACCGGTCGTTTTGAGCTTTTGCATTTTGATCATCAGTTGTCGGGCATGACTTACCCCGTGTTATGCATTATGACTTATGTGGATACTTGGTTTTGGTTTTTAGGAAAATCGAAATGAATTTTAAAGGATAGTCTCAGTTGGACGCTTTTAATTTCAAGGGTTGGACCAAGAGTTGACTTTTGTGTATATGAGCTCGAATCGAAATTCTTATGATTTGGCTTGCTCTGTTAGGTGATTTATGACTTAGCAGTGCCATCGGAATTGGTTCTGGAGCTCCAGTATGCAATTTTGGTCGAATTGGCGGAATTAGTATTTTGGTAATTTCTGGTTGATGGATGAGATTTTGATATGAGGGTCGGAATGGAATTTCGAGAGTTGTTGTAGCTTCGCTATGTGATTTGGGATGTATGTGCAAAATTTCATGTCATTCAGAGGTGGTTTGGTCGGGTTTTTGATCAAATGCGTGTTTCGGAAGTTTTTGGAAAAACTTCGGCTTGAATTCGATGTGAATTGATGGTTTTGATGTTGTTTGAGGTGTTTTGTTGATTGGAACGGGTTTGAATGATATTTTAGGATGTGTTGGTACTTTTGGTGGAGGTTTCGGAGGCCTTGGGTTAGTTTCGGATGGTCAATCGGTCCATTTTCTATATTTCAAAGTTGCAAATTTTCAGTTTTTATGTTGTAGTGTTTTTGGCCTTCGCGATCGCGGGGCATGTGTCACGATCACGTAGAAGAAAAATGGAAGGCATGCAGTTTGTTCATCGCGTTCGTGACTGGTGGTTCACATTTGCATAAGGCAAGATGGTAGAGCTCCACGTTCGCATATGACTCTTTGCATTCACATAGACGGATTTGAGGGTCGGGGGCCATTGCCCTTGGCGTTCGCATTTGGATGTATGCATTTGCATAGTTGGATGAGTTTAAGCATCGCGTTTGTATGGAGGTAGTTGCGTTCACAAAGAGTAATATTGAGGCTTTGGAGTTTTCTGCTTTGCGATAGCGTGACCTTGGTCGCGATCGCGATAAAGAGATTATAGCTGGGCACAATATTTTAAAGTTATCTTGTTCGCGGTTTTGGGTCTATTTTCACCCATGGCTTCCCGTGTTTGGAGATTCTTGGAGGAAATGAAAGAGGGATACAAGAGGAATCGACTTGAGGTAAGAATCTTTGTCTCAATACTCGTTTTTATTGTGAAATTGGCCTAGAAATTTATGGAAATTTAGCTAAATTGGAAGAAGTAGGGCTTGGGATTTTGAGATTTTAAATTGAGGACTTGAGGGTCCATTTGAACTCCGATTTTGGTATTCTTGATATGTATGAACTCAGGACGAGATGAGGAATCTAATTATGTAAAAGTTTTTGAGTTTTGAGAAGTGGGCCCGGGCCTCTAGTTTTGGTAATTTCAGGATTTGTGCTCGATATTGATTGTTTTTATTGGGCTTTATTCCATTAGCATATTGTGACGTATTCGTTGTGGTTTTTGTTAGATTTAACGCACATGGAGGCCGATTTGAGGGGAAAAGGCGTCGCGAGCTGGAGATTTTGCCGGTTCAAAGTGAGTAATGATTGTAATGAAATCCTAAGGGTTTGAAAACCCGGATTGCACAACGTAGCGCTATATTGAAGCGAACCACGTAATCAATAAGGAGCGCGGGGTCATTTACTATTGGGGATTGTGACTTGGCCCATTCCAGTTGATAGTTTTTGTGTATTTGGCTAAGACTTGTTGTTTTCCACTGTGACTTGGCCTTATTTCCATACTTGGGGCTTAATGCCGACTATTTGAAATCCTTTGTGAACTATCATCACTTTTTCCTCTCTATTTAAAATATTACTTGAACTTAATCCAATTGAATTACAATGATTCATTAACTCGGCTATTTCTACTCAAAATTGAGATTTAAATGATATTTGAACTAGTGTTTGAGCTGAGCACTATTTTTTTATTGTTGCGTGGGGGGCTTACGATTGTTTTTGGGACTTATTGAGGCGAAGGGCCATATCTGAGGATATGTTGAGTGATGTCAGGAGGCTTTCAGGACTTGAGTGTTATGTGAAGAGGCTTTCAAGCCTCGAGGGATCTGTGATGAGGCATTCAGGCCTCGAGTGTGATGTAAGACGGCTTTTAGGCCTTATGTTAATATGAACAAGCTTTAAAGCCTTATATGATATAGCGCTTGGGCTGTAGGAGCCTCTCTGGAGTCTGCACACCAACAGTGAGCGCGTGTACCCACCTAAAGAGAATAAATTTTAGACAGCGGTAACAATGACACTGTATGATGTGTTTGGTCAGATAACAATGACTTACCAGGGATAATACCTTGAGGTCAGGTAAGAATGGCTGACCAGGAACAATAATATTGCACGAGGGGCTAGTACTATTCTATGTGATTGCCCGATGGGGCGAGTTTTATGTGCTCATTTTGCATACTTATTTGTCTTTTACTTGTTATACTGTGGTATTTGTGTCCAAGGGACGTATCTCTTTGAATAACGGCACTAATTATTTTGAAATTATTTTTGCAACTGTTGAAAAGATCATTTTCAAAAGAGGTCTAAAACTGAGCCAAGATATTTCTAAAGATTTTACTATTCCACTGATTTTCTCAAGAGTTTTACACTGCTTCTATATAGCATGATAATTTGTTATGCATGATTTCTTACTGCTTAGTTATTATTTCCCTTTATTACTCACTGAGTTTGAGTACTCACTTTACTCCCTGCACCTCATGTGCAGATGTAGGTATTTGTTCACCCGATAGGCAATTTTGGGCTGGTTGAAGATTTTGCTATCGTAGCTGAGGAATGTGACAGCCAGTGTTCACAACACCGTATTTCTTCCTTTGATTCTAAATTCTATTCTGTAAATTACTGGCCTTGTAGTTGTATTTAGACACTTCTAGATGCTCGTGACTTGTGAAATCCCGGTTTGGGCTATTTTTGGTTTTACTTCCGCTAAGTAATATTATTGAATAATCTGTAAAATTGTTTATTCACGTTTATCTATTTTTGAAAAAAAGACAAATAGGGTTGGTTGTCTGGCCTTGTCTTCATGAGAGACGCCATCACGACTGGAGGGGGATTTGGTTCGTGACACTTACGATGTACTATGCACAACGTAGAAGTGTATTAGGTAATTTTCTATCGAATAAGGCGTATATATATAATATATATACTTACATTGTACTATGCACTAAGTATAAGTGTATTAGATAATATACTATTGAATAAGGCATATATATATATATATATATATATATATATATATATATATATATATATATATATATATATATATATACTATGCATTAAGTATAAGTGTATCAAGTAATATTCTATCGAATAAGGTGTATATATATAATATATATAATTACACTACACTATGCACTAAGTATAAGTGTATTAGGTAATACTATCGAATGTAGCATGTGTGTGTGTGTGTGTGTGTGTGCGTATATATATATATATATATATATAAGGTTTGAGTGAAATATAAGATTGTCTGCTTTGGTACAAATGATAACAAACTAAATAAAATAGAAAGGGACTTCGGGCATGCAGACATCAGCAAAGCTACCACGAATGTCCCTGGACTAAAAGCTCGCTCCAAAATGCTACCATTACTCAAATGCTGCTCCAACACCTAGATCTGTGCAAAAAGATGCACAGAGTGTAGCATCAGTACAACCGACCCCATGTGGTGGTAAGTGTCTGACTTATTACTAGCTAAAACTTTTACTTTCAAAGTACTGTGTCGATATATATATATATATATATATATATATATATATAAGTACAACAAAATAATAGCAGAAATTAAACAATTAAAACTAGGAGGGGAAGATGCTCATGGGATAGCCGATAAAATGGAATATCAAGAATAACAAAAGAAACTACATGTGATTTCTTCTAACACAAGATAAGGGAAAGTAAAACCACTTTCACTTGTTTCAATTTCCTCTCGTTGCAGGTGTTCAACTCAATCCCAATTCTAATAATATCACGTGATAGGCATACCACTAGATCCCATTTCATAATATCACGTGGTATAAATACCACTCGATCGCATTTCACAATATCACATAGTAGGCGAACCACTCAATCCCATTTCAGAATATCATGTGGTAGGCGTACCACGCGATCCTATTTCATAATGTTATGTGGTAGGAGTACCACTCGATCCATTTCATAATATCACGTGGTAGGCGTACCACTCGATCCCATTTCATAATATTATGTGGTAGGCGTATGACTCGATCCCATTTCATAATATCATGTGGTAGGTGTACCACTCCCTCCCATTTCATAATGTCTCATGGTAGGCATACCACTCGCTCCCATTTCATAATATCTCATGGTCGGCGTGCAACACGGTCTCATTTCTTTCAACTCAATACACAAAATAATCCCGGCAAGGGAGAAAGATGTTATAATAAACTATCCCAGCAAGTAGGATGGCAAGTGGTGTTGTGCGGTGCAGTAGCATGGAAAACCTGCATGACCCCGTGAAGATCTCAACCCTCCCACCCTGCCCCACCCCGCCCCACCCCACCCTGCCTCGCATAGTATTCTCACCCGCGTACACTCGCACCCACACAGACTCGCGTCCACCCACCACGCCCTGCACCGCATAAATTTTTTCTTTTTCATTTTGTTTGCTCATTTCATTTTTATATTTTTGATGGAATTCAATTTAATCGACCAAAAAATTATAAGTTTTTTTTTGTTTTTTACGTACTGTAAAACTATTTGACTTATTATTGAAATTTTGAAGAAAGTAACAGAAAATTCCGCAGCTTAAATTGAACGTCAAAGTATAAGCAACCAGTCAAGAAGTAGATAAGCATTGACAATGGATACATTTTCATTCTTTATCATATCGAAATTAAAGAAAGCATATTCTAATTTCTGTCATATGTTAATTATCTTTTATCTCTGCCCAGCAATTATGCTAAGATTTATCGGACATATGGTGATCACAATAAACTCAAAATAAGAAGGAAAATTTGTCCACCCGCATAGACCCGCACCCACCCTGCCCCACATTAGTTTCAATCCACCCCGCCCCACCCTACATAAATTTACACATGCACTGCCCCGAATAGCCTTAAACCCGCACCGCACCGCCCCGCACTGCCCCATTTGCCATCCCTACCGGCAAGGGAACAAGATAATAGAATAAACTGTCCCAGTATAGGAGATCCAGCTATAACCAAACTCATTAAATTTCTACTTATCACAATTGAATCAATACTAAGTCTCAACAATTATTGGATCAGTGTTAAAGATTTCCAACCAAGTCCTCATAAACAACAACTCAGAATTTGGTAATTTAGCAATTCAGGATTCACGGTCATACTCAACACCAATGTATAGATACTCATCATCATGCCTATACACCGTACTCGACAAAAAGCAATTAGAAAATAATACTCTACTCATATTCACTAAAGTCAAAGTTAGACAAAACACTTACCTCAAATGCTCCAAATTCAACTCAAGCCTCTAGTAGAGCTTTATCCCTCGAATTCGGCTCCAACTCAATCAAATCTAAGAATTATCGACTTTATAATATCAATAATTGCTAAACAAATCAAACCCTATGCCCAAATATTGATTCCCAACCTTTCTTCCAAAAATTCTAAAATCGACCACGGGCCTTCTTGGTCAAAACATGAGGTTCGGAACAAAATCATAACACCTATTCCCCCACGAGCCCGGATATACAATTTGTTTCAAATCTGACTACAAAACGGGGTCTAAATGTAAGAAAATTAAAAAGCCTTAGTTCTGCCCATTTCCCCCCAATTTCAACCCTTGATTACATGTTTTAGGCCTAGGATTTCAATGGATGATGATAGAAAATGAAGAAAACGAGTTAGATAATACTTACCCAAGAAGATTTGGTGAAAAATAGCTCTAGGAATCACCTATAGGCTATGGAGAAGATGTGTTCGTGTGCTTTTGGGTGAAAAATCCTTTCACTGTTCTATTTTAAAACATAAAACTCACTAGGCGAAAATGCCCTATGTAATCGCAGAAGATGGAATGCAATCGCATAGGGTCAGGTTGGATGAGCTCTGCAATCGCAGAAGTAGGGTTGCGAATGCATAGAGGAAGAGTAGAGGCTGGATATTCATGCAATGCGATCACATAGAAGAATGAGATGAAGTTGGTTTTTATGCATTGCGATCGCGGAGTGAAGAATGCAATCACATAGAAGAATTTCTGGACCACCTATAGTTTGCTCTATGTGATCGCAGCACTTCCTATGCGATCGCATAGAAGGATTCACTGGGCACAAACAACAACTATTTTTTGCAACTATATCCTAAGTTCAAAACATCCTGAACCACCTTTGAATAACTCACACGCCCTCAGGGCTCCTAACAAAACACACACACTAACTTAACAACATCCTACGAACATAACCGAGCGATCAAATTGCCAAAATGACATCAAAAACAAGGAATCAAACCTCAAAATCAACACTTTTCATCAAACTTCTTAAATGTTCAAACTTAGAGATTTAGCTCCAAAACACGTCATATCACGTCCGATTTCGACAAAATTTCACATGAAGCACTTAAACCACATATAATACCTATACTGGGCACCGGAACCAAAATACGGGCCCGATACCAATGCTTTCTAATCAATATTTATTTCAAATTTCCATATAAATTTCAAAAAAATAATTTCTTTTAAAAATTCATTTCTCAAGCTCAGGACCTCGGATTTCGATTTCGGGCACACGCCCGAGTCCCATATTTTCCTATAGACTCTCCGCTACCGTCCAATCTTGGGTCCAAGTCCATTTACCTAAAATATTGACCAAAGTAAACTTTAATCATATTAATATCAAAATTCATCAATTTTTAAAAGAAATTCATATTTAAGCTTTTCGGTTATGCGCTTGCACTGCGCACGCAAATTGAGGCAAGTAAAAATAAGATTTTCAAGGCCTCAAAAGCATGGGATGAAAGATAATATAGGTGATGACCCGTTGGGTCGTCACATTCTCCACCTCAAAAACAATCGTTCGTCCTTGAACAGAGAAAAGAAAGAAGTACCTGAGTTGGGAAATAGATAGGGATAACAGCTCCACATATCAGACTCCGACTTGCAGGTGGATGCCTCAGGAGGCTGACCTCTTCACTAAACACGCACTAAAGGAAAACTCTTCGACCTCAACTGTCGAACTTGCCAGTCCAAAATAGTTACCGGCTCCTCCTCATAAAACAATTCCTTGTCCAAATGGACAATGTTGAAATCTAACATGTGGGCTGGATCGTCATGATACCTCCGAAGCATGGACACATAAAACACTGAATGCATGACTGACAAGCTAGGCGACAGGGCTAGTCTATAAGGCATCTCTCCCACACGATCGAGAATCTCAAACAGACCAATGAACCTAGGGCTAAGCTTTCCCTTCTTTCCAAATCTCATCACGCACTTCAGAGGTGACACTTGCGGCAATACCCACTCACCAACCATGAAACTCACGTCTTGAGCCTTACGATCAACATAACTCTTCTGCCTAGACTGAGATGTTCAAAGCCTATCCTATATGATCTTCACCTTATCCAAGGCCTCTTGAGCTAAATCTGTAACCAAAAATCGAGCCTCTCCCGGTGCAAACCACCTAACTAGAGACCGACATTTCATACCACTTATTTGGAGCTATGTGAATGTTGGATTAGTAACTGTTATTGTAGGAGAACTCTGCTAAAGGTAAAAACTTGTCCCACGAGCCTCCAAAATTGGTGACACAGGCTCGAAGCATATCCTCCAATATCTGAATAGTCCACTCGGACTGTCCGTCCGTCTGAGGATGGAATGCTATGCTCAACTTAACCTTGGTGCCCAACTCTCGCTGAACTACTCTTTAGAATCGCAAGGTAAAATGCGTACCCCTGTCCGAAAAAATATATATCGGCACCCCATGAAGGCGAACAATATTTCTGATGTAGATCATAGCTAACCTCTCTGATGAATAAGTGGCTAAAATAGGAACAAAATGCGCTGACTTGGTCACCCTTTTAACTATGACCCAAATCGCATCAACTTCTTCTGGGTCATCAGAAATCCAATAATAAAATCCATGGTAATCCTCTCCCACTTCTACCCGGGAAGCTCTAACCTCTGAAACAAACCACCGGGCCTCTGATGCTCATACTTAACCTACTGACAATTCAAACGTTGAGCCACATATGCGACAATATCCTTCTTCATTCTACGCCACGAATAGTGCTGCCGCAAGTCCTGATACATCTTCATGGCGCCTAGATGAATAGAATACCGGGAACTATGGGCCTCCGCTAAGATACACTCTCAAATCCCATCTTCTTTGGGCATAAAAAATTGCCCCTTCAATCTCAAGACACCATCATCATCTAAGGTCACCTACTTGCCACCACCCCGCTATACCGTGTATCTCAGGACAGATAAATGGGGATCATCAAACTGCCGATCATGAATAAGCTCCAATAATAAAGAATGAGCGACCGTGAAAGCTAACACCCTGCTAGGCTAAAAAATATCCAACCTCACAAATTGATTGGCCAAGGCCTGAATATCCTAAGCAAGCGGTCTCTGGCTGACTTGAATATAAGCAAGACTACCCATGTTGGCGGACTTCCTACTCAATGCGTTGGCCACCATATTGCCTTTCCCCAGGTGATACAAAATAGTAACATCATGATCTTTCAATAACTGCAACCATCTCCTCTGCCTTAAATTCAACTCCTTTTGCTTCAACAAGTATTGAAGACTCTTGTGATTGGTGTACACGTCACACCATATAGGTAATGCCTCTAAATCTTCAAAGCATGAACAATGGATGCCAACTATAGATCATGAACCGGATAATTCATTTAATGGATCTTCATCTACCTCGAAGCATATGCAATAACTCTGCCATCCTGCATCAATACTCCACCAAGCCCAATACCGGAACCATCACAATAGAATGTATAATGCCTTGAACCTGTGGGCAAAACCAATACCAGTACAATAGTCAAAGCTGTCTTGAGCATCTGAAAGCTCACCTCACACTCATCTGACCAACTAAACTGGGCACCCTTCCGGGTGAATCTGGTAATCGAGGCTGCAATAGATAAAACCCCTCTATGAACCAACGGCAGTGGCCTGCCAACCCCAAGAAACTCCAAATATCTATAGCTGATGTTGGTCGAGGCTAGTTCTTGATTGCCTCATTCTTCTTCGTGTCCACCGGAATACCCTCTACCGATACAACGTGACCTAGAAATGCAACTGAACTCAACCAGAACTCACACTTCGAGAACTTAGCATATAACTGACTATCCTTCAGAGTCTGAAGAACCACTCTGAGGTGCTGCTCGTACTCCTCCGGGCTGCAAGAGTACACTAGAATATCACCAATAAAGACTATCACGAGCAAGTCCAGATAAGCCCTAAACACTCGGTTCATCAACTTCGTAAATGCTGCCGGAGCATTTGTCACCCTAACTGATATGACCATAAATTCATAATGCCCATACCAAGTGCGCAATGCTATCTTAGGGATCAGACGCCCTAATCCTATGCTGATGGTAGCCATATCTAAAGTCTATCTATGAAAACACCTTCGCACCCTAAATTGGGTTGAACAAATCATCAATCCTCGGCAGTGGATACTTGTTCTTAGTCATTTCCTTGTTCAACTTCCAGTAATTTATGCACATCTTCATCGATCTATCCTTCTTCTTGACAAATAACACTGGCACACCCTAAGGCAAAATGATGGGTCTAATGAAACCTTTTTCAAGCAAATCCCGCAATTGATTCCTTTAACTCTTTCAACTCTAGAGGGGCTAACAGATATGACAGAATGGAAATGGGTTGAGTACCTGGAGCCAAATCAATACAAAAAATGAACATCCCTGTCGGGCAGCATACCCGGCAGGTCTAAAGGGAAAACCTTGGGGAACTCCCAAACAATAAGAATAGAATCAATAGAAGGGACGTCTGCACTGGAATCACGAACATACACAATATAAGCTAGACGCCCCTTCTCGACCACTCGTCGAGACTTAAGATAAGAAATAACAATATGGGTGGTATGACCTGGGGTCCGTCCCTACTCCAAATGAGGAAAATCTAGTAAAGCCAAGGTCACGGTATTGGCGTGACAATCCAAGATATCATGATATGTGGACAACCAATCCATCCCTAATAAAACATCAAAATCCACTCTGTCCAAGAGCAATAAATCAACAAAGGTCTCAAGATCCTCAAACACAAACACCCAAGAACGATGCACTCAGTCGACCACTATAGAATCACCCACTGGTGTAGATATATGAACATGAATAATCAAAGCACCACTAGGCATGAACAAGTACGGTACAAAATAGGATGACACATACAAATACGTAGACCCAAGGTCAAATAGCACTGAAGCATCTCTAATATGAATCAGAACAGTACATGTAATATCTGCACCTGAATACTCGGCCTCTTCCCCGGCTGCTGGATGGCCTTTACCTCTAGCAACCTGAACTCCAACTTTATGACCTCTACCTCAAATCCAGCACCTCTGCCATCACCTCTAGCTGACTGGGGAGGCTATGGAACCTATAGTGCCTCAATCATAAAATGAGAACTCTGATGCTAAGAGATGCTTAAAAGTCGAGGGAAAATCCTGATAATGTACCTCGAATCACAACAAGCATGGCAATACCTCGTCAGCTATGGCTGAGCGCACCTCAACCTCGGGCAAACACTCTTGTTGTGACCATACTCACCACACTTACAACATCTACACGAAAAATACCATAAGTGACATAGGGAGCTGACTGAAAGGGCCTAGGAGGATGGCCTCTACCATAAGTACCTCTACCTCCAGATGAGGTACCACTGAATATGCCTGCTTGACAGGGTCTCTTATTCGACCTATGACTGCCTCCTCGTGGTAGGACCACCTCAACTCTATAGCCCACATTGGCCGCCTCCTCAAAAGTGATCTCACTCCCAGCCTAAGCCATTGTACCCCGCTAATCTGCCACCTCAGGCTGAACTCCTGGAAGCAAACCCACTCGAATGACACTCTCCATGAAGCCTACCAATTGGACTAGAGTGTCCTGAAGACCTGGGATGGCAATGAACCCCTCTGGGACCCAAGATCGGCCTAACGGGACTGCTGGGGCTGGAACCTCCTCCTCCAAATCAACCTGAGGCTACGCCAATAAAGCTACTGTTGGAGGCTCGGACGGCTGAGTGGTAGATGAAGAAACGCGTGTTATCTCTATCTCCGGAAGAACATAGTAGAACTTCAATCGCTACTTGAGAAATAGAACTACACGACAAGAAAGATCAAATGTGAAACTTTCCTAACTTTGTATCTTCTGGGGGATAAATACAAATGTCTCTGTACCAATCCCTTAGACTCTATTGAGTTTGTTCATGAGTTGTTAGACCTATGTAACCTAGTGTTCTGATACCAACTTGTCACATCGAGGATTTCCCACCCTCAGGAGTCGTGATAGCGCCTACTAATAGGAGCTAGTCAAGCCAATTAACAACTAACTCTTTTAGTGAACCTTTACAATATTAGCAATAATAAAGCATTTAATAAATAAGCGAAAGTCTCAACTCGGATTAACTGAAAGAAAAGCAAAAGTTTAACCAAATCCTCTACCAAAGACAGGTGTCACAATACTTACAAACTTCTAGAGAATACTAAATACAAGGTTTGAATAAAACATAAGACTGTCTACTTCGGTACAAATGATAACATACTAAATAAAATAAAAAGGGATGCGAGCCTGCGGACGTTAGCAAGGCTACCTCGAATGTCCTTGGACTGAAAGAGCTCCCAGAATACTACTACTACTCATATGCTACTCTAACACCTGGATGTATGAAAAAAGATGCACAGAGTGTAGCATCAACACAACCGATCCCATGTGCTGGTAAGTGCATGGCCTAACCTCGGTGAAGTAGTAATAAGGCTAGACCAGAGCACCAGATAAACATGTGCAGATATATATACAAGTATGATAAAATAATAGCGAAAAGTAAACAATTAAAACTGGGAGAGAAACATGCTTACGGGATAGACGATAAAACGAAATATCAGGAATAACAAAAGAAACTACATCTGATTTCTGGTGACACAGAATAAAACAATCCACTTTCACTTGTTTCAATTTCCTCTTGTGCAGGCGTGCAACTCAATCCCATTTCTAAAATTATCATATGGTAGGCGTACCACTCGATCCCATTTCATAATATCATGTGGTAGTTGTACCACTCTATCCCATTTCATAATATCACATAGTAGGCGTACCACACGATCCTATTTCACAATATTACGTGGTAGGCATACCACTTGATTCCATTTTATAATATCACGTGGTAGGCTTACCACTCAATCCAATTTCACAAAATCATATGATTGGCGTACCACTCGATCCCATTTCATAATATCACGTGGTAGGCATACCACTCGCTCCCATTTTCTTATATCTCGTTGTAGGCGTACCTTTAGCTCCCATTTCATAATATCTCATGGTCCCCATGCCACATGATCCAATTTCTTTTAACTCAATACACAAAATAATCCCGGCAAGGGTGAAAGATGTTATAATAAACTATCCCTGTAAGGGAACAAGATAATATAATAAATTATCCCGGCAAGGAAACAAGATAATATAATAAACTATCCCGGCAAGGGAATTCCAACTATAACCAAACTGATTCAATTTATACTTAACACAATTAAATCAATACTCAGTCTTAACATTTATTGGCTCAGTGTTAAAAATTTCCAACCAAGTGCTCATAAACAACAACTAACAATTTGATAATTCAATAATTTAGGACTCACGGTCATGATCGACACCAGTGTATAGATACTCGTCACCATGCCTATACACCATACTCGACAATACCAATTAGCAAATAAGACTCTACTCTTAGACCCTCAAGACAAAGTTAGACCAAACATTTAACTCGAATGCGCTAAACTCAACTCAAGACTAGTACAACTTTACCCCTCGAACTCATCTCCAACTCAATCGTATCTATCAAATAATGACTTTATAATATAAATATTAGCTAAACAAATCAAACCCAATGCCTAAATATTGATTCCCAACCTTCCTTCCTAAAATTCCAAAACCAATCCTAGGCCCGCTAGGTCATAACATAAGGTTCAGACCAAATTCATATCACCCATTCCCCTACGAGCCCGAATATATAATTTGTTTTCAAATCCGACCCCAAAACGGGGTCTAAATCAAAGAAAATTAAAAAGCCATAGCTCTACCCATTTTCCCCTATTTCAACCCTATATTACATGTTTTAGGCCTAGTATTTCAATTGATGATGATAGAAAATGAATAAAACGAGTTAGATAATACTTACCCAAGAAGATTTGGAGAAGAAGAGCTCTAGGAATCGCCTATGGGCTGTGGAGAAGATGAATTCGTGTGTTTTTGGGTGAAAAATCTCATCATTGTTCTGTTTTAAAACTTAAAAATCACTAGGCGAAAATGCCCTATGCGATCGCAAAAGATGGAATTCGATCGCATAGGGTCAGGTTGGATGAGCTCTGCGATCGCAGAAGAAGGGTTGTGAACGCATAGAGGAAAAGTAGAGGTTGGGGTTTCATGCAATGCAATTGTGTATGGTATAATGCGATCGCATAGAAGATTGAGATAAAACAGGTTTTTATGCAATGCGATCAAGGAGAGAAGAATGCGATCGCATAGAAGAATTTCTGGACCCCCTATAGTTTGCTCTACGCGATCACAACACTTCCTATGCGATCGCATAGAAGGATTCACTAGGTACAGACAACAATTATTTTTTGCAACTTCTTCCTAAGTTCAAAACACCCCGAACCACCTCTGAATCACTCTCGAGCCCTTGGGGCTCCTAACCAAACACACACATTAACTCAACAATATCCTACGAACTTAACAGAGCGATCAAATTGCCAAAATGACATCATAAACGATGAATCAAACCTCAAAATTAACACTTTTCATCAAACTTCTTAAATTTTCAAACATAGAGATTTAAGTCCAAAACACGTCAAATAACGTCCGATTTCGACCAAATTTCATAGGAAGCGCTTAAACCACATATAATGCCAATACCGGATGCCAGAACCAAAATACCGACCCGATACCAATGCTTTCTAATCCATTTTGATTTAAATTTTCCATATAAATTTCAAAAACACAATTTCTTTTAAAAATTTATTTCTCGGGCTCGGGACCTCAAATTTCAATTCCGGGTATATGCCGGAGTCCCATAATTTTGTACGGACCCTCTATGATAGTCCTATCATGGTTCTCGGTTCGTTTACCCAAAATATTGACCAAAGTAATCTTTAATCATATTAATATCAAAATTCATCAATTTTTACACAAAATTCATATTTAAGCTTTCCAGCTACGCGCCCAGTCTGTGCACACAAATTGAGGCAAGTAAAAATGAGATTTTTATGGCCTCAAAAGCATGGAATGAAGGAGAAAATAGGTGATGGTCATCACATTCTCCACCTTTAAAACAATTGTTTGTCCTCGAACAAACAAAAGAAAGAAGTACCTAAGTCGTGAAATAGATGGGGATATCAGCTCTTCATATCATACACGGACTCGCAGGTCGATGCCTCGGGAGGCTGGCCTCTCCATTGAACACCCGCTGAAGGAAAACTCTTCGACGTCAACTATCGAACCTGCCGGTCTAGAATAGTTACCAACTCCTCCTCATAAGATAGATCCTTTTCCAACTAGACAGTGATGAAATATAACACGTGGGTTGGATTATAGTGATAACTCCAAATCATGGAAACAGGAAACACTTAGTGCATGTCTGACAAGCTAGGCCACAAGAAAATTCTATAAGCCACCTCTCCCATACGATCGGGAATATCAAACGGACTAAAGAACCTAGGGCTAAGCTTGCCCTTCTTCCCAAATCTCATCATACCCTTCATAGGCGATACTCGGAACAATACCCACTCACCAACCATGAAAGCCACGTCTCGAGCCTTACAATCTGCATAACTCTTCTGCCTGCACTGAGCAGTTGGAAGCTTGTCCAAAATGATCATGACCTTATCCAAGGACTCTTGAGCTATATTTGTACCCAATAACTGAGCCTCTCCTGGCTCAAACCACCTAACCAGAGACTGACATCGCCTACAACACAACGCCATATATCGAGCATCTGAATGTTGGACTGGTAAATGTTATTAAAGGCGAACTCTGCTATAGGAAAATATTGGTCCCACGAGCCTCCAAAATTAGTAACACAAGCTTGGAGCATATACTCTAATATCTGAAGAGTCCACTCGGATTGTCCGTCCATCTGAGGATGGAATGATGTTCTCAACTCAACCTGGGTGCCCAACTCTCGCTGAACTGCTCTCCAGAAACACGAGGTAAACTGTGTACTTGGTCCAAAATTATAGATATCAGCACCTCATGAAGGCAAAAATCACTCTGATGTAAATCTCAGCTAACCTCTCTAATGAATAAGTTTCTACAATAGGAACAAAATGCGATGATTTGGTCAGCCTATAAACTATGACCCAAATCGCATCAACTTCTTCCGGGTCATCGAAAATCCAGTAATACAATCCATGGTAAGCCTCTCCCACTTCTACTCGGGAAGCTCTAACCTCTGAAACAAACCACCGGGCCTCTGATGCTCATGCTTAACCTGCTAATTCAAACATTGAGCCACATATGCGACAATATCCTTATTCATTCTACGCCACCAATAGTGCTGCCAGAAGTCCAAATACACCTTCGCGACGCCAGGGTGTATAGAATACCAGGAACTATGGGCCTCCGCTAAGATCAACTCTCGAATCCCATCAATATTGGGCACACAAACTCGCCCCTACAATCTCACGACGCCATCATCTTCTAAGGTCACCTTCTTGGCACCTCCCCGTTGTACCGTGTCTATCAGGACACACAAATGGGGATCATCAAACTGCCAATCACGAATACGCTCCAAAAATGAAGAACGAGCGATCATGCAAGCTAACACCTTGCTAGGCTCAGAAATTTCTAACCTCACAAATCGACTGGCCAAGGCCTGAATATCCAAAGCAAGCGGTCTCTGGCTGACCAGCATATAAGAAGGACTACCAATGTTGGCGGACTTCTTACTCAATGCGTCGGCCACCATATTGGCTTTCCCTGGGTGATACAAAATAGTAACTTCATAATCTTTCAATAACTCAAACCATCTCCTCTGCCTTATATTCAACTCATTTTGCTTAAACAAGTATTGAAGACTCTTGTGATCGTTGTACACAACACACCATATAGGTAATGCCTTCAAGTCTTCAAAGCATGAATAATGGCTGCCAACTATAGATCATGAGCTGGATAATTCTTCTCGTGGATCTTCATCTGCCTCGAAGCATAGGCAATAAATTTGCCATCCGGCATCAATACTGCACCAAGACCAATATGGGAAGCACCACAATAGATTGTATAAGGCCCTGAACTTGTGGGCAAAACCAATATCGTTGATGTAGTCAAAGCTGTCTTCAGCTTGTGAAAGCTCGCCTCACACTCATTTGACCATTTGAATTGGGGACCCTTCTGGATCAATCTAGTCATCGGGGCTGCAATAGATAAAAACCCCTCCACAAACCGACGGTAGTAGCTGGCTACCCTTAAGAAACTCTGAATCATTGTAGATGATGCTAGTCGAGGATAGTTCTTGACTGCCTCAATCTTCTTCAGGTCCACCAGAATACCCTCTATCGATAAAACGTGACCCAGAAATGCAATCGAACTCAACTAGAACTCACACTTCGAGAACTTAGCATATAACTGACTATCCTTCTAAGTCTGAAGAACCACTCTGAGGTGCTACTCATGCTCCTCCTGGATGTGGGAGTAAACTAGAATATCATCAATAAAGACTACCACGAGCAAGTCCAAATAAGGCATGAACAATCAGTTCATCAACTCCATAAATGTTGTCGGAGCATTGGTCAATTCAAATGATTTTGCTAGGAACTCATAATGCCCATACCGAGTGCGGAATGCTATCTTAAGGATCAGATGCCCTAATCCTCAATTGATGGTAGCCATATCTCACGTCTATCTTTGAAAACACCTTCGAACCATGAAGCTAGTTGAACAAACTGTCAATCCTCGATAGTGGATACTTGTTCTTAATCGTTACCTTGTTCAACTGTAGGTAATCTATGCACATCTTCATCGATCTATCCTTCCTCTTGAAAAATAACACTAGCACACCCTAAGGCAAAATGTTGGGTCTAATGAAACCCTTCTAAATCAAATCTTGCAATTGATTCCTTTAACTCTTTCAACTCGAGCACGGTCATACGATACGACTGAATGGAAATGGGCTGAGTACTCAGAGCCAGATAATTACAAAAAATCAAAATCCCAATCGGGCGGCATACCCGGCAAGTCTGAAGGGAAAACCTCGGGGAACTCCCGAACAATAAGAAAAGAATCAATAGAAGTGACCTTTGTGCTGGATCGCGAACATACGCCAGATAAGCTAGACACCCCCTTCGCGTCCAAGCGTCGAGCATTAACATATGTAAGAACACTACGGGTGGTATGACGTGGGGTCTGTATACACTTCAAATATGGCAAATCTCGTAAAGCCAAGGTCCTGGTCTTGGCATGACAATCCAAGATAGCATGTGGGGAAAACCAATCCATCCCTAATATAACATTGAAATCCACCATGTCTAAGAGCAATAAATAAACACATGTCTCAAGACCTTCAAATACCACCACCCAGGAATGATGTACTCAGTCGACCACTATAGAATCACCCACCGGCATAGATATATGAACATGAATACTCTAAGAATCACTAGGCATGACCAAGTACGGTACACAATAGGAGGACACATACAAATATGTTGACCCAAGGTCAAATAGAATTGAAGCATCTCTAATACGAATCAGAATGGTACTTGTAATGTCTGCACCTGAAGACTTGGCAGCTGGCCCGGCTGTTGGCTGTCCTCTTCTTCTAGCAACCTGAACTCCACCATTATGACCTCTACCTCTACCTCTAACACCTCTGCCACCACCTCTAGCTGGTTGGGCAGGCTGTTAAACCTCTGGTGCCTGAATCATAGAATGAGAACTCTGATGTTGAGAGCCGATCAAAACTCGAGGGCAAAGCCTCACAATGTCCCTAGGATCACTACAAGCATGGCAGACCTTGTCTACTACAGCTGATCACACCTCTACCTCAGGAAAATCCTTTTGTTGTGATCATACTTACCACACTCATAACATCTTGCAGCTGAGGGAACTGAGGCTGACCCTGTCGACCTAAATGACAAACTAAAGTACCATGAGTGACAAGGGGAGCTGACTGAAAGGGCTTGGGAAGATGGCCTCTACCATAAGTACCTTTACCTCCAGATGAGGCACCACTAAATCTCTCTACATGACGGGGCCTCTTATCTGATCTATGATCGCCTTCTTGTGGCAAGACCAACTCAACTCTACAGCCCACATTGGCCGCCTCCTGAAAAGTGATCTCACTCCTGGACTGAGCCATTGTACCCGTTGATCTGCCACTGCTTGCTAAACTCCTAGAAGCAAACCCGCTTGAATGACACTATCCATGAAGCCTACAAATTGGACTAGAGCATCCTGAAGAACTGGGATGGAAATGAACCCCTCCGGGACTTGAGCTGGGCCCACCAGGACTACTGGAGCTGGAACCTCCTCCTCCAAATAAATCTGAGGCTCTCCCACTGGAGTTGCTGCTGGTGGCTCGACTGGCTGAGTGGTAGATGAAGAAATGCGTGTTTTCGCTATCTGTAGAAGAATAGAGTAGAAATTTAATCGGTACTTGAGAAATAGAATTGCACGACAAGAAAGAACAAATCTGAAACTTTCCTAACTTTGTAGCCTCTAGGGATAAATAATACGTCTCTGCACCGATCCCTCAGACTCTACCAAGTTTGTCCATGACTTGTTAGACCTATGTAACTCTGATACCAACTTGTCATGACCCATATTTCCCACCCTCAGTAGTCGTGATGGTGCATACTATTAGGATCTAGGCAAGCCAATTAACAACTACATCTTTTAGCGAACATTGACAATATTAGGAATCATAAAGCATTTAATAAATAAGCGGAAGTCTCAAATATGATTAGCTAAAAGAAATGCGGAAGTTTAACAAAATCCTCTACCCAAGAATGGTGTCACAATACTCATAAACGTCTATAGAATACTAAATACAAGGTTTGAATGAAACACAATGTTGTCTACCTCGGTACATATGATAACAAACAGAATAAACTAGAAAGGGACTTCGGGCTTGTGAACGTCAGCAGGGTTGCCTCGAATGTCGTTGGACTTAAAAGCTTTCTCCCAGAATGCTACTCCTACTCAAATTCTACTCCAGCACCTGGATCTGTGCAAAAAAATGCACAGAGTGTAGCAACAGCACAACCGACCCCATGTGCTGGTAAGTGCATGACCTAACACCGGCAAAGTAGTGATGAGGTTAGACCAGGCTACCAGATAAACTTGTGCAGATACATATACAAGTACAACAAATAATAGCATAAAGTAAACAATTAAAACTGGGAGGGAAACATGCTTATGGGATAGCCGATAAAACGGAATATCAAGAATAACAAAAGAGACTACATCTGATATCTACTAACACAGAATAAGGTAAAACAAACCACTTTCACCCGTTTCAATTTCCTCCCATAGCAGGCGTGCAACTCGGTCCCATTTCTCATAAGATCACGTGGTAGGCGTACCACTCGATCCCATATCATAATGTCACGTGTTTGGCATACCACTCGATCCCATTTCATAATATCACGTGGTAGACATACCACTCGCTCCCATTTAATTATATCTCGTGGTAGGCGAACCACTCGCTCCATTTCATAATATCTCGTGGTCGGCGTGCCACACAATCTAATTTCTTTTAACTTAATACATAAAATAATCTCGGCAAGAGAGAAAGAAGTTATAATAAACTATCCCGGCAAGGGAACAAGATAATATAATAAACTATCCCGGCAAGGAAACAAGATAATATAATAAAGTATCCCGGCAAGGGAGATCCAACTATACCTAAACTGATTCAATTTCTACTTAATACAATTAAATCAATACTTAGTTTCAACAATTACTGGCTTGGTGTTAAAGATTTCCAACCAAGTGCTCATAAACAATAATTAAGAATTTGATAATTTAGCAATTCATAACTCGCGGTCATGCTCGACACCAGTGTATAGATACTTGTCACCATGCCTATACACCATACTCGACAAATACCAATTAGCAAAACTATTCCTTCAATTCAAAGTTTGACCAAACACTTACCTCGAGTGCTCCAAACTCAACACAAGCCTCTAGGACAGTTTCACCCCTCGAATTTGGTTCCAACTCAATTAAATCTATGAAATAATGACTGTATAATATTAATAATAGCTAAACAAATCAAACCCAATGCCTAAATAATTATTCAGCCTTTCTTCAAAAATTTGCAAAATTGACACTTGGCTCGCTTGGTCGAAACACGAGGTTCGGACCAAATTCATATCACTCATTCCCCCACGAGCCCGGATATACAATTTGTTTTCAAATCCGACCCCAAAACGGGGTCTAAATCAAAGAAAATTAAAATGCCCTAGTTCTACCCATTTCCTACTATTTCAACCCAAGATTACATGTTTTAGGAAAAGAATTTCAATGGATGATGGTAGAAAATGAATAAAACGAGTTAGATAGTACTTACCCAGGAAGATTTGGTGAAGAAGAGCTCTAGGAATCGCCTATGGGCTATGGAGAAGATGAGTTCGTGTATTTTTGGGTTAAAAATCCCATCACTGTTCTCTTTTAAAACCTAAAAATCACTGGGCAAAAATGCCCTATGCGATTGCAGAAGATGGAATGCTATCGCATAAGGTCAGGTTGGATGAGCTCTGCGATCGCAGAAGTAGGGTTACGAAGGCATAAAGGAAAAGTAAATGTTGGGTTTTCATGCAATGCGATCGCGTAAAGTATAATGCGATTGCATAGAAGATTGAGATGAAGCTTGTTTTAATGCAATGCGATCACGGAGAGAAGAATGCGAACGCATAGAAGAAATTTTGGACCCCCTATAGTTTGCTCTACGCAATCGCAACACTTCCTATGCGATCACATAGAAGTACCTAGGCACAAACAACAACTATTTTCTGCAACTTTTTCCTAAGTTCAAAACACCCCGAACCACCTCTGAATCACTCCCGAGCCCTCGGGGCTCCTAAACAAACACGCACACTAACTCAACAATATAATACGAACTTAACAGGGCGATTAAATCGCTAAAATGACATCATGAAAAATGAATCAAACCTCAAAATCAACACTTTTATCAAACTTCTTAAATTTTCAAACTTAGAGATTTAAGTCCAAAACACGTCAAATGACGTCTAATTTCGACCATATTTTACAGAAAGCGCTTAAACCACATATAATGCCTCTACCGGGTGCCAAAACTAAAATACCAGCCCGATACCAACGTTTCTAATCCATTTTGATTTCAAATTTCCATATAAATTTCAGAAAAATAATTTCTTTTAAAAATTCAATTCTCGGGCTCGGGATCTCGAATTTCGATTCCAGCCATACGCCCGAGCCCCATATTTTTGTACGGACCCTCCGCGACCGTCCAATCATGGTTCCCGGTCCGTTTATCCAAAATATTAACCAAAGTAAACTTTAATAATATTAATATAAAAATTCATCAATTTTTACACAAAGTTCATATTTAAGCTTTTCGGTTACGCGCCCGGTCTATGTATGAAAATTGAGGCAAAAAAATGAGGTTTTTAAGGCCTCGGAAGCATGGAATGAAAGTGAAAATAGGTGATGGTCATCACATTCTGCACCTCTAAAATAAATATTTGTCCTCGAACAGACAAAAGAAAGAAGTACCTGAGTCGGGAAATAGATGGGGATAATGGCTCTGCATATCAGATACGGACTCGCAGGTCGATGCCTCAGAAGGCTGACCTCTCCACTAAACACACACTGAAGGAAAACTCTTAGACCTCAACTGTCGAACCTGCCGGTCAAGAATAGTTACCAGCTCCCCATAAGACTGATCCTTGTCCAAACAGACAGTGCTAAAATCTAACACGTGGGCTGGATAGCCGTGATACCTCCAAAGCATGGACACACGAAACACTTAGTGCATGTCTGACAAGCTAGGCTGCAAGAAAAGTCTATAATCCACGTCTCCCACACAATCGAGAATCTAAAACGGACCAATAAACCTAGGGCTAAGCTTGCCCTTCTCCCCAAAACTCATCACACCCTTCATAGGCGATACTCGGAGCAATAGCCACTCACCAACCATTAAAGCCACATCTCGAGCCTTACGATCTGCAAAACCCTTCTGCCTGGACTGAGCTGTTCAAATCCTATCAAGAATGACCGTGACCTTATCCAAGGACTCTTGAGCTAAATCTATACCCAATAACCGAGCCTCTCCCGGCTCAAACCACCTAACCAGAGGCCGACATCGCCTACCATACAATGCCTTATATCGAGCAATCTGAATGTTGGACTGGTAACTTTTGTTGAAGGCTATCTCTGCTAAAGGAAAAAATTGGTCCCACAAACCTCCAAAATTAGTGACATAGGCTTGGAACATATCCTCCAATATCTGAATAGTCCACTTGAATTGTCCATCCGTATGAAGATGGAATGATGTTCTCAACTCAACCTGGGTGTCCAACTCTCGTTGAAGTGCTCTCCAGAAGCGCGAGGTAAACTGTGTACCCTAGTCCAAAATGATAGATATCGGCACCCTATGATGGCAAACAATCTCTCTAATGTAGATCTCAGCTAACCTCTCTGATAAATAAGTGGCTACAATAGAAACAAAATGCCCTGACTTGGTCAGCCTATAAACAATGACCCAAATCTCATCAACTACTTCTGGGTCATCGAAAATCAAGTAATAAAATCCATGGTAATCCTCTCCCACTTCTACTCGGGAAGCTCTAACCTCTGAAACAAACCACTGGGCCTTTGATGCTCATACATAACCTGCTATTAACTAAAACATTGAGCCCCATATGCGACAATATCCTTCTTCATTCTACGCCACCAATAGTGCTGCCGCAAGTCCTGATACACATTCGCAGCGCCCGGGTGAATAGGATACCGGGAACTATGGGTCTCCGCTAAGATCAACTCTCGAATCCCATCAACATTGGGCATACAAGCACGTCCCTACAATCTCACGACACCATTATCATCTAAGGTCACCTTCTTGGCAGCTCCCCATTATACCGTGTCTCTCAGGACACACAAATAGGGATCATCAAACTGCTAATCACGAATATGCTCTAATAATGAAGAACGAGCGATTCAACAAGCTAACACTCTGCTAGGCTCAGAAATTTCTAACCTCACAAATCGATTGGCCAAGGCCTGAATAACCAAAGCAAGCGAACTCTGGCTGACCAGAATATAAGCAAGACTACCCATGTTGGCTGACTTCTTACTCAATGTGTCGGCCACCACATTGTCTTTCCCCGGATGATACAAAATAGTAACATGATAATCTTTTAATAACACCAACCATCTCCTCTGCCTTAAATTCAACTCCATTTGCTTAAACAAGTATTGAAGACTCTTTTGATCTGTCTACACATCACACCATATAGGTAATGCCTCAAAGTCTTCGAAGCATGAATAATGGCTGCTCACTATAGATTATGAACTGGATAATTCTTCTCGTGGATCTTCATCTGCCTCGAAGCATAGGCAATAACTATGACATCCTTCATCAATACTGCACCGAGACCAATATGGGAAGCATCACAATAGACTGTATAAGGCCTTGAACCTGTGGGCAAAACCAATATCGGTGCTGTAGTCGAAGCTGTCTTGAGCTTCTGAAAGCTAGCCTCACACTCATCTGACCATCTGAACTGGGCACCTTTCTGGATCAATCTGGTCATCGTGACTACAATAGAGTAAAACCTCCCCACAAACCGACGGTATGGCTAGCTAACCGCAAGAAACTACGAATATGTGTAGTTGATGCAGGTCGAGGACAGTTCTTGACTGCCTCAATCTTCTTCAGGTCAACCAGAATACCTTTTACCGATATAACGCGACCCTAAAATGCAAGCGAACTCAACAAAAACTCAAACTTCAAGAACTTAACATATAACTAACTATCCTTCAGAGTCTAAATAACCACTCTGAGGTGATGCTCATGCTCCTCCTGGATGTGGGAGTACACTAGAATATCATCAATAAAGACTATAACGAGCAAGTCCAAATAAGGCATGAACAATCGGTTCATCAACTTCATAAATCCTACCGGAGCATTGGTCAACTCAAATGATATGGCTAGGAACTCATAATGCACATACCGAGTGCAGAATGCTCTCTTAGGGATCAGATGCCCTAATCCTTAGCTGATGGTATCCAAATCTCAAATTTATCTTTGAAAACACCTTCGCACCCTGAAGCTGGTCAAACAAACCATCAATCCTTGGTAGTGGATACTTGTTCTTAATTGTTACCTTGTTCAACTGCTGGTAATTTATGCACATCTTCATCGAACTAATCTTCTTGATGACAAATAACACTGGCACATCCTAAGGCAAAATGTTGGGTCTAACGAAACCCTTCCCAAGCAAATCATGTAATTTTTTCCTTTAAATCTTTCAAATCTGGCGGGACCATACGATACGGCAGAAAGAAAATGGGCTGAGTACTAGGAGCCAGATCAATTCAAAGAATCAAAATCCCAGTCGGGCGGCATACCCGGCAAGTCTGAAGGGAAAACCTAGGGGAACTCCCGAACAATAAAAAAAGAATCAATAGAAGGGACCTCTGCACTGGAATCACGAACATATGCCAGATAAGCTCGACACCCACTTCTCGAACAAGCGTCGAGCCTTAACATATATAATAACACTGCGGGTGGTATGACCTGGGGTCCGTCTCTACTCCAAATGGGGCAAATATTGTAAAGCCAAGGTCACGGTCTTAGCGTAACAATCCAAGATAGCATGATACGGGAAAACCAATCTATCTCTAATATAACATCGAAATCCACCATGTCCAAGAGCAATAAATCAACACGGGTCTCAGGACCCTCAAACACCACCACCCAGGAACGATGCATTCGGTCGACCACTATAGAATCACGCACGGGTCTATACATGAATAGGAATACTCAAAGCATTACTAGGCATGACCAAGTACGACACAAAATCGGATGACACATACAAATAGGTAGACCCAAGGTCAAATAGTATTGAAGCAACTCTAATATGAATCAGAATGGTTGTTGTAATGTCTACACCTAAAGACTAGGCCTCTGGCCCAGCTGATGGTTGTCCTCTGCCTCTGGCGACCAGAACTCCACCTCTATGACCTATACCTCCACCTCTAACACCTCTACCACCGCCTCTATTTGGTTGGGCAGGCTCTGGAACCTCTGGTGCCTGAATCATAGAACAAGAACTCTGATGCTAAGAGCTGCTCAAAACTCGAGGGCAAAACCTGAAAATATGACTCGAATCACTACAAGCATGGCAAGACCTTGTCTGCTGCAGTTGAGCACACCTCTACCTCGGGAATATCCTTCTGTTGTGACCATACTCACCACACTCATAACATCTACATGAACGTTGAAACTGAGGGAACTGAGGCTGACCCTATGGACCTAAATGACTGAAGTACCATGAGTGACAAGGGGAGCTGACTGAAAGGGCTTGGGAAGATGGCCTCTACCATAAGTACCTCTACCTCCAGACGAGGTACCAATAAATCTCCCTAAATGACGGGGCCTCTTACCCGATGTATGACCGCCTCCTTGTGGCAGGACCAACTCAACGCTACAACCCATATTGGCCGCCTACTGAAAAGTGATCTAACTCTCGGCCTAAGCCATTGTACCCGCTGATCTGCCACTGCTGGCTGAACTTCTGGAAGCAAACCCGCTCAAATGACACTCTCCACGAAGCCTACAAATCGGACTAGAGCTTCCTGAAGAACTGGGACGGAAATGAACCTCTCTGGGACCTGAGCTGGGCGCACCAGAACTGCTGGAACCTCCTCCTCCAAATCAACCTGAGCCTCTGCCATTGGAGCTATTACTGGTGGCTCGAGCGGCTGAGCGGTAGATAAAGAAGCGCGTGCTCTCGCCATCTGCGGAAGAACAGAGTAGAAATTCAATCAGTACTTGAGAAATAGAACATCACGACAAGAAAGAGAAAATCTTAAACTTTCCTAACTTTGTAACCTCTGGGAATAAATACACACGTCTCTGTACTGATCTCTTAGACTCTACCGAGTTTGTCCATGACCTGTTAGACCTATGTAACCTAGTGCTATGATACCAACTTGTCATGCCCCGGATTTTCCACCCTCGGGAGTCATGATGGCGCATACTAATAGAAGCTAGGAAATCCAATAAACAACTACCTCTTTTAGCGAACATTGACAATATTAGGAACAATAAAGCATTTAATAAATAAGCGGAAGTCTCAATATGATTAGCTAAAATAAATGCGGAAATTTAACAAAATCCTCTACCCAAGACTGGTGTCATAATACTCATGAACGTCTAGAGAATACTACATACAATGTTTGAATGAAACATAAGGTTGTCTACTTCGGTATAGATGATAACAAACTGAATAAAATAGAAAGGGACTCCGGGCATGTGGACGTTAGCAAGGCTGCCTCGAATGTCCTTGGACTTAAAGCTCGCTCCCAGAATGCTACAGCTACTCAAATGCTGCTCCAACACCTGGATCTGTGCAAAAAGATTCACAGGGTATAGTATCATCACAACTGACCCCATGTGCTAGTAAGTGCCTAGACTAACTACGGCGAGGTAGTGACAAGGCTAGACCAGACTACCAGATAAACGTGTGCAGATATACGTAAAATTACAACAAAATAATAGCGTAAAGTAAACAATTAAAACTGGGAGGGAAACATGCTTATGGTATAGCAGATAAAACAGAATATCAGGAATAACAAAAGAGACTACATCTTATTTCTAGTAACACAGAATAAGGTAAAACAAACCACTTTCACTTGTTTCAATTTCCTCTCGTAGAAGGTGTGCAACTCGGTCCCATTTCTCATAAGATCACGTGGTAGGCATACCACTTGATTCCATTTAATAATATCACGTGGTAGGCATACCACTCAATCCCATTTCATTATATCACGTGGTAGTCGTACCAGTTGATCCCATTTCACAATATCACGTGGTAGGCATACCACTCGATCCCATTTAATATCACGTGGTAGGCGTAGCAGTCGATCCCATTTTTAGAATGTCACGTGGTAGGCGTACCACTCGATCCCATTTCACAATAGCACGTGGTAGGCGTACCACTCCATCCTATTTCATAATATCACGTGGTAGACGTACTACTCGCTCCCATTTTATTATATCTCGTGGTAGGCGTACCACTCGCTCCCATTTCATAATATCTCGTGGTCGGCGTGCCACAATCCTATATCTTTCAACTCAATACACAAAATAATCCCGACAAGGGAGAAAGATATTATAATAAAACTATTCCGGCAATGGAACAAGATAATATAATAAACTATCCCGGCAATGGAACAAGACAATATAATAAACTCTCCCGGAAAGAGAGATCCATCTACAACCAAAATCATTCAATTTCTACTTAACACAATTAAATCAATACTCAATCTCTACAATTACTAGCTCAATGTTAAAGATTTCCAACCAAGTCTTCACAAACAACAATTAAGAATTTTATAATTTAGCAATTCAGGACGCACGGTCATACTCAACACCAGTGTATAGATACTCGTCACCATGCTTATACACCATACTCGACATATAGCTATTAGGAAATAAAACTCTACTCCTATTCCCTCAAGCAAAAGTTAGACCAAATACTTACCTCGAATGCTCCAAACTCAACTCAAGCCTCTAGTACAGCTTTATCCCTCGAATTCGGCACCAACTCAATCAAATCTATGAAATAACGACCATATAATATCAATAATAGCTAAACAAATCAAACCCAATGCCTAAATATTGATTCCCAACCTTTCTTTCAAAAATTCCAAAATCAACCTTGGGCCAGCTTGGTCGAAACACGAGGTTCAGACCAAATTCATATCACCCATTCCCCCACGAGCCCGGATATACAATTTCTTTTCAAATCTGACCCCAAAATGGGGTTTGAATCAAAGAAAATTAAAAAGCCCTAGTTCTACCCATTTTCCCCAATTTCAACCCTAGATTACATGTTTTAGGCCTAGGATTTCAATGGATGATGATAGAAAATGAAGAAAACGAGTTAGATAATACTTACCCAAGAAGATTTGGTGAAGAAGAGCTCTAAGAATCGCCTATGGACTGTGGAGAAGATGAGTTCGTGTGTTTTTGGGTGAAAAATCCCATCATTGTTCTGTTTTAAAAGTTAAAAATCACTGGGTGAAAATGCCATATGCGATCGCAGAAGATGGAGTAGGATCGCATAGGTTCGGGTTGGATGAGCTCTGCGATAGCAAAAGTAGGGATGCGAACGCATAGAAGAAAAGTAGAGATTTTGTTTTCATGCAATGCGATCGCGTACAGTATAATGTGATCACATAGAATGATGAGATGAAGATGGTTTTTATGCAATGCGATCGCGGAGAGAAGAATGCGACCACATAGAATTATTTCTGGACCCCCTATAGTTTGGTCTATGTGATCGGAGCACTTCCTATGCGATCGCATAGAAGGATTCACTAGGCACAGACAACAGCTATTTTCTGCAACATTTTCCTAAATTCAAAACACTCTGAATCACCTCTGAATCACTGCCGATCCCTCGGGGCTCCTAACGAAACACACACACACACACTAACTCAACAACATTATACGAACTTACCCGAGTGATCAAATCACCAAAATGTCATCATAAACAAGGAATCAAACCTCAAAATCAATACTTTTCTTCTAACTTCTTAAATTTTCAAACTTAGATTAGGTCCGAAATACGTCAAATGATGTCTGAGTTCATTCAAATTCACAGGAAGCTCTTAAACCACATATAATACCTGTACCGGGCTCCGGAACCAAAATATGGGCCTGATACCAACGTTTTCTAATCCATTTTCATTTCAAATTTCCATATAAATTGCAGAGAAATAATTTCTTTTAAAAATTTATTTCTCGGGCTCGGGACCTCGGATTTCAATTCCGGACATACGTCCGAGTCCCATATTTTGCTACAGATCCTCCGGGACCATCCAATCACGGGTTCGGGTCTGTTTACCCAAATATTGACCAAAGTCAACTTTTATCATATTAATATCAAAATTCATCAATTTTTACATAGAATTCATACTTAAGCTTTCCGGCTACGCGCCCGGACTGCGCACTCAAATTGAGGTAAGTAAAAATGAGATTTTTAAGGCCTCTGAAGCACAGAATGAAAGAGAAAGTATGTGATGACCCTTTGGGCTATCATAGTCTCCCTCCACCCTCCACCTACGGTGGCAGCAGCAGCTCTACTGCCGATGTCCTCCACTGTCTAGGTAGGTTTCTCTCTCCTTTCCTTGTTTTTTTGAAATACACTGATTTATTTTAATTTCTTCTAGTTTTATTTGTAAAAATTAATTGTTTATAGCTAAATTAAATCTATGATAATTTTTAAGCTAAAATGTTTAGTTTTAATTACTAGTTTGGGGGAAAATAGTTTTAATAGAAGAAACCCTAAACTTTTAGGGTTTATGATTTGTTCTTATGAATCCTAAGTTTTAGGTTTGAATTATAACCTTGAATCTTTATATTGTCTTGATAGTTTAGTTATAAATTGAAATTTTAGGATATGAATTGAAATTTTAGGATATGACTTGGAATATTAGGATATAACTTGAAATTTTAGCATATGACTTGAAATTTTAGGATATGACTAGAACCTTTAGGATATGATTAGAGTCTTTAGGATATGAATTGAACCTTTATGATATGAATTGAACCTTTAGGATATGAATTGAATTTTTTATCTGTGAATTGGAATTTTAGGATATGACTTGAAACTATAGGATACGAATTGAACTTTTAGGATATAAATTTGAATTTTTGTTTATGAATTAGAATTTTAGGATATGACTAGAACCCGTAGGATTTGAATTGAACCATTAGGATATGAATTAAACCTTTAGGATATGAATTGGAATTTTTGTTTATGAATAAGAATTTTAGGATATGACTTGAACTTTTATGATATGACTTGGAATTTTAGGATATGACTTGAACCTTTAGAATATGAATTAGAATTTTTGTTTATCAATTGGAATTGTAGCATATGAATATAACCTTTAAAATATGACTTGAAATTTTAGGATATGACTTGAACCTTTAAGATATGACTAGAACCTTTGGGATATGACTTAAAATTTTAGGATATGACTTGAAATGTTAGGATAATACTTGAACCTTTAGGATATGACTTTAAATTATAGGATATGACTTGAAATTTTAGGATATGAATTCGAATTTTAGTTTATGAATTCAAATTTTAGGATATGACTTCGACCTTTAGGATATGAATTGAACCTTTAGTTTATGAATTGGAATTTTAGGATATGACTTGAAATTTTAGGATATGACCCGAACCTTTAGGATATGACTATAACCTTTAGGATATGAATTGAAATTTTAATTTATGAATTGAAATTTTAGGATGTGACTTGAAATTTTAGGATATGGCTTTAACTTTTAGGATATGACTTGAAATTTTAGGATATGATTTAAAATTTTAGGATATGAATTGGAATTTTAGTTTATGAATTGATTTTTTAGGATATGACTTAAAATTTTAGGATATATCTTGAACCTTTAGGATATGACTTGAAATTTTAGGATATGAATTGGACTTTTAGTTTACGAATTGAAATTTTAGATTATACATTGAAATCTTTTGGATAAGAGTGAACCTTTAGGATATGATTAAAATTTTGGTTTATGTATTGAAATTTTAGATTGCGAGGAAATTTTGTAGAAGGGGTTGATCACTTTATTAGACATGCAATGAAACTTCCACAAAGAATAACTAAGACATAATAATTAGCATAGTGTGCCTTTAATTGTTCTTCTCATTGGCGACAACGATGATGAGAAGGCAAGAACATGTGTTTAAAATAGTTATGTTGTAGGTAGGAGTTTAACATTTCCTAAGTAGATAAAAGAAGTGGCAATAGAGGAATTCTATGCTTAAAGGAGTTTAATTGGGAGTGACAAGGGTGATGGTCATGGAATGTTTTCCGTTGGTCATGGCAGTTCTCATAAAACGGGGATCATAAGACTCTATGATGATAAAGATTATAGGATGTTTTATTCTCAACTTTCTTTCAAGTTTGATCCGTACAAGTTTAATGAGATATTGGTGCTATATTCTTTGAATTCAGACAATAATTTGACTGACAAAAGTACAGAAATACTAATTAAAAGAATTAAAGCTAAAATGTTTTTCAGCATCCTTCTCTACTAAGAAAAACGTTTTAGCTCTACTTCTTTTGATTAGCATTTCCATACTTTTATCAGTTAAATTATTGTATGAATCTGAAAAATATATCACCAATAACATATTAAGCTTGTACGGATCAGACATGGAAGAAAGTTTAGAACTAAACTTCCTATAATCTTTGTCATCATAGAGTGCTATGATTCCTGTTTTTGGGGAACTGTCATGACCGACAAAAAATATTACATCACCATCACCCTTGTCACTCTCAATTAAACGTTTTTTCTTCTTGGAAAATGAAGTAGAGAATTCCTCTATAATCTTTCTTTTATCTACTTAGCAAATGTTAAAATTTCTGTCTACACCATCACTATTTGAAACACATGTCATTACTTTCTCATCGTCATTGTCGCTAACGAGAATAACAACTGATGAAAAGACACCATGTTAGCTATTGTATCCAAGTTATTCTCTATATCCAAGTTCATTCTGAATAATAGTACCACGAGAATAATCACCAAAGCCACCAGACAGCTTTTATAATGCCAATGAAGCAAGATGAGCTATGCAATGAAATTCATATTGTAAAGAAGAAGAAAGAGAATGATTCAAAAAGGTGGGTCGAGGGTCGAGCCTCGACTATACATCTAAGTTTTTTACTTTTTATTAAGTATTTTGATTTACTTTTATATAAATTTTGAATTATTAATTCAATATAATTTTTCTTATAGGTTCGCTTCACAGCTGATGTGAGGAAATTCATACGCAGTCAGCCACCTAATGAGTCGGCCAAGGCAATCCAACTTTCGGATGATGATGCTGAAAGAACACTCCTTGAGTATTCTATATACTTTGAACTAGACAATAGAACTAGTTTTCGAATGAGCTTGTAATAAGCGTTAACTTAGTTTTGTTAGCTTAATGTTTTAGTTCTATTGATCGTTATATTTTGTTGTTTTTAAGTGTTGTTGTTATGGCATAAAATGCATGTTTGGGATATTAGGTTGGCAGGTGTTGTAGCGGCCAAAACAGGCAGTTTCTGCCAAAAATATGCCAAGAAAAGAGACCAACTTTGGTCTCCAGTTGGTCGCTTTTCACTTAAAAAACAATCTGGGCAGTAGCGACCAGTATTTTGTCGCTATTTTATTTCTAAAAAATTGATTTTCTTGTATTTGGCGACCAACGTTTGTCGCTTATAGTTAAAAAAAAATAATTCTTGCCATTTGCAATCAATTTTGGTCTCAAACTTAAATTAAAAAATTGTAAAAATTATTAATATAGCGACCAAAGTTGGTTGCTATTTTATGCTGAATAATAAAAAATATAATTTACATAAAGAGATCCAACTTTTGTCGGTAAATTTATAATATTAAAATATTTGAGCGACCAAAGTCTATCACTATATGCTTTGCCCAGAAAATTTGGTCCTTAACCTGAGAGACCAAAGTTGGCCGCTAATTAGCCACCAACATTGGTTCCTAAGGTAAACGGATCAGCTTAAAATGGACCAGGCGTGTTTGGTAGCTTTTGGCTAAAAAGCGACCAACTTTGATCGATTTTAGTGGTCGTTTTTTTCGGATTTCTAGTAGTGTAACAATATTGCTTCGTTCTCTCGATCATCTGATAGTGTATTATATAGTTTATTATAAAAATAATAATTTTGTACAAAATTTATTCATTTTCAAGTCTATAGTTTGCGATACTATAATGAATATTATTGATAAATGTACTGTTGCGTATTTTTGATAGTTTTTATAACTTGTGTGTATAACACATGTTTCATATTTTTTCAAAAAATAAGAGTAAAATATATTTTAAAAACTATGTCCAAACACATTTTTACCTTCATACCAAACTTCATCCAAATTAAGTTTTTTAAACATATTTAAAAATCTTTGGTCAAAGGTTAGCGAGGAGTGTACCAGATTTTAATGTTAAAAAACTCAAACGCCTTATCCAGAATTTGGTCTGGCCAGAAATGGGGCTCAGGATCATAATCATATTGTACTTTGCCTACATGGTGTGATCATCTTTATCTTATCCACTCTTTCACATACGTACACAATATTTGTACGTAAAGATTTCACCCTAGCTGCTAATTTTCAACAACTTGATAACAAGTCACAATTGTAAACAATTTTTTTTTTTTTGATAAAATAAATAAAGTATATTTTTGATAAAGAAGTATAGTACTAAACTAATCATTTATTTCTCTTCTTTTCTCCAACCCCGTGCATGTTTTATATGTACCTTAGTCTTTTTAACTTGTTCCTTTTCTTTTAAGTTTAATTCTCTGCAGTAATATAACCAAAGTTTGTTGCAAGAGACTATCAAATAGTGCAAGATCGTTATATTTGAGATTAAAATATGTACTCTAACGCAAAACGAGCCATTTTTACCGCAACACCACAAAATTCTCTTATACAGTCAGACATTTTTATCAAATATCTATATAATAATTATTCACTATAAAAGTCTTATACAGTATTAAGAACACCTTATATATTAAATATATTAAATTTAAATACTGAATACGTCTCTGACAACCAACACAATTCAAGAAGGTGTGAGGGGGAGAGGGGGGAGGGGGGCATTTGTTTGGGATGTTTCAGCATCTGCTAATGTTTTTGTCACCCCATAGTTGGTAAGGGAAAGAAGCCAAATTGGTGGTGGCCTTGATTTGCGACATTCCTTATAATGGAATTGGTTGCGATTGCCACTTTCATAGTCATCAATCCTCAACCAATTATTACTAAATTGCAGATAAAGCATGGGATAGTGTGATGATTCCATTAATTAGTGTGCTTCACTTGCCCAGCGAGGAGAGGACAATTCCCCACAACTATGTTGTGTAATAGTAAAGGAACAGAACAATTAAACTAAAATACAATTACTGTTGTTCAGTTTATAATTTTGAAAGGTAGAGATGTATGGTAAAATGTTTTTTCTTTTTTTGTGCAAAAAGATCTTGTACATTAAAACTAACAGAAGTCATTACATAGTTATTAGTACTACATCACTTGACTTTCTTGGGAACGCAGTTCCCATGCAGTCATTACAAAACATAAATTACAAAGGCCACATGTGAAATATTTAAGTTCAAAAATATTCATTAATTCTTCTTGGCAAGAACATATGCAACACCAATTGCTTCTCTGAAGACATGTTTTGACATATGATACTCTTAATATGATGTGATATTGTTCGTTCTCGGTCAGACTCACACAATTTTTTCCAAAATACTTTACATGATTAAAAAATCTTTACACCTTATATATAGCTTTCTACTAGTTTGAGACAGTGACGAATCTAGGATTGTAGGTTCCTGGGTGTTTAGATTTTAGTGACAGGAAGTTACTCTATATATATAAATACACAACTATTTCAATACGACAGTAAAAAAGTTAATGTGAAGATCGGTAGATCTTTTTTTAAGAAGAGTTTTTTCTTCTTCTTTGTTATAGAGAGTTAGATAAGGCAAAAAAGAAAAGTTAAAACCAAAGGTGAGTTAAAACAACAACTGTCCAGTAAAATCCCACAAAATAGGGTTTGGGGATGCCAATGTCTATGCAAACCCTACCACTACCCCGATGGACCGACAAAGGTGAGTTAAAACTAAAAATTAAAAAAAAAAGTAGTATTGGGTTAAAAAAAGTGTGCTTGAAAAATGAATAAAGAAACACCTAATAATTGAGGGAAATATAAATAAAAGAAGAAGAAGGAAGGAAGAAAATAACCTTGAATATAAAAAAAAATACTTAAAGTAGTTGAAAGGATGTGCTAGGAATCGATCTCACTCCTTTTAAAAATTGGTAAGCTTCCAGGCCCCCTTCCTCACAAAAGAGCTCGGTTCTTTACCGTATTACTTAAAATGTGAATTAAACTAAACACAACGGTTTATGTAAAAAATCACCCGGCTCAAAACATCCAAAAATTACGACGTACTCCGTAGGATTCTCAGCTTCAACTTCATTAGAACAGTGAACCGAAATGTATCGATTACAAGACTGTAATTCAATACTCTTTAATATTCATACTTTGCCTATTTGATTTACAAGTTACTCAAACTTGTAAAGCAAGCACTCACTCCAACTCACTAATTATCTGTGAGACTTTGATTACAACTCAATTTCCTACAATACGTTCACTAAATGGAATCAATAGAAAACACAAAATTAGTACTCGACTAGAGTGTGTAAAATACAGTACTTCAGTTGATGTGTGAAAGGATGTCCTCAACAGTCCGAATAGATAGTATTTAAGTGCCTAGACTCCATGGTCTTCTAGATTTCCTATGCATAGTCACTTCATTTGGTACATCTTGATCACATCACTTGAAGTGATGTGAGTGCTCTTCTTGGTTAGAGAATGAGTGGGCTGTCAGTATATTGCGGTGCGACAAAACAGTGTCGGCAGTCACTCCAGTTTCAACTGTGTCCAAATGACTTCGTACTATTACATAGGAACCACATGAGCACCAGGATCTTGGTTGGTTCTTGGCTTTTGAATCTATATCTTGTTCAATTTTGCAGCAATCCAAGCAGGTCAATTTCCTTATCTGGTTCTTATTAATAAGTTTGTTAGATCGTCAAAACATAAGGCAAAAGTATTCAAGATCTGTCAATTTCCCCATTTTTTATGATGACAAATTTACACAGTTATAAGTTCATAATTAAAGCAGCAGAAAGCAGTGTCATTGAGTTCCCCCTAAGACAATGCCTTAATCATTTAATTTCAATTCATCTAAGAACTAGTTCTTCAAGTTTGATTCCCCTCCAGTCCATAGCTATATTTCCCTCTGAGACGATGCCTTAATCTTTCAATTTCAATTTATATAAGAACCAGTTCCCCAATTGTGATTCCTCCTGAGTCCATAATTATATTTTACCCCTTTTGGCATCATTAAAAAGAATAAAAATACAAAGAAGTCTAGCTAACCTAACTCATGCCACATAAGTGAACACAATCATGATAAAATATAGAATGCAAAGATAAAGTATTGGAAAAAATAAGAGAGGATTTATATTAATAATTAAAAAAAATTATTTTCATCTGCCCTTTCCATAAAAAAAAGGATGAGGCAGCATTTGAACTTGATCACAGGAGCAGTAGTAAGAGTATATCCCAACCACATCAAAGAGACTACAAAATACATCCGCCAATCATCAATGGAAATGAAACAAATGCAGATAGCTGGTCACTGAGGGGATACTTAGGGGGCACTATGAGGAAAAGGCTTGGAGGTAGGGGCAAGACTCTGGAGAACAAGGTCTATTCGGGCATTACCCGACTTTTACTCGTAGAGAATTTCGGCTTTTAGGTTATCAACTTTCGCTTTGAGGTCAACATTTTCTTAAGTCAAACGGATCACCTCATCATTCGTCATGGGAACCGCTCAAGCTTGCTGGCCTTCTAGGATGTCATTCCTTGCCTTCAGTCGACGAATCTCCTCAGCTGCGTTGCTTTGGGCATTAAAAAGCTGTGACACGGTTGAAGTTCTTCCTACACCCCCATACTTTTCAATACACTTACACTTTTTCAAGGTTGTTTGTTAGAATGTCTATTTATGTGTCCTTACTTTACCTGTTCCTAGTGGAACCTTGAAGTATTTGAACACTTGCGTGAGTAAGAATCCACAGAGAAGCTCGTAATTGCGATCTTTGAAATCAGCCACTTGCAGCATGTGCTCAATTGTTATGAAAGGAAGACTCACAGGGTTCAAACCGTCAAATTTCTCCATTAAGAATAAATCTGATATGAATGCGATGGATCTCCTAACTTAAGCAATAGGACTTTGTTCACCAGTTCAAACAACAACTAGTAAATGTGAGGTAGTGATTTCTTATGAACCTAGTCCCCCTTTTGATTCAAATTATATTTCATGATTGCATTTCGAAAGTTGTATTGACATACATCTCTCACACTAAGACACCCAAAAGTAGGAACCTATAGAATTTTCCCAAGAAATATCACGTCAAACACAATATCCACCCCATTTACTAAGTCACACATATCGTTAGTATCTACTAGAAAGATATTGGCAAAAAAACTTTTGACCTCCTCCTAATACACGTGAGGAGCGTCAGTGTAGAACAGATACGTCCATTGCTGAAACTCTACCATTTCTAGAATCTAGAGCATTCTTGCCATTTTAGAGATTATTGGGTCAAACATGCGGCCCAAAAAAACCTTTTGATGTCTTAGTCGCTCAGATCCAAGGCAAACATCACTTCTGGTTTTGTTCCCAGAATAGGGTTCTTCAACTGTTTCCCATTTGCGTTTCCTATGCTTTTCTCCACTAACATTCCCTTTCCCTTTTGACTTGATAAGAATGTCCTCATCATTCACTATCTCCTTCATGTTGGGCTTAGAAGTAGATATGGAAATAGACTCATTCCTTTTCAAGGACTGCCTGACAAGAGAACCAAGTTCCTCCTCCACTCCGGGGATAACTTCCTCATTAACAGGTACACCATCCTTTACCAACTTTCTTCTTCCCTTCTTACTTCCTTTCTTGCTTTTTTGGAGTGCATAATCATAGGCCACTTTGACTTGAAGCCTGGTAGTAGGCCACTTAATTTCATACTAAAGGGTGGTGACAACCCTGCACTTACTGATGAATGCGTCTAGGGCCACGTTATCCAGATCTTTCTCATCACTAGATCACATATCTGGTGCTTAAATTTCTAGGGTCAGAGCCTTGAAAGCAGGTACGACACTTTCCTGGGGGTGAGAGTCCTGACCTAAGTCCTCTAGAGAGGGATCAGGTTCCTCATGTGATCCGCCACTAGTGTATACAGTTGCTTTAACAGCCAAAATAGCCCCTTCTACCCACACACTATGTGACTCTTGTTTCTAAGAAAGAACTTCTTGTAATATCCCATCGATGGAGACCACAAACACAATCTTTTCTTCTTCAACCGGTTTTTCCATAATTATGGAGTCAACGACAACAATGGCGGTGCCTTTTGTTAACTTAGTATTTTCACCTTATTTGCTATTTATAATTTGACTGGAGTGTACAATAGATGGAATCGTAGTTTCAATGGTTTTTGAGTTGGGAAGAGGCTGGGAAATTACGGAAGGTGTGATATTAGCAGGAGTGGTAGGGAGTGATACTGACTTAGTGAAGGCTGGGGGTTCCATAGATGGGTTAGTGGTGGGAATGGTTGAGGTAGAGAGATCTAACATTTTCTAAGCCATTAGAAGAGGTGGTGTGATGATCCCTTTCTTTTGGGTGAATCTAATCTGGGGATTATGGTTAAGAAGGGTAGAAGAGAGGGGTTTTTAAAATGGAGTAGATAATTATGAGGGTAGAAGAATAGGCACCGATTCTGAAATGGGAGTTGGGCATGGAGAATTATGACGTTTCAGAGGGAGATGGAACGTCTGAATTGAAGGGACGTGACAGCTGGATCTGAAAAGTTGATGACATAGCAGTTGTATTTTGTGTCTTTTAAGACGTGTATTAAATGATGCATATAACTAATAACCTTTAGTACAAGAACCTGGTCCATGAAAAATATTTTCTTCGAGCCTCTTTTTTTAAAATTTTTTATCCTCTTTTATTAGTCATGTACTGCATCTACTTCTTCTATGCTTATCATATGTGTTTACTTGCAACGGTATTGAAGTGAGTTAGACAGAGCCAGAAAACACTTTGAACAAATTATTTCTTAATAGCACAAGCCAAACAAAAAAGCAATCAAGTTCTTAATTGGGACACAACAGTCCTAGCTTTACTCAGTTTCTTTCAAATAGTTCCCTACTTAGTGCCTTGGTGAAAATGTCTACATTTTGATCTTCTATGCTGTAGAACTTCATGCATATCAGCCCTTTCTCCACATTATCTCTTAGAAAGTGATGCCTCACATCAATATGTTTGGTCCTTTTAATGCTGAACTAGTTTTTTTGCCATGTTGAGGGCACTGGTGTTGTCACATAGGAGGGGAACACTCTCAGTGGGTACTCCAAAATCCTCTAGTTGCTACTTGATCCACAGAAGTTGATCACAACAGGATGCTACAGCCACATATTCATCTTCAGCTGTTAAAAGAGCCACTGAACTTTGCTTCCTTGTACTCCAAGAGGTAAGATATGATCCTAAGAAGTGAGCCATCCTAGAAGTACTTTTTCTATCCACAAGATAACATGTATAGTCTATATCAGCGTACCTAATTAGATTAAAATTGTCACATGATGTATAATATATCATCAGAACTTGTGCACCATTGAGATATCTTAATATTCTTTTGGAAACTTTCAAGTGAGATTCCTTGGGATTTGATTAAAACCTCGCACACAAACACATGCTGAAAATAATATCAGGTCGACTAGCAGTTAGATAGAGAAGAGACCCAATGATGCCTCTATAAATTGATTGATTCATAGGCGATTTTGTTTCATCCATGTCCACTCGAGTGGCAGTTGCAATATGAGTGTTCATCACCTTTGATGCTTCCACGTCAAACCTCTTCAAGATTTCCCTAATGTATTTTTGCTGACATATGGAAGTACCTTTTGGGGACTATTTTACTTGAAGACCCAAGAAGAAATTTAATTCCCACATCATGCTCATTTCAAATTCACTCCCTATAAGTTTTTCTTCCATGTCAAACCTCTTCAAGAGTTCCCTAATGTATTTTTGCTGACAGATGGAAGTACCTTTTGGGGACTATTTTACTTGAAGACCCAAGAAGAAATTTAATTCCCCCATCATGCTCATTTCAAATTGACTCCCTATAAGTTTTGCAATTTTTTCACATAGAAAGTCTAATGTTGATCCAAAGATTATATCACCAACATAGACCTAAACAATGAGCAGGTTCCTTTCTCGTTTCTTTAGGAAAAGAGTTTTGTCAATTCTCCCTCTCTTAAAGCCATTTTCTCAGAGAAATTTAGACAATCTTTCATACCACTCTCGAGGAGTCTGCTTTTGCCCATACTGGGCTTTGTCCAATTTGAACATATACTCTGGGTGCTTGTGACATTCAAACCTAGGTGGTTGTTTCACATAGACTTCTTCCTTAAGTAGTCCATTGAAGAATGCACTTTTGACATCCATTTGGAACAGAGTGAATTCCATATGAGAAGTAATGGCAATCAAAATTCTGATGGTTTACATGTGAGACACTTGAGCAAGTGTTTAATCATAGTCAATCCCGTCCTCTTTATTGTAGCCTTGGACTACTAGCCTAACCTTGTTCTTTGTGGTAATTCAATTTTTATGGAGCTAGTTTCTGAATACCCACCTGGTCCCTATAAATGTTCTGTCAACCCAAGGGTTTTGATCCAGGTGCCATACACTGTTTCTGTCAAACTGATGCATCTCGTCTTGCATGGCTGTAATCCAGTCTATATCTTTTTGTTAGATAATATTTTAATAATACAATTAATATGTATGTACATAAGTTAAAAGACATAAAGAAGAACTATTGAAATGGTTATTCTCCCATGATTTCGCCAATCACAAATTACTTTGAATCTTTACTCCGTTATGGCTGATTTGATTTCCCAAATTGACGGAGCTAATCCTGATTTGCTGATGTAGATTTGTAGCTTTCCTTGTACGCCGTGCGTTATTCAGGTAACTTCCCTTGTTAGTGATTTCCTTCCTTGTTCGACACAACCATTTCAATAGTTCTTCTTTATGTCTTTTAACTTATGTACATACATATTAATTGCATCATTAAAATATGATCTAACAAAAAGATACAGACTGGATTACAACAATGCAAGATGAAATGCACCAGTTTGAGAGAAACAGTGTATGGCACCTGGTACCCAGACCCCTTAACCATTCTCCTTTGTATAAAGTTACTGTGTAACACTATCCTTAGACATACTTTGATCGAACCAAAATAACTCTCTTAATTGTACTGCAAACAAGCATAGTAGCCTACATAGATCTGATGTGTAATAAGTCAGGGATAGAAAGAGGGCATACAACTGGTGAGGCATTGTATCAAATGAGTGCTAGAGAATTTGAGTGATCTACATCATATTTGTACTCAAAAGAAAACTCATTTGCTTGAAGAGAAATCCCTTGCAACCCAAGAGGACTGGATTAGGATTCACATTGAATCCGAATCAGTATAAAATTCCTAGTGTCTTTAATTTCTGCGTTTACATTCTGCATATTACCTCAAACTATTATATCTGCAAGATTGCCATATTTAGTCGACTACTAATGTTTTTAAGTCAACTCATTAACAATTAATTTTAATTTTTGACAATTCACCCCCCATGTACTTTCAATTAGTGTCAAAGCTTGGCTAACACTTTTAGTTTTCTACTTAACAGTTTGTGAGAAAAAGATCATGGTAAATCAGGTTATCATAAAAGCTATCTTTCATGAAGGAACTTCACAAGTAAGACCACCTTACTTCAATAGACAATATTTTTCCCACTGGAATATCCGAATGGAAATCTTCACCAAGGCATACGACGCCAAAGTATGGAGAGTTATCAAGAAGGGAAACTACCCACCTACCATCACTCCACCACTCGATGCGCCTAATGATATAGACTCATACTCAAAGGAGCAACTGGAAGTTGTACAAATAAACAACAAGGCATGAAATCTGCTTCACAATGCAATAAGTGGTGAAGAATACGAGAAAACATCTAGTTGTGATACAACCAAAGATATGTGGGACAAACTTGAGGTTACAAGCAAAGTAAAGGAAACTCACATCAATATGCTAGTTGGCGACTATAAAATATTCTCAATGAAGGAAGGAGAATCCATCAAAATAATGTTTGCCAGGTTTAGTAAGATAATCAGTTATTAAAAGCTTTTGGCAAACCATACACCAGTGGCGATCAGGTTAGGAAAAATCTTAGAAGTCTACCAGCCACCTGGAAGACTAAAGTTGTCCCTCTGGAATCTTAAGATCTTAACAAGTTATCATATGATGAACTACAATGAGACGTCATTGATTTCAAAAGATCACACCTGAAGAAGACAAATCAAGAGGAGAAAAAGAAAATTGTTACATTCAAAACCACTACTGAATTGACTGAAAATGAACTCGATTATCCTGAAGCCCTACAGGAAGAAATTTCTATGATGTCTAGAAACATGGATGGACTGTTGAGAAGATATAGAGATACAAAGAAAGGAAGATTTCTACCAAGAAGATCTAGGAAATACAACAAACAAGATAAGAATAATGGAAACACTACGAATGTGGAAAATTTAGGCACATCCAAGTAGAGTGTCCATAACTAAAAAGGAAGATCTCTAGAGGATTTAATAAGAACAAATCATTTGGAAGCTGGAGTGATAAGGATGACTCAAACAATGAAGAAATAGCAAATCTCTGCTTCATGATAATTCTAGAAAATGAGATTAACAAAACTTCAGGATGCTGGACAGACGAAGATGATTTAGACAATGAAAACTGTTTTATGGCAAAAGGAGAAACTAGCGAGGTAAGATCTTATGACTGTGAAAGATGTAATAAATTGCAGGACATGCTTGATTCCGCCTTATAAGAGTCTCAAAAACTGATGAATGAGCTTAGAGACGCATTATGAAAATCAAAGACTGGAAACTCAAACATGAAGTATGTGAAATTGAAAAGGGTGTACTTCAAGAGGAGTTTGAGGAATTGCAAATGCAGGTTAACAGCTTGCGCAAATTCACCAGGTCAAACCAGATGACTTACAAGTTATCTAGAAAAGAATCAATGAGAACTAAATCGTTGACTTACAAGTCAACTGGAAAGGAATCAGCAAATCTCATGATAGCTAGTTCCAACACTTATGAAAGACCTGAAAATAGGTCTAGGGCTAAATGTCATTATTATAACAAATGTGGGCATAAATATTCTGGTTGTCAATTTCATAAATCTCATATGTCTGTATGAGTTTTGAAACCTAAGAATTCTGAACCCAGTAACACTAACTCACCAGGACCCAAGCAAGCTTGGGTACCTAAAAGAAAGTAATAGTTTTGTGCTGCAGGAACACCACGGAGTAAGTCGCAAAGAAAATGGTATCTAGATAGTGCGTGTTCCAGTCACATGACAAGTGACAAAAACCTTTTCAAGGAGGTTACAGAGATTGATGGAGGAATCATCAAATTTGGAGATGATTCATGAAGCATAATAGTTGGCACTGGAACTATTCCCTTTAACAACAATTGTGACATTACCGAGGTATATCTTGTTGATGGACTAAACTACAATATTCTTAGTATAAGTCAACTATGTGACTCAATATATGAGGCAAAATGTAAGAGAATAGGTTGTGCCATCAAAGACGAATCGGGTAAAATAATTCTTCCTGGAAAAAGGTACGAAAATGTTTACATACTTGATGGATTCGAAAATATAGATGGTCACATTTTCCTACCTTCTATATCTGATGATTCCTGGTTGTGGCACAGAAGACTAGGTCATACCAGCATGCATTTGATTAAAAAATTATCCAAAGATGATTTAGTTAATGGATTACCTAAACTGAATTTTTCCAGAACTCATATTTGTGATACATGTCAGATGAGTAAGCAAACTAGAAACTCTTTTAAAAATAAATACATGGTGTCTACTTCAAAACTGTTGCAATTACTTCATATGGGCTTATTTGGACCTACCAGAACTGCAAGCATTGGACGCAAGAAATATGCTTTTGTTATTGTTGATGACTTTTCACATTTTACTTGGGTGATTTTCTTGTCTCAAAAAGATGAAGCCTTAAGAAATTCATAAAGTATTGAAAAAGAAAAGGGCTATCTGATCTCAAAAATCCAAAGTGATCATGGAGGCGGGTTTGAAAGTAAAGCATTTGAAGACTTACGTACCAATCAAGGTTGCACTCACAATTTCTCCACACCATGCTCACCACAGCAATATGGAGTTATGGAAAGAAAGAACAAAACTCTTCAAGACAGGGAAAGAACCATGTTGTTAGCACATTCACTCCCAAACCATTTATGGGCTGAAGGTGTGAGTATTGCATGTTATATTCTCAACCGTTGTCTTATAAGGCCTATTCTGAGAAAGACTCCCTATGAACTCTGGAAAGGTAAACCTCCAAATATCAGTTATTTTCATCCATTTGGAAGTAAGAGCTTCATTTATAACAATGGTAAGGATAATCTTGGAAAATTTGATCCAAGAAGTGAGGAAGGTATTTTTCTTAGTTATTCATTAAATAGCAGATCATTTAGAGTTTTTAATAAACATACTTTGTGCGTAGAAGAAACTGTTCATGTTATATTCGATGAAAATAATCCCTTGGTCAAGAAATGAACTAATGCAGTTGATGAAGATCAAACTCAAGAAGCTTATTATAAAGGAAAATTACAGGAGTCAACTAATACCGCATATGTGATTGAGTCGACTAAACAAGTCAGTGACAACTCTCCTGAACAACGTACGAAGTCGACTATAAGCACTGTCCGACTAAATGAATAGAGGAGCGAACCTAAATATCCACAAAAATATATCATAGGGGATCCAAACGAAGGAATTAAAACTAGAGTTGCCATAAAAAAAGAAAGCAAATATTGCTTTGATCTCTCTAATAGAGCCTAAAAAGTAGAGGAAGCAGTGAAGGATTCGAGCTTTGTGAAAGCCATACAAGAGGAAACAGATCAATTCAGCAAGAATCAAGTATGGAAGTTAATACCTAAACTTGATAATGTATCTGTTATTGGAACAAAATGGGTATTTAGAAATAAATTGAACGAAGATGGACAAGTCATAAGGAACAAGGCTAGATTAGTTGCTCAAGGCTATCCACAACAAGAAGGAGTCGACTATAATAAAACCTTTGCCCCAGTAGCTCAACTGGATTCTATACGAATCTTGCTAGCTTGCGCATAATTTAAAGGATTCAGGTTGTTTCAAATGGATGTAAAAAGTGCTTTTCTAAATAGATTCATTGATGTTTGTAAAACAACCTCTAGGCTTTGAATATTCAAAATTCCCATATCATGTGTACAAGCTTACTAAGGCCCTATATGTTCTGAAACATGTTCCACGTGCTTGGTATGACAGGTTAAGTACTTTCCTTGTTGATCATAGGTTTACCATAGGTAAAATTGATACTACTCTATTCATTAAACGATCAATAGAAGATAATCTTATCATTCAAATTTATGTTGATGACATTATCTTTGGTAGTGCTAACTCTCTTATGTGCAAGGAATTTGCAAAACTCATGCAAAGCGAGTTCGAAATGAGAATGATGGGTGAACTCACATTTTTCCTTGGCTTCAAATTCCTCAAAACAAAGAAGGAACCTTCATTTGTAAGACTAAATATACAAAGGAACAGATCCAAAAAATTTGGCATGAGCAATGCAAAATCAATTGGCACTTCTAAGAGTCCGGCTACTAATTTAGATAAAGATGAACAGGGTACTCTAGTTGATGAAACCAAATATAGAGGAATGATTGGATCACTATTGTATCTGACCGCAAGTGAACCAGATATTATGTTCGGCAACTGTAAATGTTCCAGGTTTCAGTCAGCTCCCAAGGAGTCACATCTGACTATTGTAAAAAGAATTATTGGATACTTTATTGGCACATTATCTCTTGGATTATGGTATCCTCGCTCTAACTCTTTTAAATTAGAAGGTTTCTCAGATGTAGATTTAGCAGGTGATAAGAAAGATAGGAAGAGCACTAGTGGCACTTATCAACTACTAGGAAAGGCATTAATATCCTGGAACAGCAAAAAGTAAGCATCAGTTGCCTTGTCCACTACTGAAGCTGAGTATATTGTTGTTGGTCAATATTGTGCACAACTCTTGTGGATGTCTCATCAATTGGGTGACTATGAACTTTCTTTTAAACCTATACCAATATTGTGATAATTCAAGTGCAATTTGTCTATCAAAAAATGATGTGGATCACTCTAGAGCAAAGCATATAGACCTTACGCATCATTTTATTAGATGTCATGTTCTTAAGGGTGACATAGAATTAGCTTTTGTTGGCACTTCTGCCCAATTAGCTGATATTTTACTAAACCTTTATTGGAAGAAAGATTTTGCTCTTTGAGAAAATTACTTGGTATAATCTATTTTTCAAAAAACTCTTAGGACTAAATTGCTCTTTTTCAAAAACTTGTCATAATTGCTCTTTTTAGTGCATTAATTATGCTTTCAGTTCCTTCCCTCTCTATTTATTTTGTTTCACATCAGTTTGCAGTCCAAGATGGAAAACTAATCATCACCTTTTTTTTACTTTAAGTTAAGCCTTTTTGGGTCACTCGGCCAATCTCTCTTCAATCTGTGAAGACCCTATCTTCTTGGATGGAGAAAACTCCCAGAAAACTCCTTCGCTTCCACCAGAGAAAGAACTCATTCTAAGGCAAAACCCTCTTAAGTGCCTCCTAAGCAAGTAAACCTAAGGTCTGATCATTCTGAGGGCTTTGCCACTTCTCAAGGAGCATTCTCTGAACACTCTTAACTCATAGGAGAAAAGCCTCTAGTAAGCGTCCCGTGGAGGATCCTCATTTCTATTCCACTCCAAAGAAATCGAAAATAAATTTCTCTGCTTCCCTCGATTCCGAACTAAATTTCAGGGATACCCCATATAGGGATATTTTTATCTCTCTCAAGGATAAGCCCATCGCCCATGGAAGAGTTGTGGATCTTGATGATATGGAGGTTCTCAACTGTAAGGGAAATGATCTATTTTTATACCAAGGGTGGGAAACATTTCTCTCTATTTCTCCGCCTAATGTTTATGAGCCCTTAGTTCGTATGTTTTATGCTAATCTTCACTCTAGTAAACTTGATAAGCTTGAAACTCTTGTTCTTGGTAAACGCATTGTTCTTGACTTGTGCCATATTCAGTTCTATTTTTCTCTGTCATTGCACTGGTTTCCCCACTCTCTTTAAAAATGTTTGGCCTGAGGAATTTGAAATTTCCTTTGACTATGCCAAACAGCGCATTGCTGAAAATCCCTCTGAAACCCTTCCCTACCAATTGGGGCCTAGTGATGTATGTTTTGAAACTCGGGTTCTCGCCCATATTGTTGCAACCGCTTTTCTCCGCAGAACTAGTTCCTTTTTCACTTTCTCTCAAAGGGATACCTTCATCTTCTATTGTCTCATCACCAAACTCAAACACAAGATGTCCTCCTGGGTCATAAATTTTATGATTGAGAGTGCTGAAGATCCCACTAATTTACCTTTTGGTATGGACATCACCCACGTTCTGGAAGATCATCAAATTCTGCTTTTTGACTACTCTTTGTTCATATTTCCAAGTCCTGCAATTCTAGAGCTTTCTCTAGTATGGGGTATGTGAGTGTCAAGGGTGCCTGGGTTAAGAAGGGTTAGAGTGAAGCAAAACAGACCCGTCTGGAATCCAAGCCTTCATCTATTGTTCCGCCCCCTCTAATTAATTTTGACCTAAGTGAGAAGCTAAGCTCCATTGACTCCCAACTCTTAGACATCAAGACTCTCTTTTCCACTATGGGTGCTATCGATGCTATTTCAAAGGAAACTGGGTCTGATATGAATAATATTAGGGTGGATGTGCAAAGGGTAAGGGAGAATGCGGTTAAAGCCTTCAAGGATGTCCACGACAGGCTAGATGGAATGAGCATTGCTGTAAACACCAGCTTTGAACAATTGAAGGAGGCGATCTGCAACACTCTTACTTACTTCCTGCATTGCTAGTGTGGATGTGTTTTACAGACAATTTTTGTTTCAAACTTGTTTTGGCTTTGTTTTGGGTAGTGCCCTTGGATGTTTTTTTCTGCATCTGTGGATAGTACTATTTTTTTGCCTACTAATCCCTCTTTGCGGATGTCAAAAAGGGGGAGAATATATATCTCTTTGGTCTATTATTATAATTTGTCCAGTTTCAAGTTGACTATGCTACATGCAAAGATTCTACTCATTATTCTTTGAACAGGTTAAGTCGACTATGCTACATGCATAGACAGTACTCTTTATTCTTTGAACAGATTAAGTCAATTATGCTAGATGCCTAAAAGTACTATACAGGTACAATTCAACTGCAAATATTGAGGGGGAAATTAAGTTCAGTTGACTACACACATTGATGGGGAGCCAAGTCGGCCAGTAACAAATAGAGAAGTCAATTGTTGTTTACTTCTTTACATCTACGTATTATTTTGCCATCATTAAAAAGGGGAAGATTGTTAGATCATATTTTAATAATGCACTTAATATGCATGTGTCGGATTTCAAAGAAGTAAGAAGAACTATTGAAATGGATGTGTCAAATAAGGAGGGAGATCACTCATAAGGGAAGCTACCTAAATAATGCATGGCACACAAGGAAAGCTACAAATCTACATCAACAAATCAAGATCAGCTTATCAGGGAAATCAAATCAGCCATAACGGAGTGAAGATCGAAGTAATCTATGATTGGCGAGATCACACGAGAATAATAAAGTCTAGAGAATACGAACAGCGGTCAAGTTTGGAAGGTCCAACAATCAAGAAGAAATCTTGTTAAATCCATTATCTGCCGAAGGAAAATATATCAAGAGAAGCAATGACTAGTTTGTTATTATTGGAAAGAATCAATTCTTTCCAAGGATCAAAACCCTTGGGTTGACAAGCCTTCACCATTCTACTTTGTATAAATTTACTATTTAACATCATCCATAGACATATTTTGATCGAACCAAAATAACTCTCTTTATTCTACTGTAAACAAGCATAGTAGCCTGTATAGATCTGTTGTGTAATAAGTCAGCGATAGAAATAAGGCATACAACTGGTGAGGCATTGTATCAAACGAGTGCTAGAGAATTTGAGTGATATACATCATATCTGTACTTGAAAAAAACTCATTTTCTTGAAGAGAAATACCTTGCAACACAATGGGACAGGATTAGGATTCACATTGAATCCAAACCAGTATAAAATTCCTGGTGTATTTAATTTCCGCATTTACTTTCTGCATATTACCTCAAACTATTATATCTGCAAGATTGCCATATTTAGTCAACTACTAAAGTGTTAAGTCAAATCATTAAACTTTTACATTCACATTTAAGCCTTCCTTGATGTTCTTAGGTTTAATTTGGGAGAGAAAGGATGAGAAAGCAAATGAATTTCTTGCTCTTGACCCGGTTTGAACTCCAAAATCTAGAGGAGTGATTATGTTATCTATAGGGTGAGAATTTTGATGTCTCCAGTTAGATGTCTGGGGTTCATTCTGAGAGGAAGACTGTATGTTTGGTTGATTCTCCTCTATCCTTCTCCCAGATGCTAGTGGAGTTTCCTGAATTGCATCAACCACTCTTTCTTCAACTTCAATGATTATAATTGACGTGTTTGATTCTATTGATGATGAAGCCGCATTATTTTTCATTACCTCCTTAACTTGACTCATCAAGTATGTCTTTCCATTAGTCATGTTGATTATTTCACAAGGGACAACCAAGGTTCTCTGTCTTGATCTTCCTCAGCACTCTTCTCAAATGATGGATGAGATTCATCAAAGATAACATGGACACTTTCTTCAACACATTGAATTCGCTTGTTATAAATTTTGTAAGCCTTGCTTTGAGAAGAGTAGCCAAGAAATATCCCTTCGTCACTTTTAGCATCGAACTTACCAAGCTGATCCTTTCCATTATTGAGAACATAGTATTTGCATCCAAATGTTCTTAGGTAGGTCAACTTTGGTTTTCTTCAATTTAGAAGTTCATAAGGGGTTTTGTTTAGAATTGATCTGATCATCCACGTGTTCACTAAGTAGTATGAAGTGTTGATAGCTTCAACCCAAAAGTTCTTTGCAAGTCCAGTGTCAATTGACATTCTTCTTGCCATTTCTTCCAAAGTCATGTTCTTTCTTTCTACTACTTCATTTTGCTGTGGGTTTCTGGTAGCTGAGAAACTGTAAGTGATGCCATTTCTATTGAAGAAGTCATCAAATTTGACATTGTAAAATTCTGTCCCATGATTTTATCTAATACATACAACTCTATACTCCATCTTCACTTGGATTTTCTTCATAAAGGCCACAAATACTTCAACCATTTCATCTTTTTATTTGAGAAACAAAGTCCATGTGCGTCTAGAATAGTCATCCACGATCATGAAGATGTATCTCTTTCCTCCTCTGCTTTGCACCCTCGTAGTCCACATATATCCATATGCAGGAGCTCAAGCAGCTTTGAGGTGCTCATATCTTTTTTTGACTTAAAGGAGGACTTTACATATTTTCCTCTGGCACGTGCATCACGAACCTTTTGAGTTTTGTATTGTGATATAGGCAGACAATGGACCAGGTCTTTCTGAATTAGTTTGTTCAGAAGGGAAAAACTTGCATGGCCCAGTCTTTTGTGCCATAGTTCATCATCATCGTCAACCGCCTTCAGACAACTCAGATCACTACTCTGTAAAATTCAAAATCGACAACATAGATGTTCTTGTATTTTTGGCCACTAGAAATATTTCACCAGTCACAAGGTCAGTAACTGTACATATTTTGGACAAGAACTCCACCTTGTTTCCTATCACAAATTTGAGAGACACTCATGAGACTATTGAGTCCATTGACATAGTATACATTTTCAATAGAGTGGGTGGGTGACTTCCCAACTTTTCCAACTCCAGAATGTAACCCTTTTTGCCATTGCCAAATAATACACTCTCTCCTTGTAAGGCTTTTAGTGAGATAAAGTCTATGGGGTTGGTTCACGTCCAAACAATGATCGTAGTCAATATAATCCGGTCAATTAAGTCCAGAGTCGATCCCACATGGAATTAACCTATCAACTGCAACTTCCAAAACCCAATAACACTTCTGAAGCAGCTTTCCAAACTTTGAATATATTTTTATGGATTATTTTCTACTAACTACCTTTTGCAAGAATTTAAAGACTTGAAAGAAAGAATTGAATGTTGGGTAAAGAATAAAGAGAAAGACTAAGGTATTGATTTCCCCAATTGATGGAATCCCTTCTATTTATGCTCATACAAATTGTCAATATTATTCTATCTATCATGAACACTATTTTTACCGTAATTCTCTCTCGAGCAACTACAATAATTTACTAGTGTACTCTCCCGAGCTACCCTAGCTAGCTTTCATTTGAACGGTTCACTTTAGATTGCACCCAAGGTTTCGTTATTCCTAACCCCACCTTTTCGCCTTCAATTATAGATTCCTCCAATAATCTAGGTGTGGTGTTATTCAACAATTTACCAAAATATGCACTATTTTCCAAGTTATGCACACTAAATAGGCACCGCTAATTGAGAGCTCTATCAATTAACTACAACAAGAACGAAGTTGAACAAATAGAAATCTAGCTAACAATTTGTAATCACATAACCCAGAAGTTCATCACTCAATATGTTCCATCAAATCCTTAGATAAAGAATTAGCTACTCATAATCAAAGAAACAATATAGATAATTGAATTCATAATCAAAAATTCAATGTAAAGAAAGAAAGATGTTGAATGAGTTCTCTTTTACTAGTTCTCTTGCAAAAGTAATGAATAATACAATACTTACCTCTATTGGGCGAATCCTAATATTAAATATAGGGTTTAGGTTACATAATTCACGTCTTGACAATTTTGTCCCTCAAATTTTCGGCTTCAACCGCGGTCCATCCGCGTTCGCGGTTGCATCACGGAAAAACAATCTCTTTGTATATTCAGAGATTCCGCGAGCCCTTTCTACCGCGGTGCGTCTGTGTTCGCGGTTGGACCGTGGCAGAAGAGTGCCGCGGATTCTTCACTTTATTTTTCAGCACAAACTTCAATCTTGCTCTACACTTGGCCTTTTCACCATCTTATGACTCCAAAACTGCTCTTTTAGTCTTCAATAGCTCATGTGTACCTATAAAACACCAAAAACACTAATAAAAGCATTTTGGCATCATAAAAAATATCAAAACAACAATAAAGTTTGATTATTTAGGGCATAAATATAGTCAAATTCACCTATTATCAATACACCACACTTAAACCGTTGCTCATCCTCGAGCAACCTTAATCATACTTTAGGCCAATTATTATTAATGTCTCCCCCAAAATATGTCACGAAAGCTATCATTCATGGTTAACCTAAGACATGCACAATTCTTACCTAGCCATAAACTCAAATGCCAGCACATTATTGCTTACTCTAGTTATTATCACAAACTTGCAAATTTACCTTTTTCTTCCCGAGTTACATGCCCTCACACAATTATATTGAGAGAAGTTCCCACACATAAGTAATTTAGAACATGGAACTTATAGATATAGGAAATATTTCACTCACTCTCAACAAAGAATATTCATATGCATACAGATATACCATAGGCTTGCCCCTAGTGTAATACTCTACTAATCGAGTTAATCAATCACATATCAAGTGGTCTTTAAGGGTTGTAATGTTGGCTATGGGACGGGTATGATACTTTTGGTTATAGTGGCTAACCTCCCAAAGCACTTTCTTTTTCACAATTTCCCTTCAAACTTTTTCATTATGCCTCCCCTAAACTTTCCTTCACCTTTCATTCGCTTTTAATCCCCAATTTTCTGTTGGTGTAACTGGCCTTTCTATTTTATATATATACATTGATATTTTTTTTCATAGCTTTGTAATGCATTTACATTATTTTGCCAATTTACCATTTTCTATCATTCATTCTTAATTTTCCCTTTTTCAACTTCCCTTCACCCTACACTTAGACTTTTGCATATTCGTTACAACACAAGTGCTTCTAGAAGGTAAAGTAGAACAATATACGATATCAATTTTTATGAACCTTATAGGGTTATCAAAGAACAGGCTTAAGGCTAAAAGGGGTTAACTAGGATATTTTTTACAGGTGAATTCATAGTTTATTGATTTACGGGGTTACACAAAGAAATGCCTCTATTATCTCTATAACTAAACAACTTCTATTTCGCTTTGCAAACACACAGGGCAAGTTCTAGGTATCATGTAAAACATATAATGTAGGTAAAAACTCACAGACACTTAGTATGCAACTCAGTTAGAATCAGGTTCATCTACAGAGTCCTATCAATGTTCAAGCAAGCTGTATTGTGCAATTTAAGGCATATCCTAGAATCTACAGTCAAGCTTAGATAATACATTCTCAGGTTCATTTTAGTTTTTACTAATGTGCATACTTGGGGTTACATGTTAACATGTGCCCTCTAATCCAAAAAAAGATAAAATCTACCTAACCTGGTTCAATAAAAACCCTTGGAAAAGAACCGTGGTCAAAAGAAAAACCAAGGGGGAGGTGATACACTACCTAGAAAAAGAAAATAAAAGAAAGAAAAATTCTTACATGGACTACTTCCCTCAAGAGTATTTGTACAAATAGTCCGTCATCAGGAAGAGCCCTCTACTAATATTTTTGGATTTTTTTCAAACTTTTGATTTTTTTGTGTTTTTATTCCGACTTAGACCCTTAAGAAACCCTTCGCCAAGTGTCCATCATCGGGCCAAGCCAGATAATATAATTTACAGCTACATCTACTATATACAATATACAATACAAGATAAGTCTCTCACCCCATACTTAAAATCATGTCATGTCCTCGTGGCATAATAATACATGTATAGCACAAAAGGGTGAGAAAACTTACCTGGGATCTACCCCGTGTCTAGCCACTTTATCGACATTGGAAGCACGACCCAAAGCTCGGAACCATGCCATGAACCTGTTCTCAGTCCTAGCTTTCCTTTGATACATCGCGTCCATGCGCGTGTGTAGACCGTCCACTGAGGCGCGTAAATCCGCAACCTCCTCCTCCACAGACCTCAGCATAGGTCTAGTGGACTAGGACCTAGATAGGCCAGCTCAATAATGAGCATGCCTAGAAGGGCCGGCGGAGTCAGTAGAACGCCGAGACTGAACAACCGGCACATGGTCATCTTCATTATCTATATCAATAGGGTCGGTGCCTCTACCCACCCGGATGTAAGAACCCTTGAGAGGAGCTTTTTGAGGAAGCTCACCATCCCTAGGTAGTACCAAAGTCCGCTGGGAGTGGCACAGATAAGTGACAAGAGACGGGAAGTAAAATCCCTTGGATTTGAGGGGTCCCCTCAGCACAATTTCGTCAGCTATCAAGCGGGCAACATCAACGTCCCGCTGGGTGACAAAGCACCATGTCAGCAATGCCCTATTAAAGTTAACATCTGTTGTGTTGCTAGAGGGCAGAAAACAGTTACAAATAATCGAGAACCAACACTTGGCAGTATGAGTGAAGCTGCTAGAATTCAGAGTACTTTGGTCTCTTATGCATATGGGATGACCATTGACACACAAGGCCTCAATCAAGGTGGCCCAAGTGACACCGGGCCTATCGTGGTAAAAGTCCACATCACTAGAAAAAGCGGGCAGTCTAAGAGCCTACCTAATAGTAGGTAGTTTAGCCCAAACATACTTACCTCTGACGAAGACTGTCCTGGCCATTTCGTACGGTGCGTTCGTGTAGAACTCGCTAACTAGCATTTTGTTAACGAGGGTCGGTTCATCGAACAGGAACTCCATCTCCCGGCGTCGGATCTCCTCGTACATATCGGGCTTTTCAGCCCGAAGAGCCATCATGTCGATTGCGATCTCCTGTAGCCAAGCTTTAGTATCCTTGGCATGAAAGTCCGCTTCAGCTTCTTTGCCCGTGAACCGAGACTCGTCATAGGTCGGTTTCCTAGAAGAGCTTGCCGCATTCCTAGATCTTTTAGGACCAATAATCCTGCACAAAAAGAAACAACCAAGAATTTCCATCACGTTAGTACATCGGTTGGCTACTCAGACTTCACCATCCGTGGACTACAATTATACTTCCTTTAGTGCTAGCATACCATAACTCCTACTTTTGACCATATTTCCAACAACTTCACCAAATCTACCTAGTGCACCCCACACTTACTTCTTTTGGCATTCCAACATTACCCAATTCTACTAACACCATCTCCAATTATATACAACAACGAACAATCCAAAACTTAGGCATTATCTACACTAAAAATACAACACCCAAATACTACAACATATTTTTGCCAACCTTGGCCAAAAACAACACTAACTAATTCAACCATCGAATTAGGTCTCCAAATCACCAAAAATATAACAATTCAACACAATGGAGACCCAACAATTTCAAATACACCAAAATCCCACAACTCAATTATACAACATTCATACTAAAATAAGAACAAAAATTATATCTACATACTCCACTAAGCCTAGCATGGTACTACACAAATACTACAATTAAAGTGTGTTAAACTAAATTTTTCTAAACTAATTAATCTACAAAAAAATTAAAAAGATAAACTAAAAAGAAAAATAGAAGAAAAACTTACTTGTGGAAGGAGGGAGGAGGGGGAGATGGATTTGAAGGAGTTGGGGAAGTGGTGGAGGAATGTGGTGAAAATTGGAGAAGAAAGAGTAGAGAGAAGGAGGAGAAAATATAGTTTTAGAGAGAGAATGGAGAGAGGGGGGAGGCTGACTGAAAAAATATGAAGGGGGGAGTTGAGTTAGGTTAATTGAAAGGGGGGGGGGAATTTTTGTGATTTTCCGTGCTGCCCAGGTCTGACGGGCGGTCAACCGCGGTCGGTCCGCGTTCGCGGATGGACCGCGGTAGAGCAGTGTCTCTGAATCTTTCGCCTAGCAGCAGCACTTTTTTTGTATAGTCTAACTATAATAATTTATATTTACAACAATTTCATGGGTTGCCTCCCACGTAGCGCCTGATTTAACATCGCGGCACGACTCAACTTAGCGTATTTCAAGGCTCGCTAGACCTTTGAGGTTCATCTAACCGTAGTTCCACTTTCTCATCGATGTCATCCATGCCAACATATAGTTTCAACCGCTGTCCATTTACTTTGAATGTGCGTGAGCCATTAATCGTTTGTTTTTCCATAGCGCCGGACTGTAATGCTTCTATCACCCTGAATGGGCCAGACCATCTTGATTTCAGTTTGCCCGGGAACAACCGTAACCTTGAGTTATATAGAAGTACCTTGTCCCCGGTTTTGAAGTTACGCTCTATGATATTCTGGTCATGTAGTCGTTTCATCCTCTCTTTGTATAATCTTGTGCATTCGAAAGCCATATACCAGAATTCTTCCATCTCATGTAACCCGGTGACTCTAGATTTACCCGATTCATCCCAGCTAAGATTTATTTGCTTTAGTGCCCACCATGCTTTGTGCTCTAGTTCCACAGGTAGATGACAAGGTTTCCCAAACACCAATTTGTATGGTGACATGCCGATTGGTGTCTTGAACATTGTCCTATATGCCCATAATACATCATCGAGCTTCCTGGACCAGTCGATCCTTGTGGCATTCACTGTTTTTGTCAATACACTCTTTATCTCCCTGTTAGAGACCTTAACTTGCCCACTGGTTTGAGGGTGATATGGAGTAGCCACCCGGTGTTTCACATCGTATTTGGCCAACAATTCCTCGAATGCACGGTTGCAAAAATGAGTACCCCCATCGCTAATGATTGCCCTTAGAGTCCCAAAACGGGTGAAAATGTTCTTCTTCAGAAATGCCACCACCACCTTAGCATCGTTGGTAGGTAATGATACGGCTTCCACCCATTTGGATACATAGTCTACAGCAACAAGTATGTACTTATTGCCGTATGAGCTGACGAAGGGACCCATGAAGTCTATTCCCTAGACATCAAACACTTCCACCTGTTGAATTGGGTTCATAGGCATCTTATAACCCCGGGAGATGTTCCCGGTGCGTTGACAATCATTGCAACCTTTCACCCACAAGTGTGCATCTTTAAATACCGTTGGCCAGTAGAAACCGGCCTCAAGTATCTTGGCAGCTGTTCGAACTCCTCCAAAGTGGCCACCATATGCTGAAGCATGACACGCCTGCAAACTAGAAGATTGTTTGATCTTGGGGATGCATCTTCGGATCATGATATCAAGGCATATCCTAAACAAATATGGTTCATCCTAATAATAAAGCTGGCTTTCACGAAAATATCTTTTCCTCTGGACCGATGATAGGTCATGAGGAACAATACCACTAGCTAGGTAATTTGCATAATCCGCATACCATGGCGTTTCAAGGAGAGTGGTAGTGAGCAGCTACTCATTTGGAAAGGTTTCCAGAATTTCTCCACTCTCTTTGACAATTTCAGCTGCTTCAAGTTGTGACAAATGATCAGCGACTTGATTTTTGGTGCCCTTCCGGTCACGGATTTCAAGGTCGAACTCTTATAAAAGCAGCACCCAACGAATTACATCAAAACCTTAGATAAAGAATTAGTTACTCATAATCAAAGAAATAAGATAGATAATTGAATTCATAATCAAATATTCAATGTAAAAGAAAGAAATATGTTGAGAGAGTTCTCTCTTACTAGTTTCCTTGCAAAAGTAATGAATAATACAATACTTGCCTCTATTAGGCGAATCCTAATATTAAATATAGGGTTTAGGTTACATAATTCAGGTCTTGATAATTTTATCCCTCAAATTTTTGGCTTCAACCACGGTCCATCCGCATTCGCGGTTGGATCGCGGAAAAACAACCTCTTTGAATCTTCAGAGATTTCGCGAGCCCTTTCTACCGCGGTTCGTCTGCGTTCGTGGTTGGACCGCGGCAGAACAGTGCCGCGGATTCTTCACTTTATTTTTCAGCACAAACTTCAATCTTGCTCTACAGTTGGCCTTTTCACCATCTTATGACTCCAAAACTGCTCTTTTAGTCTTCAATAGCTCATGTGTACCTATAACATACCAAAAATACTGATAAAAGCATTTTGTCATCATAAACAATATCAAAACAACAATAAAGTATGATTATTTAGGGCATAAATATAGTCAAATTCACCTATTATTAAGGGTTCCCAGTCATGTGTTTCGTACATCCACTAACCATAAACTATTGTTGACCACTTCCCTTCAATGTTCCCTGCACAAGATTTTAGGAGTTAGTTTTAGGAACCCAAACAAGTTTGGGTCCCTTGTAGTAACCAAGAGGATGAATGAGCTCTCTTAGTCCATGCAGGTAAAGTCAGTTTTCTATGAGTATAACCTAGTCCCTCTTTTGTAGTCATAGTTTCAGCAACCACTTTATTTTTTAGTACTGATTGATTCTTGGCCTAGAAACCTTCTTTGGAGTGCCTGGTGTTCCCATATTGGGTATGAGGTAAGTTATGAGATATAGTGGCATTCTTACTGTAATGGTTGTAAAGAGCTTTCTTCCTTAGGAACCCTGCTTCCCACCCCTTTTGAATGACATTAGTGAATAAGGCAGGCGTACCTTATGCGGACCATGTCCATTTTAGAGACTTCTAAAGATCATTCATTACTTTTTCTTGATTTGCTTGGAAAAGCTCGTTTTTCTCAATTTCAGCACGCATCCTACATCTCAAGTCCTTCACCTCATCTTCAAGCCTAACATATTCCTCACTAACTATCTCGTTTCCTTTTTTAGAGCTTTCAAGTTTTGACTCAGTCAAGGGCTTTACTATTTGTTCCCTTTGGTCAGCTATTTCTACCAAAAGATCACTCTTTTACAATGGCTTTCTTTTGATTAGTAATTATATCCACTGTGTATTTTCTAGTATGTTAAGATTCTTCTAGTTCTAAGATCAAGGAATCTCGCTCCTCCAAAAGACTACAAAAGTAGTAATTAAAAAATCAGCTAAACATATGAGTTTTTTTGGAGAGTAGGATTTCAGCTTTTTCTGAACATCCCCGAAGTTTACCTCTTCGTTGTCATTGTCTAATTGTGTCATCAATGAAATCATTGAGTTATATTCGATCTCCTCACCTTCAACTGCCATCGTAGAACTATCATCAGCATTAGATTTATCTTGTCTTACTTATGTAGTTCCATCATAAGCTATTTGGAAAGCCTAATATATTTCCTTAGTAGTGTCGCATGTAGAGATTTTGTCATACTCGTTAGGTTCCAAAGTATATACCAGAATTTTCTTGGCATGAGCATTCTTCTTCATTTCTTTCTAGTCTACTTTAGTGTATTCTCCGTTGGTCTTAAGTAAAACAAACAAACCATCACAGATAATATCCCAAAGCTCGCAATCCTCAGCCCTGATGAAATTATGCATTCTAGCTTTCCACCATCAATAGAACTTTCTATCAAACTTGGGTGGGTGGTATATGGATTCGTCTTTTTCAAAATGTAGTGGAGCCATCATGAGGATCCTTCCTAGGTGTTAACCTAATAGAAGGAACCTACGCTGATACTAATTGTTAGTTTGTATGGGTCCACCTAATCGTAGAGTACTTGGTCATCTACAAGTACCCATTGAGAGCACTTAGTAAAGCAGTAATTAAATGAGGCAGAGGATATTTACGTGGAAAATCCCGAACAAAGGGATAAAAAAACCACGACCTACCCAATAGGCTATTAACTTTACTAACTTGTAATCATATCTATTACAAGCCATTTTACAATAACTCCGATTGCAAAGGATTTACTCAATTAACTTGTGGTACCTTTACCACAAGCCACTTTGTGACTATCCTAATTATAAAGGCTTTTTCTAACTTGTGATGCTATCACCACAAGCCACTTTGTAATTTTACAGAGTTAAAAAGACTTTTCCTTATGACTAAACTTAGTCACAAGCTAGACTCAACGAGTTTAGAGATTTATAAGAGCATTCCTAATTAGTACGTTTCTATGTAAGCGAGTTTAGGTGATGTAGTAAGTACAAATAACAAGGATACAACTCAAATATGAAAACAACAATCAATAAATCGTCTGTAGTGGCGTTCAACCTTGTTCTTCAAGCTTGAGAGAGTGATTTTTTTATTTTGCAAAGGGCTTGAATGAAAAACACACTTTCCATTGATGTCTTAGTATAATGCTTTATTTGGTCTATCTTGATCACATCACTTAAAGTGATGTGAGTGCTTTGTTTGGTTAGAGAATGAGTGGGCTATCAGTATATTACAGTGCGATAGAAATAGTGCCGGCAATCACTTAAGTTCAAGCTGTGTCTAAATGACTCTATACTGCTACAAAGGAACCACCTGAGCACCCGATTATTGATTGGTCCCTAGCTTCTGAATCTGTAGCAGTTTATCCTTAGTTTGGATCAGTTCGAGTTTGCAGCAATCCAAGTAGGTCAGGTTCCTTATCTAGTTCTTATCAGTAAGTTTGTTAGATCATCATAACATAAGGCAAGAGTATTTAATATCTCTCAAAAACCCCTCAAAAATCACCTAATCTCTAGCTTGAAATGTTTAAAATGATGAAAATCATGAACCCTTTATTTAAGGTTCTATCCAGCCTTTTTGCATATGTGGAAACCAGGGGTGCATATCGGGTGAACTAGTCGGTTATTTACTTTTAACAGTGTGGCATATCAGTTTATTAGCTTTTAAATGTATTAATGTGCTAGCCACCCGATAAAATATCGGGCGAATTGGTATCGATTTATCTCTTATCGGGCGGTTTATTGGCCTAATTCAATAAAAATAAAAATAAATATAGTCTCTGTATGTTTAAACAGGTGGTCGACATACTAAGAGAGACGAAGAAGAAGAGACATCGTAATGGGTAAATCATCTGTCTAGAATCTTATTTATGTGTATGCACATTGGCCTTAGTCCATGTGAAAGACCAACTAGACGTGAAAACAAATGTTCATAATGCTTAAAATTCTAGGGTGCCTTAAAACCCATGAAAAGTTCATGAAGTAGTGGTGTAACTATTGTTTTTATCTTGTTTCGGACAACAAATTATGTCTTTTGTTATAGTTAGATGATTCTTTTTTTTGTTGGCTTTCCAAGTCCAAGTCTTTGATATATATATATATATATATATATATATATATATATATATATATATATATATATATATATATATATATATATATATATATATATATAAAAAAAAAAAAAAAAATATATATTCTCTTAACGGGTTAACGAATTATCCCTTAAGAAAATTGAATAATCCGCCACCAAATTGACAAGGCATTAATAAAAATATTAATATATTCACTATCCGTTAAATTGTTAACTTGGTACCAATAAGCCATTAAGCTTCAGTTACATTTCAGTTTTCGGCTTTGGTTCGGTTTTAAACACCCGTAGTAGAAACATAACCACAAATGAAGCATTGTAGAAGCGATAATCCCTCCGCTTCTACGGTGAATAACTTGAGCTAGGCCTCTTCTTTTGCGATCCTTCCCCCGCATCTATGCAAATGCATGTGCAAAATTCCCATCGCACTTGCGTATACTCCACCATAGCTAACTCTACTTATGCGCCAATCACACCGCATCGGCGACCACATAGGTGCGGAAATCCTTCACACTAGCGATCACAGTCTTTCCAACTCGTGGGCGCATCTGCGCTCCTTATCTTGCACCTGTGACCAAAGTTCCTTAGGTGCAATTGCACCAGAGGACTCCTAGCTTCAGCAATCATCCAAACTCCAAATTTGATCCGTTAACAATCAAAACTCCACCCGAGGCCCTTAGGACCTCAACCAGTTATACCAACATGCAAGAGACTACTCGTCCATAAGACAGTATAAAGAACCGGGTTCTCTATAGGTTTCCTCTAAAAGTACTGATAAACCACACTGTATAAAGATCTGATCCTATATTAGTTTGGTACAGTGCTAAGTTTGTGTGAGTCAACCAAATAATATCATATTTTGTCCTTTATCGGGTCATGTTGTGAATGCTAGTAAAGCTGAATGTAAATAAAGCCATGGAATTTTACTTGAAAAAATCCCACACAAGGGATAAAAAAACCACGACCTACACATGTAAGATTTTAACTTGACTAACTTGTAATCTCCCTATTACAAGCCACTTTGTAACAACTCTATTGCAAAGACTTCAACTAATTTGTGATGTTCTCATCACAAGCCACTCGATAACTATCTTTGTTACAAATAATTTTACTAACTTGTGGTATTTCAGCCACAAGCCACTTTGTGACACTACGGTTACAGAGGCTTTGACTAACTTGTGATGTTTCTATCACAATACACTTTTTCACTCAATGGTTGCAAATGATTTTTCTTATGACTCAACCTAATTAATGCTTCTAAGAAGTTGCATAGGAGTTGCAATAAAGAACACATAACAAATAATCAACAACCCTAAGGACTTAAGATATCATCAATCTCGGATCAGGTCCTTGAGGTTGCAACATCTTTGTTCTTAAGAGAGGTTCTTGAACACTTGAGAGAATATTTTCCTTTTCTGGTTTTTCAAGTGTTGGAGCCTTAATCTAGTGCCTTGCATAAGTTTATACTATACAAGACATCCTTAGTGATGCCCAACCTTGTTGGTGATGTCAAATCAAAATGGAAAGTGGCTTCTGCACTGTCTATTGCATCGTTGCAGGTAGTCACTTTCTGTAATTACTTTCCAACTGTAATTAGCCTGTACTTCTATCAAAGAACCCTAAGGGACCAGGTCCGTGTTGTGTTCCTCTTTGTACATTTGCGGACAATCACTAAGTTGCATTTTAGTTGTATAGTTGACTTGTACTTTTGTTAGAGAACTCTAAGGGACCATGTCCTTGTTGTGTTCGTCTTTGTATATTTGCGGACAGTCACTTTCTGCAATTGCTTTTCAGTTGTGTAGTTGACTTGTACTTCTGTCAAGGAAGCACCAAGGGATTAGATTCCTTATCTGGTTCTTGTGCACACTGCCTATATTGTCTTGAGTTGATTCAAATGAATGGTGTTTTGTACAAACTCATTGTAAGTACACCTTGATTACATCACTTAAAGTGACGTGAGCACTTTACTTGGTCAGAGAATGAGTGGGCACTGGAAACACTGCAATGCGGTAGAACGTTTATTTCCATCTATGTCCAAATGACTTTGTAGTGCCGTGAGGAATCCAACTGTATCAGGTCCTTGTTTGGGTTCCTACTTCCTAAAGTTTTAGCAATTTCACTTTTGGATAGAATCCGTTAGATGTAGTGTAATCCAAGTGAGTTAGGTTCTCTATCTTGTTCTTGACATTAAGTTTGTTAGATCATCAAAACACAAGGCAACGATGTTGAAAACCTATCAATTTTCCATTTTGATGATGAAAAACATAGAATTGAAAGTGGGGAGTTAGAGTTCAGGGAACCAGATTGAATAACAGGATCCCACAGTTTCCCCCTAACTTTATGCCCTTACTTACACATGTTTCCCCATATGTTCCCTATGTCTTTTTCTTCTCATTATTGGTCTTTTATCTTGTTCCATATAAAAAGTTTGTTAAATCATCAAAACATAGATTAAAAGACCTTAAGACCATCAATTTCCCCTTTTTGATGATGAAAAACTTTTAACATTGAAGACTATTTGACTTAAAAAGATAAGGTACCAACAACTGCATATGTTCCCCCTGACATATATTCCCCGTAACTCTATTCTTCCCCCTTTTGGCATCAACAAAAAGACACAATCAGAGAAAAAGGCATAAAAAGGTCCAACAAGGCTAACTCATGCCACGTATGTGCACACAATCATGATAGAAAAGAGAAGCAAAAGGAAAAACAAGCATTGTACAAGAAAAAGAAGAGTTGTTTTATTGACAAGAAATTTGACTATTTCAACAGGAGCAGCACGGTGAAATCCAACATTCCATCACAAAAAGACACACAAAAAGAAAAATAACAACCATAAAATTATCAGAGTAAAAGATAATTGGCCACTGAGAAGAACCTAGGGGGCGCTAGAAGAGGGAGGCTTGGAAAAGAAGGCAGCAATGGTTTTGAGAGCTAAGTCCATGCGGTAGTTGCAGAAAACTGTTAGTCAAGCAGTTTTTCCGCAGGTTATCCACTAGTTGCCTAAGTCTAGAACTTGTCTCATACCTACCATCTTCAAGATTGACGGGCAAGCGCGCGACTCCACAAGACGTTTTTGAGTTAACTCTCCTACCCAAGGCCACTGTCACTTAGTACAGTCTTTATTGAACCAGGTCCTCCCACAATTTACTACTTTTGTTTTCTAGATATTTCAGTAAACTTCCCATTCCTGCTTGTAAGAGCCACAGTTTCACCCTCAAACAAATCTTTCTCAGCCAAAACCTTTTCTAGATTTTTCACTAAGGAACTAGGTTCCTCCATAACATCTTTACCAACCTCAACCACTGGAATGTGTTTATCAGCCATAGCTTCCCCTAATTTCATCAACCTCCCTTTCTTTAGTACTATGCTTACTCTTCAACAAGGCGGACTCAAACGACTTTTTCTTCTATAACCACCTAGTTTGTTTCAGCTAAATTCGAATCAGGTTCTTCTATGACGATGTCATGAATCAGATACTCAAAAAGCACCAAAGTCCTTTCATCCCCTAAGAATGGAGTTTCTTCCCCTTGAGACTCAGGAACAGATGAGAAGTAGGGTTTAAAACACATGGAAGCGAGACATGGTTTTATGGATGAGTAGAGGTGAGTGGAGATGAGGATGAAAATGAAGTGGGTTTCTGGTAATTGTGTTAACGGAGGAGGAGAAGTAGGAGTGATGTTGATGTCAAGAGAAAAAGATGATTATTCATTGGCCATGGTGAGAGAGGTGGTAAAGGGTGCAAAAGGAGATAACGGTTTAAGTCTGCTGGTCTAATAAGTCGGATGATGTGGCAATTGAATTAATTTTGCTATCTTTTTCTTTGAACAAGCATGCAAAAAACACAGTACTACTAACCTATGGTGCAGTAACTAGGTACCTGACTTGTTTTTGTAAAATGGTTTTTGTCTCTCTCCTCTGAAGCTCAACACTGTACCTTTAAATTCTATGATCATCATGCGTGTTTACCTGCAAAAGTATAGATTTTTGTTAGGCCTAGTCATAGAAAACTTTAGCCTATTTTACCTTAGTGTGACTATCATAGTCCACTCAGTAGAACCATGTTCTCAATTAGGTTCAAGTAATCGCAATGGCATCTTGTTTGTCCAAGTGTTCCCTGCTCAGAGCTTTGTAAAGATATCTACAATTTGATCTTCCGTGCAAAAAAAATCTTATACAAATTAGACATATTTACATATAGTCTCTGAGAAAAAAGGTATCTAACATCAATTTGCTCGGTTTTCTTGTGTTGCACCGATTACTTTGCCATATTGATAGCATTGGCATTGACACATAGAACTGGTACACAATTAATGCATACACCAAAGTCTTCCAAATGTTGCTTGATCCATAATGAATGAGCACATCACGAGGCATCTGTATCATATTCTTCTTCAACTGAAAGATAGTATAGAACCAGGTTCTGTGTGCTCTTAAAATACCTCAGAATTCTCTTAGCAGCCTTTAGATGAGATTCCTCGGGATTTGATTGGAACCTTGCATGTAATCCCACATTGAATATAATGTTTGGCCTGCTGGTAGTAAGGTAGAGTAGCGATCCAATGATTCTCATATTGCCATATCAATCGTTTGCAAGATTTTTTTGATGCATTTTTACTAATACTCGTTCACTTTATGGACTGCTTCACTTGAAGACCCGAGAATATATTCATCCCCCATCGTACTCATTTCTAATTCATTTCCTATGAGTTTAGCAAATTTTTCACATAATGACTTAGTTGTAGCTCCAAAATATGATGTCATCCACATAAATCTGATCAATGAGCAGGTTCATTCCCATTTTCTTCAACGATAATGTATTGTCAATCTTTCCACATGTGAAGCCATTTTCCAAGAGAAACTTGGATAGTCTCTCGTACCAGGTTCTAGGGGCCTGCTTCAATATGTACAGTGCCTTATCCAATTACATAACGTTCAAAAACCTCGACGTAGCTTGATATAGACTTCTTCCTTGAGAAACACATTTAGGGAGGCACTCTTCACATCCATTTGGAATAAGGTGAATTACATATGTGAAGCAAAGGCAATGTGGATCCTAGTAGCTTCCATGCGAGCTGCTCGGCCAAAAGTCTCATCATAATCGATCCCTTCCTCTTGATTGAATCCTTGGACATCGAGCCTTGCTTTGTTCCTTGTATCATTTCCATATTCATCCAGCTCACTCCTGAATACCCATTTGGTCCTTATGATGTATTTGTATAAGTGTCTAGGTACCAGGTGCCATACCTTGTTTCTTTCAAGTTGATGTAGTTTCTCTTGCATTTCAGTAGTCCAGTATGCATCTCCAACTCTTTCTTCTGCTTCAGGTGTAATGATAGAAGTACCGGGTTCCTCTTGAGAAGTAGAAAAGGATGTTGCATTTCCTCTCACCTGTCTCATTCATCTTACTCATCAAATCATCCTTCATATTTGAAACTTCTAGATATTTCCCAGGGACCAAAAGTGGTTCATTATCTTAATCATCATTGTATCCTCCTTTTTAGAGGAGGATGTCTCGTTGAATAGCAAATAAACACTTCCTTACACATAGTGTGCTATTTTGTTGTAGATTTTGTGGGCTTTCCTTTGAGGGGACTATCCCAGAAAATTTCCTTCATCACTTTTTGCCTCAAAATTCCCAAGCTGGTCTTTCCCGTTGTTGACAACATAAAATTTTCATCTAAAGGTTCTTAGATGAGTTATCTTTAGTTTTTCTTCCATTGAGCAACTCATAGGGGGTTTTTTTTAGGAGAGGCCTGATCATGCACCTCTTTTCACTTCTGCTTAGTATTCCCACAATAATTGCATGCCCCGTGTTCTTTGAACTTTGAATTTGACAAACCATGGACCAGGTCCTTCTTCATCAATATATCTAGAAGTGAGACACTTGTAACCACCCCCTGCCCCCCCCTGTATCCTTTATGCCATTTCTTTGAATCATTATCAACTGCATTCAAGCAGCTCATATCACCAGCTTAGACTCGGACTTCTACCTTGCTTTCTTTCCCATACCTAGAATGCACTCCTTATTTCCATTTTCCAAGGGGTACATCCCTTCCTTGAAGGGCTTTTAGTGAGAGAAAGTCCATGGTATTTCCAGTCATGCTTTGAGCATCTAGTGTCCATGACTATTGAAGTTCGCTTCCTCCCACTGTTTCCCGTACATCTAAATTATAAGTTAGATTTAGGAATCCAAACTAGTTAAATTCCCTTGTTATGATAGAAGGGATGGATAAGGGTTTTTGTTGTCCATGCAGGCAACATGGGTTTCTTGTGAGCGGTACCTGATCCCCTATTAGCAGTCACTTTTCCAGTAAGCACTTTGTTTTTTTGAACATATTGAGTCGTGGCCTGGTAATTTTCTTTGAATTGAATATTGTTACCACAGTGGGTACACAACCAGTTATCAGAAACTGTGACTTGTTGTGAGGGTTGTAAGGAGTTTTCACCTTTTAGAACCCTATTCCTTGCTTGTTTCCACTATTGTTGAAGTACGTGGCAGTGACAACATATGAGGACCAGGTCTACTTTAGAGATTTCTCAAGGTCACTTTTTACTCTCTTCAATTCAGGTTAAAGCTACTTATTTTTCTCGAGTTCACCATATATCCTAGTTCTAGTAGCTTTCAACTTATTTTCAAGCCTAATGTGTACCTCACTAGCTATCTCCTTTCCTTTTCCAAATTTTTCAGGTTTTAACTTAGTCCAAGGTTTCACTATTATTTCCTTTAGGTCTGCAATTTCTGCCAAAAGATCATTCTTTTCTTTGCTGAAAATTTTAATGGTTTTCTTATAGGCAGTAACTACAGCCACTAAGTAGACTCTAGGTTGTTCAGATTCTGCTAGCTCTAAGGTTAAGAATCCATATCTTCCACAGAAATATGAAAGGCATCGATTAATACATTAGCTAAATACATGATTTTTATTGGAGAATAGAATTCCATATTTCTCTGAACATCCCTGAAATTTACCTCTTCATTGTCATCGTCTTCATCATCATCTATTTGTGCCATCAATGAAATGATTGAGTCATATTCAGCTGATTTTTTTCTCTTGAAGTTCTTGGAGAATTCTTGCTTCAAGAGAGGACAATTTTTTATGAAGTGTCCACCATTTACGTACTTGAAGATCATTGTTCATTGATCTGTTAGAGTTGTCCCTTTCTAGAACTTCTCCATTTATTCTTACCATCTTCTAAAACATTATTGTTAAGTAAGCCATTTAACTATCTTCCACACTCGAATAATTGTTAGCATCTTTAAGTACCCGGTACTTTTCCTTCTTTGGTTTTCTCCTTTCAAGAGTAGATGGAGCAGCCATAAGGATCCTTCTTAGGTGTTAGCCAGATAGGAAAAACCTACTTTGATACCACTTGTCAGAGACTACTTGTCCACCAGACAATATAGAGAATCGGGTTCTCTATGTATTTCCTCTGAAAGTACTGATGAACCAAACTATATAGGGATCTAATCCTATATCAGTTTGGTACAATGCTAAGTTTGTGTGAGTCCACCAAATAACAAAGTACCCGGTCCTTCATCAGGTTCTGCTGTGAATGCTAATAAAGCTCAATGTAAATAAGGCAGTGGATTTTTATGTGTAAAAATCCTACACAAGTGAATCAAAAAACCACGACCTTCACATGTAGGCTTTTAACTTCACTAACTTGCAATCTCCCTATTACAAGCCTCTTTACAATAAATATTTGCAAAGACTTCAACTAAATTGTGATGTTCTCATCACAAGCCACTCTATAACTATCCTTGTTACAAAGAACCAAACTGTATAGGGATCTGATCCTATATGAGTTTGGTACAATGCTAAGTTTGTGTGAGTCCACCAAATAACAGAGTACCCGGTCCTTTATCAGGTTCTGCTGTGAATGCTAGTAAAGCCGAATGTAAATAAGGCCGTGGATTTTTATGTGGAAAAATCCAACACAAGCGAATCAAAAAACCATAACCTATACCTGTAGGATTTTAAGTTTACTAACTTGCAATCTCCCTATTACAAGCCACTTTATAATAAATCTAATGCAACGACTTCAACTAAATTGTGATGTTCTCATCACAAGCCGCTCTATAACTATCCTAGTTACAAATAATTTGACTAATTTGTGGTATTTCCACCACAAGCAACTTTGTGACACTATGGTTACAAAGGCTTTGAGTAACTTGTGATGTTTCCACCACAAGCCACTTTGTCACACTATGGTTACAAAGGATTATTCTTATGAATCAACCAAATCAATGCTTCTAAGAAAGCTAGATAGGAGTTACAATGAAGAACATATAACAAACACTCATAAACCCTAAGGACTTAAGATATCATCAATCTCGGATCAGGTCCATGTGGTTGCAGCAGCTTTGCTCTTGAAAGAGGTTCTTGAACAGTTGAGAGAATATTTTCCTTTTCTGATTTTGCAAGTATTGGAACCTGAATCTTGTGCCTTGCATAAGGTTTATACTACACAAAACATCCTTAGTGATGTCCAATATTAATGGTGATGTCAAATCTAAATGGAAATTGGCTATTGTACTATCTGATGCACTGTCTGTTGCACTATTGCAGGTAGTCACTTTCTGCAATTGCTTTCCAGATGTAGTTGGCTTGTACTTCTGTCATAGAACTCTAAGGGTCCAAGTCCTTGTTGTATTCCTCATTGTACATTTGCCCGCAATCACTCAGTTGTGTTCCAGCAGTATAGTTGACTTGTACTTTTGTCAGAGAACTCTAAGGGACTAGGTCCCATTTGTATTCCTCTTTGTATTGTTGTGCACATTCACTTTTTGCAGTTATTTTCCATCTGCATAGTTGACTTGTACTTCTGTCCGTGGAGCACCAAGGGAACGGGTTCCTGATCTGGTTCTTATGCACATTGCCTAGATTGTCTTGAGTTGATCCACTGAATGGTGTTCCGTACAAACTCATTGCAAGTACTCCTTGATTACATTACATAAAGTGACGTGAGCACTTTTGTTGGTCACAGAATGAGTGGGCACTAGAAAGAGTGCAGTGCAGCAGAATCTTTGTTTCCAGCTATGTCCAATTGACTTTCTACTGCCGTGAGGAACCCACTAGAGTATTAGGTTCTCGTTTGGGTTCCTACCTCCAGAAGCTATAGCAAGTTCATATTTGGCTGGAATCCGTTAGATGTAGAGTAATCTAAGTGAGTCAAGTTCCCTATTTGGTCCTTGACAGTAAGTTTGTTACATCATTTAAACATATGGCAAAGATATTGAAAACCTATCACAACAAGTCCTAAAATAATACAAACTTATTCGAGCCCTCAAATAATATCAAACAATATCAAAAATATGAATCGCACCCCAATTCAAGCCTAATGAAGACTAAGGAATTCCAACTTCTACAAATGATGCCGAAATGTAGCAAATCGCGTCCGATTGACTTCAAATTTTGCACAAATGACACCACTAACCTACTCCACTCCCGAAATCCCCAATTCGAGCTCAGTAACCGTAAAGTCCACTCCTCAAAACTTTTAAATTTCCAATTTTTTCCCACAAGCCTAATTCAACTACAAACGTCTAACTCACAGTCCAACCACACTTTTAAGTTCAAAATTACCCCACGAAGCTAATAAAACTAACAAAACTCCATTGTAGAGTTGTTTACTCATAAGTCAACATACAGTCAACCTTTCCAACATAAGCTTGCAACCTTAAGACTAAGTTATCTCATTTCGAAATATCCCCATAATCGAACCACCAACCCTGGCAAGCTACATAATAATTATAAAGTATAAAATGAATTGTAAATATGGGAACAAGGCTACAACTCTCGGAACGACTGATTGGTTCGTTACATTAATTATCCAACCATAACAGTTTGAAGCAAAATATTATAATTACTCTCACCGAATCATAAGAAAAGAGTTTGAAGCATTAGGATTGCCTTCTTGAAAATTTTCTTAAAAATATTATGTTTTAGGAAATTTGGCATCTTTGAACAACTAGAAAGATTGCTAGAAATTTCAAAGATTGAATGATATTAATACTAGTATTAATGGGATGATAATAACTTCAGATATCCATAAAAACATACCTTGTACTCTTAATTAATCCCTAAGGTAAATCCACGATAAAAGAATCAATACCTAGCTCAAAATAATACCCAAAAATAGTTGATCCCGTGATTGCCTTATAGGCACAAGTGCTTTAGTGAGTTGTACCTTTTGTTGTGCAGGTCGTACCTCGATCCCAAATTTTTCCCCTACTGGACACCTTTTACTAAAACATCCTTAACTCATGTAAAAATGTCTAAATGGTGAATAGTTTGAACCATTAGAAACTAGACTCAAACATCTTTAATTTGATATGTAGTTTATTATACAACTCTGTATATATTGGGAGTTATGCTTATCTAAAATTAGGCCTTATGCGTACTCATTTGATACTATAGTTTGTCATATAGTTTCCAAGTTAACTTGTACATAGGGCTCTCCTTAGACCTCACATCAGTTATAATATGCCTAATACACTTATTATCACGTTCAATTGATATCCATCATATTAATAGTCCTTGTTTGCATAAAAAATAATATAATTAGCATAAATCAACTTTTTAAATAGTGCTTAAGCACTTCAAAATTTTATGAGGTGCTACACATATAGTGCCAAAAAAGCCTGCTTCATTGCTTGAGTAAATCCTTTACCTAAGATTTTTTCTTTGCTAGAACCATTTTCTCTTAACTTCAGTAAGGCATGTTGTCTCTCCTAGATGCATTTTTGTAGTTCTTCGTGAACCTCTTGAATTTAGCTAAGATTTCTAGGTCAGGATCATCACTATCAGATTCATCTTCCTCGGTCGCTTTAAGGACCAAGACCTTATCCTTCTTTGGTTTTTCTTTACGCAATTCTATCTTTCTCATTTCATAAGTCTTTAAGTTTCCAACCAACTTATCATGTGAGATCTTGTCCATCTCCTTGGATTCCTGAACTGTTGTGACTTTGATTCACATGATGCTAGAAGCGTCCTTAAAACATTTCTAACCAAATCTTCTAAGGTAAACACCTTTCCAGGTGACTTAAGTTTATTAATTATTATGGTAAACTTAGTCATCATCTCCCAAATGGGCTCAGACTTCTTCATGGAGAAGACTTCATAATTTCTCATAAATAGTTCTATTCTTAATCTCTTCACTTGGTTTGTTCTTTCATGAGTATTTTGGAGTGCATCAAAGATTTCCTTGTATTAGAAGAAGCAGATATTCTGTTGTAATCATCAGGACCAAGTCTATAGATAAGAATTTTCTTATCTGTTGCATTCCTTTCGTTCATTCTGAAATCTGTTGCCACAAATTCAAAGAGGTCCTTAGGAACTGTTTCATTTTGTGCATTTTATTTAGTAGGAGTTAATGGACCTTGGTTCGCTATGGTACATAGTCCATAGTCTTTAGCTATCACAAAATCTTTCTTTCTTGCTTTCCACAAACTGTAATATTTTTATTGTATAGGGATGGTTTGGTAGTTAATTGTCATTCATTAAATTTGGGTGGAACACTCATTTTGCTTCCAAGATCTCTTTAGGTGTTAGGCGTGCATGTCTAATAACAATTGTTAGTTTGATTGCCCTTACGAATTATCAAAAAACTTGGTTCTTTACCGTATTCCTTATACGTGAAGTAAAATAAGCAGTAAAGTAAATACAATAATTTTATATAAAAATTACCCAGCTTAGACAGCGCAAAAATTACGACCTACTGCATAGGATTTTTAACTTCAACTCTACTAGAACAATGAGCTAAAATGTATTAATTACAAGATGGTAATTCAATACTCACCGGTACTCTTATTACGACTATTTGATTTACAAGTTAATTACTCTAACATATAAAGGAAACACTCACTCCAACTTACTAATTATTTGTGACACTTTGATAACAACTCGATTTCCTAAAACACATTCACTAGACTAACTCAAGAAGAACACAACATTGGTACTCAACTAGAGTGTTTAAAATATAGTTCTTCAGCTGATGAGTGAAATGATGTCCTCAGCAGTCTAGATGAATAGTATTCAAGTGTCTTTACTTCAAGATCTTCTAGGAGCCCTATGCATAGTGAGCTTCTCATTTAATATGATTTCTACTGTTCCAAGGACTCACAAGTCTCGAGACTCTTGCCTCTCATTTATTTATTCATATCTTCTTGAGCAACAACTCTTTATCATGTGTGGCAGCCTTCTTCAACCAAACTTGGACATGGGTAATTTTGAGATAAAGTTCTTGTGTTGCAAAGATGTACAATTGTCAACTATGAGGAACTGATCCTTCGCCATGAGGATCTGGTTCTTAGAGCAGTTAAGCAGCTTTTTGTAGGACCTGGTTTATTAAACATTGCATCTGAATAAACTTATTTAATCATCAAAATCTCAACACTCAATATTTTTCAATCTTTTCAGTTATCAATATAAGACTTTATTCACACACCCAGCAATAACATAAAAATATTTATATCCGTTGTTCAGAGTATATAGCCCTAATAAACATGATTATATCTTAATTATTATTTGGATATCCTGATAATGTTAAAAAAACAAACAAAACAAAAATTACACTAGCGGTATATATAACTTAACCCATCTTATAATTCCATGTGATCAAGTCTTAAATAACCCTCCAATGCTCCCTTTCTCTGGGATTTCCTAAGGAGGTCCCGAAATGTATTGTCAATCATTCAATATTTTTGTACCCTCAGGTTGTAGCATGTACGAAAAGAATTATTGTAATTTTGTTATTTTGTTATTTTTGGGCTGGTAAGTAAAGATTTGACCACTTGGTAGTTAAAACCTCTCCATCACCATATTTCTCAATTTTCTCCAACGACGAAAACGAAAAAAAAGAACTAGGAAAGGCTGAAATTTAATTTTTGTTTTTCCAAAGGTTTAATTTATTTATTATCACTTTATTGACTAGGAAAGGCTCTTTGGCACGTAGGTTTTAATGATTCTCGCCTAGTTGGAAGTCAAAGGTTAGTAGTTTATTACTCCATCCGTTTTAATTTATGTTAACATATTTGACTGGATACGAAATTTAAGAAAAGAGAAAATATTTTTGAACTTGTCGTGTAAAACAAGGCACATATTTTATGTGATTATAAATTATTGCATAAAAGTAAATTATTTCCAAATAAGGAAAGAGATGATTCTTTTTTGCACCGACCAAAATTGAAATTGGTTCAAGAATATAATTATCTTTTTGTATTATTTATATATATATACATTTAGTAAAATATTTTAGTGAAGGGGTAATATAGAAATAGGTGCATCCGCCCTTGACAACAAGCTTTTCTCACATTGCAGTTGAAACACATGTTTTTTTTTTCTATTTATTTTTTTATTTTTTTCTGTATGGATATGATGATTCTTAGTGCTCAGATATGTCATTTTACTAGTGCGTCAGACGCTATCCATTTACAGATCAATTATATCTTCGTTTTCGGTACTTATTTAACTTATCGAAATTGTTACTTTTGTTGCAAATGATTTTTTAAGATGATACAATATATAGACTTAATGTAAAATCACGACAAGAATGGTAACACTCTGATTAAAAACAAATATATCTAGAAAAAAAAATTGAAATTTTAGAGAAGCATACAATATTGATGCGTTACTGTAGATGGAGCCAGGATTTGAAGTTTTTGTGTTCGATTTTAACGTAATAATTTATAAATATTAAATAAATTTCTTTATAGTTCAGTTGAACCGGAGCATTAATGCTAGCTCCACCCAAATGCGTTAGGAATTAAGAAAGACAGTTCGATGCATTATACTTCCATTATATGCTGAATTGATTAGGTTGATGAATCAATTATGTCTGCTTTAGCATCTAGGTTTACTCTTCAACTTATGAAACGCATGCAATTCTGGGTCACCTCGTGTTATTTACATTAATTTGAATTATTTATTTATTTAATTTTTTTCTGGAATGGACAATCCACTAAATGATCTCTTTCAAGAAATATGCATGATGTTTTAAAGAAAAAGTCTCATATATGTGTGTGTTTTTCAGCCTAAAATAATATAGAGCAGCACCCCACTGCCAATGGCTGCCCATCACTTGTTGGCACTATTTCCTCCTTTTCTTTTGACTCCTTTTTTGCTTTTTCATTTTTTTAAATTTATTTTTAATTTAACCATTGGGTATTAAATCTCATTTGAATAGGTTGTCTACATGGGCGGCTCTACGGATCTTGCGGACTAAGGCGAATCATATTGAGAACCCTTAAATTTATTTTATAAAAAATTTACACTAACAACAAAATTTACGTTCTAAGCAATAAATTAATCATTCAGACAAATGTTGAGGTCCAGTAAGAATAATGTAGTGGATTATCGAATGTTGAGTTTCATAACTAAAATTTAAAATTTTAGTTTTGCTTTCATCACAATCAAGAAAAAGAAATAAATGTGCATAACGTAATAGCTTAAGTTTTCAGCATTGACGGTTTTAAAAATATTTGCTCCTTTTGATCAATTTACATGACAATTTTAGTTTATTTGACTAATTGGTGAATATCCAAAATAAATTATAAATAACCTAATACTCCTATAATATGTTGAATTACACTAAAAGAAAATCGATATATGAACGCTTTTGTATTCATGCAGTTTCAGATAAGATTGTAAATGAAATTCATTATGTTATCAATATATATAACTTAATTCCTATATAAAAAGATTAAAAAATAAAGAGTGAAGCAAATATACTAATTAATGAGTGAAAAAATTATCATAATTTATGAAATTATTGATATAAATAATCTTAATCAAATAACAAAAAAATATAATGTAATACTTTTCTTTATAATAATTATTTATATAAATTATACTCCCTCCGTTTCAATTTATGTGAATCCATTTGACTGGGCACGGAGTTTAAGAAAAGAGATAAGACTTTTGATCTTGTGGTGTAAAATGAGGCACCTTTATTTGGTGTGGCTATAAATCATTTCATAAAGGTAAATTATTTCCAAATAAAGAAAGGAATAATTTTTTTTGGTACGGACTAAAAAAAAAATAAATTTACATAAATTGAAACGGAGGGAATAGTATTTATTAATAATAAGTGTTTAAAGTAAATTTGGGGCCCTCAAATTTTGGGGGCTTAAGGCAATGGCCTCACCCTCCTAACCTTTAGAGCGGCCCGTTGTCTATATTATACTATTTTTTTGAGATACTGTTCTTACCGATCCTATGTGAATGTAGGATGACTTTGGCACTAAAGCTGCCCTTCATTAGGTACTGAAATCAACCTATTCGACTAATTTGAATTCACGATATATAAATCTACTAATATGTAAAGCCCTCCATTTAGATAAGTCTATTGTTTTATAGCTCAAATTCTTTATTTCTGGTCAAGGACAACCAGATGCATTAAGGGCTTATTATGTACTCGGTCCGAAAAAGAGCCGGACTATAAGTATATATTGTATACGATATTAGCTGTTTCTGCAAAAAAAATAATATTTCAACCATCTCAATTTAATCCACTCATTTCTCATGCAAATAATAGTTCTACAATCGTCGAAGTCCTGTCGACCTGCTTGACTTAAAGTCTCAAGAACCCCACATGGAGTTAGAACTGAAGATCACAAGTAGTATGAAATGTGAACTTATAGTTAACAATACTGGGAATGTTAAGTTCAAACTTATAGCGCAGATGAGGTGTTTGTTTGTTTGCACAAGAGAGGGAATAGAAGATCACAGAAAAGATCCATATTTTTGGCAGGAAAGGGGCAATTGAGTAATGAACTTATTAAGGGTAAGGGTAGAGAGGAATAGATACTTGAGAGCAATGTGAGTGGATGTAGATTTTAGCGTGTATAGTTCGTTTTGCCAACACTCAATATGGAATGCAAAAATTTTAGGCACACGTGAAATTTAGTAAGAAAATTTCAAGAATACTAAATAGTACCCTACTATTGTCAAAGTTGAAGTAGGGCATGGGAAGGTATTGTCTGAATGAATGGATATTTGCATACTACCCCCCCCCCCCCCCCCTCCATGGGCTTTACACCCCCGCCCCCACAAGTGTGTGGGGTTTAGTGTTGGAGGTTTACTACAAAAAGGTCACTATCACTAACACTCAATATATACACAAGCAAGCCAAGCAGTTAAGCATTAAGCAACCACAATCACAAATAGAAAATTAAGGAAGTTATAGAGAAGAAAATGGAGATGGAGAAGGAAATGATGCAGTCAAAGTTTAAGAAGATTTGTGTGTTTTGTGGGAGTAGTCCTGGCAAGAAGAGTAGCTATAAGGATGCTGCAGTTGAGCTTGGGAAAGAATTGGTGAGAAAAATGCTCTGTTTTTTCCCCTCTTTCCTACTCTAATTCTAGTTGTTGTTATTCCCTCTGTCCTAATCTTTCTTTTATTCTTAAATTCCAAGTCCAATCAAATATAAAACGGGACACAAGGAGTACCTTTGCTAAATTTTTGAAACTATGGATTAACTCTGAGGAAAATGGATCAATTGTTCCACATATAATTTTATTTCCTTAATTATGATTAGGAGGACAATTCCCCCCACCCCACCCCACCCCCACCCAAACACACAACAATGATGCATGTAAATTTAGCTTAAGGAAATATTTTCTTGCATGAAAAAATGACAACCTTGAGTCTTGGTTCACTTTCTTATGAATTCACTTCTGAAGGCTCTCTGGTTTAAAAGATCATTCTTGGAAATTTTCTTTGATGTTATGCAAGTAGTGGTCATTAATTAAAAAATAAAAGTAGTCCAATGCACTAAATTCCCATTGTGCTTGTGATCGGAAGGGCCGGACTACAAGGATTTATAACAAGCAGTCTTAACTTTATCAATTACGACAAGGTTTTCCTTTAGTGGTAATTAAGTAATATTTAGGAATTAAAGGACCAGTTTTATATATACCAACCCCCAAACTTTCCGGGTTAAAATTATAAAGAACTATGTATGATGTCCACTTCAGCTTTCTGACATTTCTAGTTTTGCTTGTATACAAGGTATCAAGAAACATAGACCTAGTTTATGGAGGAGGAAGCATTGGCTTAATGGGTTTGGTCTCTCAAGCAGTTTACAACGGTGGTCGTCATGTTCTTGGGTGAGTTATGCATTTGCAAGTGCGAAACTCGTATGCATTTTTACACTATCAGATCACATCATACACAACTTTTGATAAAAAGTGGGATCCATAACCCACAAAAATAAGACATACTCCTCAGTTTGAATTGATGTGAACCCATTTGACTGGGCACGAAATTTAAGAAAAGAGAGAAGACTTTTGATCTTGTGGTGTAAAATTATGCATCTTTATTTTGTGTGGCTATAAATCATTGCATAAAGGTAAATTGTTTCCAAATAAGGAAGAGAGTATTATTTATTGCAATAGTTAAAATACATTGATCATGCAAAATTTTCGATATTAATGTATATAAGTTAAATCTTTTAGGCGAATATATTTCCTTTTTTTTTTTTTATGAAAGCACAAATGAGAACCACTTGCTTTTAGTTTTGAGTCTTTTGACATTGATTGGACCGATCACCTCTGTTAACTCTAGTTAGTTTTAATCACACCTTGAGGTTCCTGACTATCTATTTTTATCATGTTCTTGTCTCCAGAGTAATTCCAAGGACTCTCATGCCTAGAGAGGTATGTTTTTGTTTTTATTTTGGTCATATTACTGTCATTTTTTAAATTTTTTTTGAACTTCTGCTTGCATTAGAGAGGAGAGAAAGGAGAAACAAAGATATTTAGTACTCCATTTTTGGTTCTTATTCTTTTGAATTGTAGTGTGTTTCAATCGTGTGGTAGGCTATAAATTGAATTTCTACCTCACCTTTATTATCTTTGGACATTGTTTTTGTACTTGTCGGCATGGGCATATCCCTAAAGTGCAAGATGGGATTTTTGTTAGTATTTAGTTTTCTAGTTTGTGGTTTATTTTGCTTGCCATTTTTCTCTTTAAAAAATCGATCCCTTTCTTTGTCTCCTTTTCCTTTCTTCTGGTCCCCCTCATTGTAAGAAGAAGATAGGGTCCTCTTACTACTTTATACATCAAATCAAAATGAAAAGAAAAAGGAGCTAAAACCAAATCAGTGGTACTATGTTCTTGTACATGTATTTCTACATCATAATTCACTAAGGGGTATAATGCAACATCATGAACTGTTAGTTATTGATAATATAGAGACAACTTAATCGTTACTTCAAGGCTCCCCTTCGTTTTTCTACGTCGTAAAATACCAAATATGTTCATAAATTCACAATTGCACCAAATTTCACAAGAATCAAACAATAAGTACCAGTTAAAAGATTTAAGTTGTATACATTAACGGTGTAAAAATTTATTTTTTACACGATTAATATAGTTTAACCTATTATAATTGGTCAATTACTATACCAATTAATGCGTATCATGTAATTGATTGTTAGTGCATACTGCATAGAGCTCCAACTCATAGAAAAAAAGTATAAGGCTTGTTCAGTCATTGAAATTTTACTACTATACACAGCTTAACCATATGCAATGTTGAGTCCACTAATCCCCCACAATATTGGTGGATTTAGAATGTCATGGGTCCATTTTTAAGTTTTCCAATCAAATGAATATTCAAATTAAACAGTGTGATGATATAGGGAGTGACACTTATTGCCTTTGCCCTCACATCAGTTCCCCAAGTTGAAAACAAGGTTTTAGAAGTTAGAACCTCATCATCTCCTTTTTGTTCTTCTTCCTTTTGTCGTTTTGTTCCATTTTATATTCTTTCAATTTTGTCCTACTATTGTTACATTATGTGTAAATTTGACAATGTGCTTGACCCTTGAATGAGAGTCTTGGCGTAACTAAGTAAAGTTATAGTCATGTATTAGGTGGTCACGAGTTTGATCCGTGACAATAGTCTCTTGGAGAATATAGAATAAGGTTTGCGTACGATAGACCTTTGTGGTCCGGCCTTTCCGAACCCCGTATATAACGGGAGCTCAGTGTACCATACTGTCTTTTTTATGTCCATGTCTGATCCCCTGTATCAAAGAAGAGACCCCTACCAATCCTTTATTTAGATATTCACTTTATGTGTGGAGAAGCTAAGTTTTTAGTGGTTTGGATTGACTTGGTTTGTGGGTATTTTTTGCATTGACTTGATTCTTTCTGTTATACAAAGACTAATAATAGTGGCGTACGGCAAGCAGATAACTGGTGAAACAGTGGGAGAGGTGAAAGCAGTTGCAGATATGCACCAGAGGAAAGCAGAGATGGCCAAACATTCTGATGCTTTTATTGCTTTACCTGGTTTGTTCTCATTCACCTTTCCAAGATTCTTGCCCTTTTTTCACCACATTATCTTTACTTTCTTTCTTTGACTTACTATAATAAGTTAAATACACTGATATTGTAAAAATAGTTTGTCTTAGTGTTTCTTTGATGGATAAAAGTTGTACCATTGTGTGGTAATATTTTTACTTAGCCTAAATTAATGAAATATATTGCATTTGATTAAGGTGGCTATGGAACTCTAGAAGAACTTCTTGAAGTTATAGCTTGGGCTCAACTTGGAATCCATGATAAACCAGTAGGACTATTGAATGTGGATGGTTACTACAATTCACTTTTGACATTCATTGACAAAGCTGTGGAGGAAGGTTTTGTCTGTCCTAACGCGCGCCAAATTTTTGTATCAGCCCCTACTGCCAAGGAACTTATGAATAAACTCGAGGTAAATATTATCTTACGTTGACCAACTTGTTTGGGACTGACACGTATTTGTTGTTTTCGACTCCTTATGGATTTTTTTTTTCTTTTTGAAGGAGTACTCTCCTAGTCAAGAAAACATTGCTTCAAAACTTAACTGGGAAAAGGAGGAGCTAGAATATCCTCCCAAATGTCAGATACCATTAAGATAGTCTATTAGGAAAATCAGCAGAAGCAAAGAAGATGGTATTAGGAAAATCAGCAATTTATAGTAACATGATTGCAGATATCCTTAACTCTTCTCAGACCTTTCTGTCTATATGAGGTTGTCAATTGATATTGATGAGATTCTCGTGTTAGTACATGCCTTAGGATTATGCTCGAGTTCTTGAATTTACGAGCAAACTATGTTCATAGAAGTCTACTTATTCCTTGTATTCTGGATAATTATAGTTTATTTCTTGTTAAATTGTAGTGCTACATGTAGAATTATCAAGAAGATATGTAAAAGTAGCTATCAAACATTATCATTTTCCTATGAGTTCATTCTAAATATAAAGAACATTTATAGAATGAAGTTACTTAAATGGTAACTATCCGTTATTTAAATAATCATCAGTATTCTAAAAAGAGAGAATAAATAATCTAATGTAGCTTGTCAAACTACACTTTTTACACTTTTAATCATAAAAACTTAATTCCTTGTTATTTGTTCATCTCTTCTTCATATATTTAATCTTTTCCTCTTTTTTTCCTTTTCCCAATACCAAACTTGGAAAAAGGATAATTAAACCTGAGAAATACCAAACATTCTATGAGCTCGCAATGCCTAAAGCCCATTTAAGAGGAAAACGCTCGGGCGAAATTCAAAAATAGCTAGATTTATATGTGGTAATTGATAAATAGTCACAGTTTCAAAAGTAATCGGCATTTGACCATTTTTCATGTAAAAAGAAATTTGAATAAAATTTGAAAAATATTCTAGCATAATATAATGGACTTCCAGCATAATATATTGGAATTCCAATATAATATATTGGCATAGCATAATATGCATGAAGTTTATATACATATGCTCTAATCTCCGATATATTATGCTGGAACTTTTCGTGTGTTGGATATCCAACAAAATATATTGAAATTTCATACACATGTGCACCAATTTCCAGTATATTATGATGGAACTTTTCACGTTGCTGCAAAATGGAAACTATTTTTCAATGACTTTGCAAACGATGACTATTTTTCAATTACCAGTCCGAAAACTGGCTAGCTCGTTCTATTTACACAAAATGCTCCCTATGTTTTATGGGGCACTATCACTTTTAGCCCACGCCAGAAATTATTTACATTTGGTAGCCAAAAAAGTATATAAAACTTGTAAAAATTTTAGAAATAACATACATAATATATAGATATAGATGGATAGATAAATAGATAAAGAGAAAGAGAGAGCTATTATATTTACAGCGGTTATACAGTATCTTTTTTTCAAATTTTTACTATTTTCTAAGGCATGAACTTGAAATCTCTAATTAGAGTAAAATTGTTAGGTCCATCCCATGGCCCATTGAAAGAAGAGAAGTTTTCTTTGACTTTGAAGTGTCAAGCCAACCAAATTAATAGTAGAAAAGATTTGGACAACAATTGTTCTTAAATTTCACATGTAAAAGTTACTTTTGGAGTAAATGATGTCATTATATACATCATCATGGCAATTCTGCAATTACTAATAGGTAACTTTACTTTGATTTGTAATCACACCAAACAGATATAGTATGTGAGAGTTCACGAAGTAAGAAGAAAAATGCTACGTGAGAAAAAATATAACGAGTTTGAACAATATTGTAGTGAGGTGGAGAAATAAAAAGAGGATTATTTCTTTTGAGTTTGTACTCTTTTGGAATATTTTACTCGGTACCACAAAGTATAAATCCTTGCTATAGTAAAATCAGTTCCTTCTTTGGGGCCGTGGTTTTCCCTTATTAAAAAGGGGTTTCCACGTAAGAAATCTCATTATTCTTGTTTGTCTTATTATTACCGTTGGTTAATATTTTTTAGTAATCGACAATCATATGGCGTGAATATTCTTTTTGTGAGGGTTTATTTTCCAACAATTGTTATTGGAGCATAGGTTCTGATCATTCACATAAATACTAATTACAGTCAATTTCGCTTTGTGACAAAAATAAAATATCAAGAGTAAAATATGAAGTAAAAAGATTCAACGGTAATGACGGTTTCTCAGTATTGAAAAGAATGATGAGTGACCTACTCATCCAACAAGTGTTAGACATTGCACTAGATGGAAAAGAGGCAATGTCGGACATCATGAAAGTCGAGGATTGAACAGATACTGATAAGAAGATGGCTAGTGCAGTTAGACTACACTTGTACACAGTGGATTATTCAATAATGTCCGGGATAAAAATAGTACATGTGGTATTTGAAAAGGGCTAGAACGTCTATATATGTCTAGATCCTTAATAAACAAGTTGTTTTGAGAAAGCATCTTTATGCCATCCATATGAGCGAAGGTACGAATTTTTCGTCTCATTTAAATATGTTCAATGGATTAATCACGCAGCTGGCGAACCTCGAAAAACAATCACTAAATGATAAGATGATAAAGAAGCCCAAAAATCAAGGGCATGCTCTTATTATGGAAAACATAGGAAGAATTTTCTATAGAGCATCGAGTAGTCACGATAAATCCAATGCTCGTGAAAAGCCTAAATACCGATGTAAGGGTAGGAATTGCTACAATTGTTGTCAACCCAGTCACTTCAAAAGAGAGTGCCCAAAGAAATATCGAGGCAAAAGCAGTAGCCAAAAGAATGATAACAACACAAATGCTGCAATTAACAATGATGATTCTGTGGTTCTCTTCATTCACGAGGAGGAAGAATGCATTCACTTTGCAAGCCAAGAGTTATAATGGGTGGTTGACACAGTAGCATCCTACCATGCTACATCGGAAAGAGAATTCTTCTGTAGGTACAAAGCAAGAGACTTTGGGATGGTCGTGATGGAAAATGCAGTCACTCATAAGATCGTGGGGACTGGCGACATTTGAATCAAGACAAATGTCGGATGCACATAAGTTTCAAAAGATGTGCGGCGCGTACCAGATCTGTGAATGAATTTGATTTAAGGGATGGCTCTATATAGAGAACTATACTCAATATCACACTGTTGCGGCATGCAACTTGATCCAAATAACATACCCATGGTGGCATACCACCTGATCCACACATAAAATTTACATAAGGAGATATTCGACGAGCTAAACTACTCACTGCAATAAAATACCGAATATCGGTCATAATCACGCTAAGTGCATAATACCATACCTGAGGGGACATATAGCGCCATAAGCTAACAAATTCAAGCACAACTCTAGTGCGATATATGATCTGAATCTCAAGAGCCATCATGCTTATATAACATTACGCTGAACCTCAATACATAAGAAATTCACCGAGCCATCTCATAGCTCACGCGGTGCAAAATATCATTACATGAAATAGCTGACGATGAAATAGCACCCAGACTACTCTTCCATATGGAGCGCATTACTGAAATGAACACATCTGGCCTGATATAGAGACCATATTCATATTTAATTCCCTCCACGGACCTCAAGGTGATTGTGATCACACTAAACTAGGCTAATAATCTTTCAGAGGCCCATAATAACTCCCATTTTTCTCATAACACACAAGTACAACCGTCATAACTAGAGTAGTCCTCCACAGTCCATACCGAACTCCAACTTTGGTCCTCACTTTAAATTCCACACCACTCACTACACCTAACATGACAATACACGATAGAACACAATTTTCATCATAACTCTAGAACCACTAATAGATTAACACTTCATCATAAAAAAAACTTTTCACTTAACTTACTTCTGGAGAACCATAGCAACACATACGTAAATTTTCTTAACCGTAAAATATGCAAATCTCTAAGTAATGTTCTAAGCCACCATAGCCCTTTCGGGATCCGCCTACACATAATAGGCTATAACAGTAGAATACTTCAGAATAACATCAATTATGTGGCTGACAAGCCTCACACATACCGTCACAAATCACTTGCATAACTTAATTATGTTGAAGGAACTGATCACTACCACTAATATGCCAATTCAACTATGGCTAACCAATCTTTCTTCTTTCAATTTATCCTTGATTGCCTTAGAAATAATAATAATTCCATTCAACACCTAACACACTCCATCCGCAGTCATTCCGAGTGACCTTGAATCACGAGACCATGCAGTCTCTAATACCATGAACCATTTCATACATCCCTCGTGCGCACATTCGCATCCTCAACTGGTATGCCCAGACTAATAATCCCTCTACAAACCAGAAGTCTTTCCTCATTTTCCTTCTAAATGCTATACTGCAAGTCAAAACATCAAAGAACATTGTGGGCCTCCCCTCATAGGCTGCTACAAAAGCTTGATTCTCAATCTGTACCTATAGGCTCGAATGCATTAGGCACCATACTCTACCCCTTTAAATCCACTAGGACTGTTGTTAAGAGCCACCCGCTTTGGCTTGGCCCCGAATATAATAAGCTCCATGAATCTTCTAGCACATTAATACGCTCTCGCCGAAGCACCTGGCAGAATCACTTCCCTTGAATCCCACATCTATACAAGGCATAAATCCTAAATCCTTCCCCAGGTCAAAAAATGAGCCAATAAGGCCAACCATAGCGCACCTTTAACAATTCCTTTGCTCAAATCACCTCTTATGTTACTCTCCCTTAGTTGAAATAACCCATCAATATGCTAATAGCAAGAAATCTCATAGATAAACGACCATGCAATCCAACTATAGGCGGCGGGACTCTCCCGCTTAGCTTGAAGCCACTTTTACACAACTCTGAAATTCAACAAAATTCTTTCTTTATTGTTGACATGGTCTAACACAACCAACCTGCCGAGTCCTTGAAATCTTTCTGTAAATCCATTTATGAATAATCTAAATCGTTAACCATATTCCCATGCTCGACCTTTTTACTAGATAGTTGGTAGGATTCTTCCCAAAAGCTTCGCCAAGCACGTGACCGCTGTTCTATTCAAAAGTGATAACCCATCTGAGCCTGTGCTCATTCACCACCTGCTCAAACCCATTCACTCCTCATGGTGATCAACTAAATGCGCAATAATATCCTTCAATTCAAAGTTACATTGTATCCTTCCTCATATCAATCAGCTCATTTTTCGTCATATCAAATCTCCAATCGAATAATAGCCAATATTTCAAATTTAGTCTGTAGACCCAGCCACTGAATCTGCATACTACTTTGCCACTTTGGCGGAACTCACTCATTTAATCAACTACTCAATCTTCGCTTCTTATTTCTGGCATTCTAGAAATTTTAACCACTGCCCGGCTCTCCCCACATGTCCTTCCTCATCTTTTACTGCTCAGTTGTTTCCTTAAATAAAATATATCTTCGTATTACTTGAACCCACAAATCGCTACTAACTTGAAACCTTTCCGAAGATCATCTTTCTCGAGCCGTCAACATTAGAAATACCGATTCGATCCTGAACCATCGCACCCCACGATCTCTGACATCCATTTCTCCAATATTATTTCAAAATATCTTTCTCCAAAGGCAAATTGTAAAAGACTACAACACCGGAAAACTTAACACATACAATCAAAGATGACGACACTACATCACAGATAAAAATTCCACCACGCTCGAAACTACCAAGTCTTTTTACTTCTTCTACCTAAATCTGGATATTCATCGACCAGTTGCTTTTCCTCCACCAAATATAAGATACAGAATCTCGAAACCTTACATTGTGCAAATCTAATTTCGAGTCATTCACTACCCCAACACATGGGCATGCATCCTACTATCACGTCATTACTATGCGATAATCATTTATGAGCATCAAAGAAACTAGTGCACGGACTCAAAGCTCTCAGAAGTACAGCTACTAAGCTGAATAACAAGATATCCTTCTGCAAGGCGATGACAATAGCCCAATAAACTATATCAGGAGAAACATCCCACGCCACATCTATAGTACCAATACAATTCTTCAATTCTTGATTTATAACAAGTATTTCGTGTCGCATAAGATTGAGTAGGAAGTAAACAAGGGTATAAGCCTCTGATGAGTGGTGATTTTACCACTCATTCTAGCTTCTTTTATGAAGCTTTATGTCCTTTTAATTATAAAATGAGGTTGTTTAAGTGGATTGTTGTTAGGTTTTTAGGTACATGATGCTACGAAGTGATTGGGATTGAATTGAAGTAGAATTGAACCAAAAGAGAGTGAAACCATGCAAACTGCCAGTGATTCCGCTTTTGCGGATGTTTGGCCGCAGAAGCGATATCGCCTCTGCGTAAAACGGATCACTTCTGCGATTTCTGCATGGATCGAACACTTCAGCTTCTACGGAGGAAAAGACGCAGAAGCAGTCACGCTTCTACGATTTTTAGTCTGATTCTGCGCAAATGACTGGGAGAGCCAAAATCGTTTCTGCGTTGACGTAAACGCTTTTGCGCTGTCGCTTTTGCAAATTTGTATCGCTTCTACGATAATTTGTGCTTTAATCTTGTTTCGCTTCTGCGTGGTACAAAATGCTTATGCGGACTCGCTTCTGCGAGTTTTGTTCCGCAGATGCAATTTTTGGGCATCAGACCTGGGTAGAATTTACATTTCATAATTTCTCACCCCAAATCAATTTTATACTCGTCCAAGCAGATTTTTAGGGATCTTTTTGGCTTATTTTCAGTTCATAGAACTAGAGAGAACATTTTTGGAAGCTAAGGTTCTTGCACACACACTTGGGTCTTGAAGATTGAAGCTTGTGGTTAAGATTTTCTTACCCATTTATGTTTATTTCTTCATTTCCTTGCTTTGTATTGAATATTTTAGTGTTTCGTATTTATTTCCAACACTTGAATCTTGTTTATGTGAATATTCATATTTAAAGTGTGGATTAAATACCTTGTTATGATTATGTATTAAATAATTTTTCTATATTTATGAAGTGAGTTATTGTTACATTACTTATTCCTATTCTTTAATGTTTCCAAAGGGAATAGCTAACCCTAGGACTCGCTCATTAACTCCGAATAAATTTTGGGAAAATAGTTTGGGGTTGGGAATGATTAATTAACAAGAACTTGAGGCGTTAACCCTCATTTTACATATTCTACCTAGGGATAGGATTGAACTTCTTGTAGCCTATAGGATGTGCTTAATCTTCTAATTGTGATTAGGGATAACTCAAATATGAAGTCTTATTAGTATTCGGAAGAAGCTAATTAAGAATTATTATCCGTGGCTAATTAACATAAACTCGCTTATATTTGTGAAATATATACATTGGATCGTTACTTGAGTGTAATTACCGATGCAATCATACTTGTAGCCATTGATCATATTACTTGCTTTCTAGGTTAGTTTACATTTCCGCATTTAGATATAAAAAAATTTTAAAATCCAAATTCTTAGTGTTTGGCATTGCGCAACTAGCGATAATTTTCTTACATTCCTAATCGCCTACACATTGTTCTCTGTGGGATTCGAACCCGACTCATAGCTGGGTAAATTATATTGCTGTGGCCGTATCTATTGTACTGGTATGTATGGACAAGCTTTGTCCCAAGTAAACTCAATCCATTAAAAGTACACCACGATGATAAGACAACAAATGATTACAACAAGAAGTTATAAAGCTAGCTAACCATGTTTCCCACATTTACTTCACCTCAAGTAGTTCTTAACCCAAGCACAACTAAATCTCAACAAGGAAGGCAACAACCAAACAAATACGGAACAACACAATCAAGTCAAACAAAGGGGCAATCAGTGCCCCACAGGTTGCAAACTCGCCTGATGTCTCCTTTCACAATTTCATATAAATGATTTCATATCAATTTCAATGGCGATTTTGATCGCTTTCCATCCTTATTACCTCGGCTACCCTTATTACCTCGGCCACCCTTATCACCCCAACCCACACCTGATTACTTCGTGTTGCGGCGCGCAACCCGATCCCACCGTACATTTTCAATCACAACAATCAAAAACAGCAAACAAGGCACTACACAAGATCACAACAAGTGCAAATAATCAATTTACAAATTGGTTCATGTTCTCAAATACTTTTCAAACCAATATCACAACCAAGTTACAATGTTTCCATATTTGAGGTTACCCATACCATTATGTTCAACAATTTACCACAATTCATGTGTTTCATTTCTTTCCTCAAGAAACCATGTATGACATCACAACAATTGTTCTGAATTCTTTACCAATTTCAATTCCGTTTTTATGTTTCGATTCATATTCCATATCACACCACACATAGTTCAACATCAATTGAATACTCAACAAAAAAATCAAGGAATTACACACAATTTCTCAAATTAATATATGCCAAACGAATTACACACATAAGGGCGATTTCACAAGAATCAAAGTTAGCCATACATACCTCGATTGAGCTTTCCTTAAGTTACTAAAACACTCCAAAAACCCTAGCAATTCCAATATACTATGAGACATAACAAAATTAAACATATATTAGAAAGATATTCATGAAACTAGCTCATTTGAGCATTTTATCAAATACTAGTTGGCCATCTTGATTTCAAATTCCCTTTTCAAGAATTTCTTCATTCCCTAACCCAATCTTTACTTATTTATGTTCAGAAATCTTCCCATGAACCAAAGTTGTACATGAATGTATACAAAATACTAATATACCCAAGAACCATACCTCAATAACTCATCTTATACACCAAACACGAAATTAAACCCTAGGGTATAGAATATTACCTCTTAGATGAAGATCTTGTGATTGGGTTCTTTGATTCTTGAAGATTGAAGCAAGGTTTGGATGATTTAAATGTTGGGTTCCTCCTTATCTCTCTAAAATGCTCTCACCTCTCTCTAAAATCAGTGTAAAATGACCCCAAAATGAACCTCTAAGCCTATATATTGAAATGGGGTCGGGTTATAAAAATTAGAAAATTTACCCTCCGTTGACAGCTCTGCTATAGCAGAACGCACTGCAGATTGGCTATGCGGGCCGCAGATGCATCGCAGAATTCGTTGCTGAGAACTGGGCTGTTCTGTGTCATTCTGTAACCATTTTGCAATAGCAGAATGGTTTCTGCGGTCCGCAGAGTGAAATATGTGATCGCAGATTTCACACCGACTCGCATGTTTCCAGCTTTTGGTAATTTGATCATAAGTTTGTGTAGGAATGTCCAAATGACGAACGGTTTGAAGCGTTGGAAACTAGATCAAAGGGCTTTCATTTGATATGCTATTCACCACATAAAACCTTATACATAATTATCTATGATCGTTTAAAGTGGAGCCTTGTGTGAATCCATTTGGAATTTTGGCCTATTTCGAAACTTTTCCCATTTGGCTTACACTTGGGCTTCCATATGGACCTCATATCACTTACCATAAGACTCATACTCATATTTATCAAGTCTAATTGATGTCCATCATGTTCATAGCACATAAAATATAATAATTAGCCTACGTGGCACCACAAAATCCTATATTACTTAGCGAAATTTTCCGGGGCCTTACACGTAGCCTCTTCCATACAAAGGCTACGGCCTTCACTTTGCAAGCCAAGAGTTAGAATGGGTGGTTGACCCAATAGCATCCTACAATGCTACATCATAAAGAGAATTCTTCTGTAGGTACAAAGCAGGAGACTTTGGGATGATCAAGATGGAAAATGCTAGTCACTCATAAGATTGTGGGGATTGGCGACATTTGAATCAAGACAAATGTCGAATGCACATAAGTTTTAAAAGATGTCCAGCGCGTACCAGATCTGTGAATGAATTTGATTTAAGGGATAGCTCTATATAGAGAACTATACTCAACATCACACTATTGCGGCATGCAACTTGATCCAAATAACATACCCATGGTGGCGTACCACCCGATCCACACATAAAATTTACATAAGGAGATATACACCGAGCTAAACTGCTCATTACAATAAAATACAAAATATCGGTCATAATCACGCTAAGTGCATAATACCATACTTGAGGGGACATATAGTGCCATAAGCTAACAAACTCAAGCACAACTCAGGTGCGATATACGATCTGAATCTCAAGAGCCATTCTGCTCATATAACATTACGCTGAACCTCAATACATAAGAAATTCACCTAGCCATCTCACAACTCACGCGGCGCAATATATCATTACATGAAATAGCTGACGATGAAATAGCACCTCGACTACTCTTCCATAAGGAGCGCATTGCTGAAATGAACACATCTGGCATGATATAGAGACCATATTCATATTTAATTCCCTCCACGGACCTCAAGCTGATTGTGATCACACTAAACTAGGCTAATAACCTTTCAGAGGCCCATAATAACTCCCCTTTTTATCATAACACACAAGTACAACTGTCATAACTGGAGTATTCCTCCACAGTCCACACCGAACTGCAACTTTGGTCCTCACTTTAAATTCCATACCACTCACTGCACCCAAGATGACAATATACGATAGAACCCGATTTTCATCATTACTCTAGAACCACTAACAGATTAATACTTCATCATATAAAACTTTTCACTTAACTTACTTCTGGAGAACCATAGCAACACACAGGCAAATTCTCCAAACCATAGAATATGAAAATCTCTAAGTAATTGTCTAAGAGACCATAGCCCTTCCGGGATCCGCCTACACATAACAGGCTATAACAATAGAATACTTCAGAATAACATCAATTATGTGGCCGACAAGCCTCACACATACTGTCACAAATCACTTGCATAACTTAATCACATTGAAGGAACTGATCACTACTACTAATATTCCAATTCAACTATGGTTAACCAATCTATCTTCTTTCAGTTTATCCTTGATTGCCTTAGAAATAATAATAACTCCATTCAACAACTAACACACTCCATCTACAGTCATTCTGATTGACCTTGAATCAGGAGACCATGCAGTCTCAAATACCACGAACCATTTCATACATCCCTCGTGCGCACATTCGCATCCTCAACTGGTTTGCCCACACTAATAATCCCTCTATAAACCTGAAGTCTTTCCTCATTTTCCTTCTAAATGCTACACTGCAAGTCAAAACATCATAGAACATTGTGGGCCTCCCCTCATAGGCTGCTACAAAAGCTTGATTCTCAACTCTACCTATAGGCTCGAATGCATTAGGCACCATACTTTACCCCTTTGAATCCACTAGGACTGTTGTTGAGAGCCACCCGCTCTGACTTGGCCCCGAATATAATAAACTCCATGAATCTTATAGCACTTGAATACGCTCTCGACGAAGCACCTGGAAGAATCACTTCCCTTGAATCCCATATCTATACAAGGCATAAATCTTGAATCCTTCTCCAAGTCAGAACATGAGCAAATAAGGCTAACCATAGCGCACCTTTAACAATTCCTTTACTCAAATCACCTCTTATGTAACTCTCCATTAGCTGAAATAACCCATCAATATGCTAATAACAAGAAATCTCATAGATAAACAACCATGCAATCCAACTATATGTGGAGGGACTCTCCCACTTAGCTTGAAGCCACTTTTACACAACTCTGGAATTCAACAAAATTCTTTCTTCATTGTTGACATGGTCTAGCACAACCAACCCACCGAGTTCCCCGAAATCTTTCTGTAAAACCATTTATGAATAATCTAAATTGTTAACCATATTCCCATGCCCGACCTCTTTACCAGATAGCTTGTAGGATTCTTCGCAGAAGCTTCGCCAAGCACATGACCGCTGATCTGTTAAAAAATGATAACCCATCTGAGCCTGCGCTCATTCACCAGTTGCTCAAGCCCATTCACTCCTCATGGTAATCAACTAAATGCACAATAATATCCTTCAATTCAAAGTTACATTGTATCCTTCCTCATATCAATCAACTCATTTTTCGTCATATCAGATCTCCAGCCGAATAATAGCCAATATTTCAAATTTAGTGTGTAGACCCAGCCATTGAATCTTCATAGTGCTCTGCCACTTTGGCGGAACTCACTCATTTAATCAACTACTCGACCTTCGCTTCTTATTTTTGTCATTCTAGAAATTTTAACCACTGCCTGGCACTCCCCACATGTCCTTCATCATCCTTTACTGCTCACTTGTTGCCTTAAATAAAATATATCTTCGTAGTACTTGAACCCACAAATTGCTACTAACTTTAAACCTTTCTGAAGATTATCTTTCTCAAGCCGTCAACATTAGAAATACCGATTCGATCCTGAACCACCGCACCCCACGATCTCTGACATCCATTTCTCCAATATTATTTCAAAATATCTTTCTCCAAAGGCAAATTGTAGAAGACCACAATAACGGCAAACTTAACACATAAAATCAAAGATGACGACACTACATCACAGATAAAAATTCCACCACGCTCGAAACTACCAAGTCTCGTTACTTTCTCTACCTAAATTTGGACATTCATCGACCAATTGCTTTTCCTCCACCAAAAATTAGATACTGAATCTCGAAACCATGTATTGTGCAAACCTCATTTCGAGTCATTCACTACCCCAACACATGGGCATGTATCCTACTATCACGTCATTACTATGCGATAATCATTTATGAGCATCAAAGAAACCAGTGCACGGACTCAAAGCTCTCAGAAGTATAGCTACTGAGCTGAATAACAAGATATACTTCTTCAAGGCGATGACAATAGCCCAATAAACTATATCAGGAGAAACATCCCACACCACATCTGTAGTACCAATACAATTCTTCAATTCTCGATTTATAACAAGTTTTTCGTGTCGCATAAGATTGAGTAGGAAGTAAACTAGGGTATAAGCCTCAAGGAAGAAAATCGCACGATGAGGAATCAATAAGGGAAGTGTTCCTAACAGTCATGTAGCCTCTAAAGTATAAGTACAGACGTCTCTGTACCGATCTGCGAGACTCTACTAGACCCAATCATGACTCGTGAGATCTAAGGGGACCTAGTGCTCTTATACCATGTTATCACGACCCAAAATCCACTAAGGGTAGTGATGGTACCAAATATCGTAGTCAGGCAAGCCAACCAAAATACTCAATTAAATTCTCGTTTAATAATTTTGAAAACTACGATTTTCCTTCAATTTTAAAAGAAAGAGGCATCATTTCAAATAAAATATAAATGTTAAGAAGTTAATAATATATACCCAATAATCATTCCAGAATACGGTGTCACAAGTGTATGAGCATTTACTAAGGAATGAAATAAAATACAATAACTGTCCGGAATACAAGGTGGACAAAAATGAAAATATACTACAATATTCTGAAAAAGACTCTACTGGCTGTGGGTCGTCTCGAGAAGTGCAACTCACTTTAGTCTCCATATCAACCATTTTGTTACGCCCACCAGGCCACTAGAGACGCATATGCCTGTGCAACAAAAAATGCACATCAAGTGTAGCATGAGTACGAAAATAATGTGTACTCAACAAGTATCTCATCTAATCTCGAAGAAGTAGAGATGATAGGCCGATTAGACACTTACTAGTGGTCGAATAACAATAATAATATACCAATAATACAGTAAATCAAGGATATTCATAAAAGAGTCTTTAACTCAATAGCATGAGGCAAATATCAATTCTTTTATTAATAGGAAATTTTCAAGATTCATTTTCATCATTTAAGTATTTTTTTGAAGACAGGGAAAACAATTATCATCATGTATAAATCTCAAGGCAAGCAATACAAGCATGCACAAATCATGCCGAGGTCGTACCGCCTGATCCAATAATATTTAAATTTTGCACTACCAGAGGGTCGAATGGAGTGAACCATAGATGCATCTATTTAATCTAGCAAGGCGTTTGGCCCATTCCACAATTTATAAATACATTCAAACAGCCAAATCAATAATTCATCAAGGAGAAAATATTCAGGAAAATGCAAGTTTCTCTTTTAAAAGACAAGAAATGATATCTAACCTTTTAGAAATTTATTTACCCATCTGATATATTTTAAGCATTTTTAAGTTTGTCAACAAGGTTGCAAATATTACAAGTAACTATGCTTTTGGGCCCTAAACTACCCGAACATTAGTGTAATCGTAGCTACGCACGGACTCTCGTCACGTCGTGCGTACGTAGCCCCCAAAAATAGGATCACATAACCAATTAACTCACCCATGGGGACAATTCCCTATTACAAGGTTAGACGGAGACTTACCTCGCTTCGAAGATCCATCACCGGTATTCCGTGCCCTTCCGAAGACTCAATTCGATGCAAAGATGCTTCAAAACTAGCCATTAATCATGTAAACCCATTACTATATGCTCAATTACTCGTTATAATCCAATTTATAATAATTCCTAACCCCGATCGAAAAGTTGACAAAAATACCCTCGGGCCCACGTGCCCGGATTTTGAAATTCTTTTGGAAGATGAAGTTTACCGACAACCTCATGATAAGTAGTGATTATTATGAATTCCACGCTCCTTCTTACTTGAGTTTTGATTGGAAATGTGTACAAAATAGACCCAAAGGCTTACATATTGTACTTGATTGCAGGTTTTGGTAAAAAAAAGTGACAATTCGTCAAAACCAGCTCAATTCTGTGCTGTCCTCAAAGAGAAGGTTCAGAGAGAGATCAATTAAGACATTCAAGCAAGGCGGCCACAAGTCATTTCATACGGACCACATTGGCTTCATTACGGCCGTACTCGATTTTGTGTGGTCCGCAAAGCTGGAGTTTAGAGAGTTGCTGATTTTGGGAATATTTCCAATGCGGTCCGCGTCCTTTTTGTTTGGAATGCAATAGAAGTGCATTTTGTGCGACCCGAGGTGGCCAAGTTCAGAGAACAGAAGTTTCAAGCCAATAGTCTTAGTGCGGCCGCATCCGTACTAGCCCCAGAGGGGCATTTTTGTCTAGAAAATTTGGCATAGTATAAATAGTTTATTTTCCTATTATTAGTTTATTTAGTGATCTTTTTATGCAGAGTTGCGCTCGTAAATAGTAACCTTTTACTATTTGAGTAATTTTACAATAGTTTTATCATTGAATCTTCAAGTTTTAGTTAGTAATAAATTATTATTGGTTTATCTTCATCTATTTCTTTGTTTTCTTCTATTATCATAAGTAACTAGACCCATTAGCTAGGATTTTGGCTCAACCCTAGTGTGGGTAATAGATGGGTCTTGTGTTATAAGGTTTGAATATGTATGGGTGTTTGGTATTTGGTCTAATTTAAGGTTTTAATGTTGAATTAGGGGTTACAAACACTAGTTTATGCCTATTTGACTTGGCTCTTATTGAGAAAGAGAGCCTAAGTCTAGGAAAATTAGTCCAACAATTGGTGTTAAACCTAGAGATAGTAATACTCGACTTGAACCTCAATTAATTGCATAAATTATCCTACCCAATTGGTCTTGAGAAAGTCAATTAGGGCAAAATCACTCAAAGTACCGAGAGGTATAGAGTGAGAAGTATAGTGTAATGGTTATATCATAATCCCCAAACGTGGCAACCTAGAGTTAGACTCTGAGAACCCGTCAAGTATCCACCTAGGAGAAAGTCACTTCCCTAGTGCTTTTTATCTATTTAGACAACCTTTAATTGTTTACTCTTAGCTTAATTTAGCATCTTAGTAGTATAAACTTATAAGTAATATCAAAATAAACTATGTTTAGAAGTGAAACTAGGAACAACTATGCAACTCCAGTTTAGATATAAACTCAATTCCCATCTCTAGCTCCCTCTGGAAATTGATCCCGACCTTCTCGGGTAAAAGATGCTTTCACCACTTTTGCTACTTTATAGTAGTACAGGGTTGGTCTCGATCACTTTTTGGCACCGTTACCGGAGAGCTAACGGTTTTGGCTATCTATCTAAATAGTTTTATGTATTGTTCCTCTTTCCATCTGCATTAGTAAATTGTGTGTGTCATAACTTCAAGTACAAAATGGCAGCAAACAATAATGACCCTCTTGGAAATGTGATTGCAGTGCAGGTGGTAGATGATCCAGTACCTCTTATACCTTAAGGACAACAAAGAGGCAACTAGGCCAATACCAAAGAAAATATTCCAGACCCCCCCCCCCAACCACCTCTATGAGTGGCTCATCGAGTACTTCCCAACCAAGGCTATTTTAGTGCAATCGTCCCGCCCCAGATCTGGACAGGCGATTTTTAAATTACTAATGTGATGCTGACATTGTTGGAGCAGCGAGGGTATTTCACGGGTGCTCCCACTCAAAATGCTTACAAACAACTCAAGGGTTTAGTGGATACCTGTTGGGGGTGCAAGTAAACAAATGTGTCTGAGGATGTACTTCAGTTAAGATTCTTCCCATTTCCACTTAGAGGGAAGGCATTGAATTGACTTGAGAGACTTCCCAACCATTCCATTACTACTTGGGATGAGTTGGCAGATAAGTTCATTGCAAATTTTTTCTCACTGAGGCATATGGCAGCATTGAGGGATAGGATCTTAGCATTCAAATAGGAGCCCACCGAACCATTACACGAGATTTGGGAGAGATATAAAACCATGGTGAAGGAATTTCTTAACAATGATATAACTGAGGCAATGATACACCAAACTTTCTACCGAGGCATCAACACAATAAATCAATTCATAGTGAGCCAATTTACTAAGGGTAATTTTATGAAGCTGACTTATAATGAGGCTTGTGCCACTTTTGACGAGATTGCTAACACATCCTCCGCTTGGCAAAATAGAGCCAATGTGCCCTAGGGCCAAACATCCACATATTAATTGAAAATTATGCCAAACATGAGATTAGTTCTTTTGTGGATTGTTATGCGGGTTACCACCAGATCCTGATGGACGAGGAAGATGCTGAAACGAAGGCATTCATCACACCTTGGGGAACACAATGTTACTGGGTGATGCCATTTGGACTAAAAAATGCCGGGGCAATATACATGAGGGCGATGAACACAATGTTCCATGACATGATACATCGGGAGATCGAAGTTTATGTGGATGATGTCATTGTCAAGTCCAGAAAGCAACATGACCATGTTAAAGACCTGATAAAGTTTTTCCAGATTCTTCGTAGGTACGATCTCAAGCTTAATCCAACAAAATGTGCTTTTGGGGTGCCATCAGGGAAATTGTTGGGGTTTGTGTTAAGTCGACGTGGTATTGAATTGGACCCGTCTAAAATCAAAGCCATCCAGGAATTGCCTTCGCCAAAGAGAAAGAAAGATGTGATAAGTTTGCTCGGCAGGTTGAATTACATTAGTAGATTATTACTTAGCTTACATGAACTTGTGAGCCTATCTTTAGATTGTTGAAGAAGATGCTGTAGTGAAATGGACTGATAAATGTCAAGCCACATTTGATAAAATCAAGGAATAACTGGCCAACGCACCAGTATTAGCGCCGTCGGAGTCAGAAAGAACCCTAATCCTTTATTTGACGGTGTTGGATAATACTTTCGGTTGTGTACTAGGGTAGCATGATGAAATAGGAAAGAAGGAACATGAAATTTATTATATTAGTAAGAAATTCACGTCTTACGAGGTGAAGTACACTCAATTTGAAATAACGTGTTGTGCTTTGACCTGGGTGGCACGGAAATTGAAGCACTATTTATCAGCTTATACCACTTATCTCATCTCCCGGTTGGACCCGTTAAAATATATCTTTCAAAAGACCATGCCCATAGGAAGGCTGGCTAAATGGCAAATCCTTCTCACAGAGTTTGATATTGTCTATGTAACTCGCACTACGATGAAAGCACAAGCAGTTGCCGATCACTTAGCAGAAAATCCAATTGATAACGAATATGAACCGTTGAAAACATATTTTCCCGATGAGGAATTAATGAGTATTGAAGAATTGGATCAAGATAAAAAGCCTGGCTGGAAGTTATACTTTGATGGGGCTGCTAACAACAAAGGCGTCGGAGTTAGAGCAATGCTTATTTTAGAGACGGGTCAGCATTATCCTATCACCGCTCAACTTCATTTCTTTTATACCAACAATATGGCTAAATACGAAGCATGTATACTTGGATTGAGAATAGCTATAGATATGGGTGTCCAAGAGATTTTGGTCATGGGTGACTCAGATCTCTTGGTACATCAGATTCAAGAAGAATGGGAAATACGTGATTTAAAACTAATACCATACCGGCAATGTCTATATGAATTATGGTAGCGGTTTCAGTCCACAGAATTCAAGCATATCTCGATAATCCATAATGAAGTTGTTGATGTTTTGGCCACTCTAGCATCTATGCTACATCATCCGGAAAAAGCTTATGTGGGCCCGTTGTAAATTCAGGTTCGTGATCAAAATGCTTATTATAATATAGTAGAAGAGGAACTCGATGGTGAGCCATGGTTCCATGGTATTAAAGAGTATCTCAGAATGGGGGAATATTCGGCACAGGTTACAGGGGATTAAAAGAGAGCTATCAGACAATTGGCAAGTGGATTCTTCTATAGCGGTGGGGTTTTGTATAAAAGAACCCCAGATCCTAGTTTGTTGAGATGTATAGATGCAAAGGCAGGCTACAACAATTATGGCTGAAGTACATGCAGGAGTTTGTGAACCACACATGAGTGGGTATGTACTAGCAAAGAAAATCCTCAGAGCAAGATATTACTGGCTTACTATGGAACGAGACGACATTAGCTTTGTGCACAAATGTCATCAATTCCAAGTACATGGAGACTTGATTCATTCTCCACCATACGAGTTGCATACAATATCGGCATCATGGCCTTTTGTTGCTTGGGGTATGGATGTCATTGGACCAATAGAGCTAGCAGCATCTAATAGGCACATGTTTATTCTAGTTGTCATTGATTATTTCACTAAATGGGTTGAGGCAAAGACATTCAAGGCAGTAACCAAAAAGGAAGTGGTTGATTTTGTGCATGCAAACATCATTTGCCTATTTGGAATTCCGAAGGTGATTATTACGGATAATGGTGCCAACCTTAATAGTTATTTGATGGCAGAGACATGTCAGAAGTTTAAAATTATGCACCGCAATTCCACACCATATCATCATAAGGCAAATGGAGCAGTTGAAGCGTTCAATAAGAACATTAAGAAAATTCTTTGGAAAATGGTAGAAAGATCGAGACAATGGCATGATAAATTACCAATTGCTTTGCTGGGATATCGCACTACCGTTCGCACTTCGGTAGGTGCAACTCCTTATTTATTGGTGTATGGCACGGAAGCAGTAATACCTGCAAAATTTGAAATACCCTCCTTTCGAATCATTGCGGAGGTAGGAATTGATGATGATGAATGGGTCAAAGCCGGGTTAGAACAATTGAGCCTGATTAATGAGAAAAGACTGGCAGTAGTATGTCATGGGCAATTGTATCAACAAAGAATAGCCAGAGTTTATAACAAAAAAGTTCGTCCACAAAAATTTGAAGTCGGACAATTGGTATTAAGGCGTATCCTACCCCATTGGGCAGAAGCCAAAGGAAAGTTCGCTCCCGACTGGCAAGGGCCATTTTTTGTATCACGAGTGTTGTCCAATGGAGCGTTATATCTAACAGATATGGAAGGAAAATGCGTAAAAATGGCTATCAATTCTGACACAGTCAAAAAATATTATGTATGATTTCTTTATCTTCATGTATCTAATTGTATTTGTCATATTTTTGAAATTAAAATTATGAAGGAATTTTATTTTTCTACCCAAACACTTTATCTATTGCTATTCTTTTCAGCCTTATTACATTATTCTTTAATATCCCTCTTTCAGAATCAACAACAAAGTCAAGATTGAGCGATGAAATGTAAAGAAAACACAAGGAAAAGAAAGAAAAGAATAGAAAAGAAAAGAAGATAAAAAAAAGAAAATAAATGAAGAGCGAATAAAAGAAGAAAAAAAGAAAAAAGAAAAGAAAAGAAGATGAAAAAAAAAGAAGAATGGGAGGAAAAGAAACATCGCAACAACAACTGTAGTTAATCTGAACTACGTTTTGACTTGATCCCGAAAGGGTACGTAGGCAGCCTCACTAAGGTTCAGTCACAACAGAAAGAAAATCCAAGAATCCCATTGAAACTGGGGCAAAAGTTATGTTTGTTACGGAAGATATGATTTCGAAAGTAATAATTTTGAACCTACGTTGGAAATTTTGAGCCTTTATACCTTTCTTTCTTAACCCATCCAAAGCCACATTACAGTCCAAAGAAAGACCTTCTGATCAATTTTAAGGAATGTCAGTACAAGCAGGTGAAGTGAAGCATGTTATGGATAACACTCTTGTACCAGAAAATGAAAAGATATAAAATGCGAGAGTCTTATTGGTGAAAACCCTCACGGGCACCATAAGGCGATGTGAGTTGAGAGATATAAAATGAGAGAGTCTTATTGGTGAAAACCCTCACGTGCATCATAATGTGATGTGAGTTGAGAGATATAAAATGAGAGAGTCTTATTGGTGAAAACCTTCACGGGCACCGTAAGGCGATGCAAGTTGAGAGATATGAAAATGAGAGAGTCTTATTGGTGAAAACCCTCACGGGCACCGTAAGGCAAAAGTGAGAAAGAAGTTTTTGATTTAAAGGCGGTGAAACAAGCAAAATTTTGGGTTTTGTTGAAAATCGGGTGGTGAAATGAAATTGGCAAAAGTGTCAATTAATAGTTGTTGGTTGGACAGACTGGGTCGTTAATCCAAATGCATGGTATGATCAAAAGAATCAGTCTTCCCACTCAGATAAGTCCTATCCTTTTTATCTTTTCAAAGTATTTCTACCCTCGAAACTTCGAGGTCATTATATTTCATTTTTTTGGAATCTATCTATAAGACATTGCCAGTCAAAGCTAACTACCAGCTTCTCAGTTATATGGCACAATAAAATTGGGATTCGTCAAAGGACAGTTGAAAAAAGAAGGATATATGGTAATCAGATATTTGGAGGACGAAGCAAAAGTTCATAAGAAGGAAAAAGAAACAACAGGACAGAGACACAAGGAAAACAGTTGGGTCATCAGGATCAAAAATTTTGAAAGACAGCGAGAAATTATGGCAAGGCAATACAAGTTCAAAGAGCAAGTTGGAGTAAGTTCAAATGTGGGAGCAAGGCCAACAAGAATGCCAGCAGCTAACCACTGTTATATACTAACAAATTATTCTTTCACTAGAACAGGGACAAAAGATTCAAATTCCTACTAATCACTTTAAAGTGAATGTGACCAATGTGGATAACAAGAGAGCACAAAAAAATTTGGCAATTAGGCACCTACCTGGAAAATAAGGGAAGATGGTTCAAAAGAAAGCAACAATATGCAAAGGAATCCATTTCAATCTCAGTAATCAAGTACCCACCTGGAAAATAAGGGAAGATAGTTCAAAGGAAAGCAACAATATGCAAAGGAAGCCATTTCAATCTAAGTAAGCAGGCGTCCACCTGAAGAATAAGGGAAGTATAATCTTTAGTTTTCAAACTGCATGTATGATAATATGATGCACCCAATTATCAAACTGGGGCAGGAATTTATTTATTTTACGTAAGCAGGCGCCCACCTGAAAAATAAGGGAATACTTTTTCAAGCCCAGACAGCAGGCGCCCACCTATAAAACAAGGGAATACATTTTAAGAACAGCAAGCAGGCGCCCACCTGAAAAAAACAAGGGAATACTTTTTCAAGCTTAGCAATCAGGTGCCCACCTGAAGAATAAGGGAAGTATAGCCTAATTTTATCGCAAGTTAATATTCAGTAATGTCACTTACCCAGTTATCAAACTAGGGTAGAAATTTTCTTTGTTTTACGTAAGCAGGTGCCCACCTGAAAAACAAAGGAATACATTTCAATTTCAACAAGCTGGCGCCCATCTGAAAAACAAGGCAATATATTTCAAGCCAGTTGTAAGCAGACGCCCACCCGAAGAATAAGGGAATACATTTCAATTTCAACAAGCAGGCGCCCATCTGAAAAACAAGAGAATATATTTCAAGCCAGTTGTAAGCAGGCACCCACCTGAAGAACAAGGGAATACATTTCAATTTCAACAAGCAGGCGCCCACCAGAAAAACAGGGGATTATATTTCAAGCCAATTGTAAGTAGGCACTCACCTAAAGAACAAGGGAATACATTTCAATTTCAACAAGCAGGCACCGACCTGAAAGACAAGGGAATATATTTCAAGCCAGTTGTAAGCATGCACCCACCTGAAAAACAAGGGAATACATTTCAATATGAACAAGCAGGCGCCTACCTGAAAAACAAGGGAATATATTTCAAGCCAGTTGTAAGCAGGCACCCACCTGAAGAACAAGGGAATACATTTCAATTTCAACAAGCAGACGCCCACCTGAAAAACAATGGAATATATTTCAAGCAAGTTGTAAGCAGGCACCCACCTGAAGAACAAGGGAATACATTTCAATTTCAACAAGCCGGAGCATACCTGAAAAACAAGGAAATATATTTCAAGCTAGTTGTAAGCAGGCACCCACCTGAAGAACAAGGGAATACATTTCAATTTCAACAAGCAGGAGCCCACCTGAAATACAAGGGAATATATTTCAAGTAAGTTGTAAGCAGGCACCCACCTGAAGAACAAGGGAATCTATTTGAATTTCAACAAGCAGGCGCCCACCTGAAAAACAAGGGAATATATTTCAAACAAGTTGTAAGCAGGCACCCACCTGAAGAATAAGGGAATACATTTCAATTTCAACAAGTAGGTGCCCACCTAAAAAACAAGGGAATATATTTCAAGCAAGTTGTAAGCAGGCACCCACCTGAAGAACAAGAGAAGACATTTCAATTTCAATAAGCAGGCGCCCACCTGAAATACAAGGAAATATATTTTAAGCAATTGTAAGTAGGAGTCCACATGAAGAATGGACATAGTCAAAAGTCATATAGAAAGAATGCAAGATGCGAGATCAAGGCAATTCAAGAACACAAGATAGCAGACATTAGATAGGATTTTGTAAATCATAGAGCACGGCTTAGGATAGCTACTTTTATCTTTACAACGGCGTAATAAAGGGATAACCAAACAGTAACAACAGCAGCAGCAATGAGTTCACAGCTTCTGGTAGTCTCAATTACCAAACATTCTTAAACTACACTGATCTGATTCCTGTTTAGCCCAGGATATGTAGGAAATCTCTGAAGCAGGATGCGGTCAAACTTTCAAAAAATGCTTCACACGGAATACGCGAACGTGCAAAAATCCCTCATTACTGCTCACTTATCTTTGAACTGAAACTATGCATGTTCCCGAGCAACGAAGGGCAGCTGTGAGCACGTAATTTTTGCTCAAAGCAAATTATTCCCAAATTTAAGCAAAATGATTTTTAAATAATTTTGTGGCATTTTATGTTAATTGTGTGCATAATAATAATTCATACAATATAGGTAGAAATACCAGGATTTTATTTTATAATTTTTGTGATTTTGGAAACAAATTAAAGAAAATTAAAATACACATTTATTTGTTCTTAATTAGAAAATACTATAAAAATAAAAATTAATTACTTTTAAAATTAGCAAAAATCAAAAAATATGAAAGAAAAAAAATACAAAAGGAAAATATAAAAATGAAGAAAGGAAATAAATACAAAACACAAAAATACAATGAAAAGTATAATACAAAAATACAATACAAAAATTTTGGGCTAAGTACAAATAATAGTAAATTAATAGCCCAATTGGTGAAACACCCGCCCAAGCCCAAAAGAGATTAAACCCGGTCTGCCCCAGGCTATGCCAAAACGACCTCATTTTAAGGTTATAAATCTAGACCGTTGAAGGCTTTGATCAAACGGCCAGGAATAATGATCATCACTTAAATGAAACGACGTCGTGTACTGAAATCAATTTGAGTCGTTGATCCAATCAATCCAATGGCCACGATTTAATGGCCACTTAAATGAAACGGTATCGTATTGAGGGTAAATGAATCCAAGCCGTTGGTTCATTATATCCAACGGTCTCATATCCTCAAAGGTTTTAAATATATAAAAACGATACAATCTCTTTTATTTCGCACCCTTCTTCTTCAGTTGCAAACCCTAGCAGCCCTAGCCTTCTCTCTCAAACACCCGCTGGAAATGTACCGGCGGGGAACACCACCTTCTCTGATGAAGCCACCCTTAACACCATAAGGCCTCCTCCATCTCCTCTTTCACCCCATCTAACCAGTTTTCTGCGAAAACCCCTAGAAACCTTTGAATATTTCAAAAGGTTTCGCCAGAACCCTGCACCGGCGAACACAACTTTAGATTCTGAACCCACCCTTAACACCATAGGGCCTCCTCCATCTCCTCTCTCACCCACTATGAATCTTTTTCTTCGAATGAATCCAGAAATCTTCGAATCTTTCAAAAGGTATCGCCGGAACCCTACTCCGGCGAACACTTTTATTCCAAAACCACTCTGAGACACCTCAGAACACCTAGCCTCATATTTGAAGAATCTTTTCACTAAAAAGTGACTCAACAGTTTGCCTGAGGAAGAAAACCCAATAAATGACATCCAGAGTTTCAAGAGTTCTGGAAAGTCAAGAAAAAATGAATAAAAGGAAAGCATTGAAGAAAGAAATAAAGAAAAGAAAAAATAAAAGAGGGAAAAAGTAAAGCTAAGTATCTAAATCCCTTTTTTCTTACTTATGATTGCATGATTGCTGATTTTTCTTTTGTGAATGGTTCTTGATAAAATCATAGGTTTTAATTGATGTACTTAGATTTTAGGGTTTTTAATTGTTAAAACTTGATTAGTAGCTATATTTTCTGTTAATTAGATTCTATATTTGTTTAAGTGTTCTCTTTAATCTTATTAACTGATTACTTGGTTCTGATTTAGTTTTATCTGTTAAATTGACGAGTATTTGGTAATTCTGTGAATTAATTAATATTTTTGACTTTTATTTTTGGGTATCTGATTAATACAGGGGTTAAAAGGTGAATAAGATAAAAGACAGGGTTCATTTGGGGAATGTTAATAGGTACGATGTAATAATTCTTAGGGGGTAGGGGTATATTTAGGAATCCAGCTTGGTTTATTGGTAATTATATAAAGGGTGAAGGGTATTTCGGGCATAGAAAAAGGGAAATTGGGTAAAAATTGAAAGCAAGCGAGGGCAGATTAGACATTTAAGGGTTCAGGAATATAGTAGATGTCACTAGAACCTTCTAGAATGGGTTCTAGTGCAATTTTAAACAAAGTAAGTGTAGTTATCTGATAAACGAATCATAAGAAGGGGAGTTAAAACGGAGAATATTAAGAGTGTGTTTGGTATGAAGGAAAACATTTTCTGGAAAATGTTTTCCAATTTTCCCATGTTTGGTTGGCTTAAATGTTTTGGAAAATATTTTCCTTATCAATTCATTTTCCTCCAATTGGAGGAAAATGTTTTCCTTATCAAAAGAAGTGAAAACATTTTCCAAAGCTCCTTCTCAACCATTCTCACCCTCACCAACCCACCCCACCCCCTCTCCAAAAAACAGTTTTTTTTTTAGAAAAATTTCAGTTTTTCCGTTACCATCCACCCTACTACCCCTCCACCCCACCCCGCAAAAAAATTTCTTTTACCTTAATTTTTTTTCTATAATTTTAAATTTCTGTTTTCTTATTTTTTTGCACCACCCACCCCCACTCCCTACCCCCTCCCCCCCACCCCCACCCTCCCCCACACCCCCCCCACAAAAAAAATTACTTTTTTTTTGTAATTTAAATTTTTATTTTTTTCGATTTACTGCCCCCCCCCCCCCCCCCCCCCCCCCCAGCCCCACCCCCCCTCCCCCTCGAAAAAGTTTTAAAATATATTTTTCAGTTTTTAATTTTATTAGTTATCATTTAAAGACTCAATATTTTACAAGTTCCAAAATTATGAGTTCGGAAGTTTACGGGTTTAGAAATTATAAATTTACCGATTCGGAAATACGCGATTTTTGCGTTAAAAAGTAAAGCATCACATTAGTTCCTTTAGATTGTGTCAATTTTTAGAGACTTCGGAAAGGGGAGGGGTGGGGGAGGTGGGAGGGGGAGGGGTAGGAGAGTTGCAAAAAAAAAACATTCTAAAAAAACTATTTTTTACTCTCTAACCAAACATAGAAATATTTTCCGGAAAATGTTTTCCACTTACCAACCAAACAAGAGAAAATAAGTGATAAAATCACTCATTTTCCATGAAAACATTTTCTAGGAAAACATTTTCCATGGAAAATATTTTCCTTCATACCAAACACACCCTAAATTCAAATTTCTCTCCCAATTTATTTTATATATAGGCCTCACTTGGCCACCTTGAATAAGTTTGGAAGTTCTGATAATCTGAAAACATTTCCATATTTCTGCAATTTTGAATTTCATAGTTTCCATCCTTAGAAAAATTCTCAAAAATTCGACTATATTATTATTCCATTGATTTCAACTCAACTTCAAGCTGTAATTCTCCTGTATTTGGCATTTTATCTATTGATTTGTGTTCTACGTGGTCTGGATTTGGGTGCTGAAGTTATGTTTAACAATTGTTGTGTTGTTGTGATTGTTGATCCCTATTTCGTTAGTTTCTCATCGATTTTCCTCCTATTCCCAGGTACACTTCTGTTATTTGAGGATGTAATCACAAGTGGAAGAAATGAAGTTGTTCGACTGATTTTATTAGTTTGCTATTATTTCTATTTTTATCAATACAGAATTAGCTAAGTACATTTGTATTCATTAGGAGTAATTAACATGTATAACTGACTGTATGGACTTGGACTGTTGGATTTTACAGTATTTTAGTTTAATTACCATAGAAACAATTATGTTTGAAGAAGATTAGTGTCACACCTCCTTTTTATTTACATCCACTATTTACTAATACACCCCAGGAAGGGATATAATAATAATAATAATAGGGAAGGAGTTTTTCCAATTAAAGGACATTCGGAACGAGATTTTTTATTAATTTTTAGAGTCTCCACTTAGAAAAATAATGGTGTCCCAAGTCACCGGTTTAATCTCGAATTGAGGAAATTATGACTTTGTATAACAGTCTGCGAAACTAGAAATCCAGATAAGGAATTCTGTTAACCCGGGAGAATTTGTTAGGCACTCCCGGATTCGGTGGTTCTAGCACGGTCGCTCAAATGCCGTATTTGTTTTATTTGATTTCCTTATATGCTTCAATTTTCAAATGCTATTAATGTTCCTCTTTGTTATTTTTTAGGACTTGCGATGTCACAAAAACGCATTTCGAGTCACACCGCAACCAGTACGCCTGTGACTTTAGTGCATTTCAGCTTCGCCGGGATTTGAGGTTTGGGTCACATAAAATATACACCCATATTAGGAACGTAATTTTTATTCATCATGCCTATAATGTCTACGCCTTTATTATCTTTGGGAAGGACCGTGAAATTCGCTAAACGGTCCCTCCAAGTCTAGCATTTTTACATTGAAATCCGTTTGGGGTCCCCGTGTATTTTTCATCTTTAGAACGAGGCTTATCTCTTATTTTAAGGCTCAATCCTATTCTATACTATGTTTTCTATTTTGTTTTTTTTCTTCCTAATATGCATATTTGTTTTTGTGTTATTTTTCAAAGCTACAATGTTTGGAGTCCAGGCCATTTTTCATTATTGGGGCCTGGACTTCAGACTGCTTTAGCAGTCCATTATTAAAGACGTTTGGGCTTCAGAAGCCCAACATACACTATTTTCCCTACTTGATAACACGAGCATCTGATTATTCAGAACTAGGCCTATACTCGGGATTCGGCCCAGACTTTGAAAGCAAAAGAAGGAACCAACTAACAATTTCGAAACAATATTTAAGCAGATGTTTTTGAAATGACAAAGAAAGTCAGTAAAATCATATTATTTTAAAAGGTTACCAAATTACATTTCAATCACTACTTGTTTCAGTAATTAACTAAAATTCTAACACCATAACTTGTATCAATATTGCTATATGCTTGAATTATTTATAATCACAGAAATCTAAAACAAATCTGTATCTAAATCGTTTTGAGTGAAGCTAGGCGATGATACTATTTAAACTTGAACTACTTATTCCCCTTTTAATTAAATTGATCCAGATTCAGAGTTTAGTTAACATGAGTTGTTAGATACCAATTTATACGTCCAGTTTCAGAATTGTATTTTACTTACCTAAGTGTATTAACTTCATTTTAACCTATTTTAGTTTTGAATTAAGTGATAAGCTATTAACTACGTTTAACTACTACATTAACTACTCTACTCTAATCTAAATCACAATCATATGGCTGTTAATTATTACAACCAATACCTAACGAATTACAATGATATTTACGAAATATAACTATAGCTAGAAAGAAGAAACAGAAACAGCTTCATCACAAATTAACAAAACTTCATTTCTTCATTCATAAATCTAAATTACACATCCTGGAAACTGATGTGTACCTGATCAACGAAAATGAATCAGTGAGTTCTAAGGAGATGAAGAACAGAATCAGTCAGCAACGATAAAAGCAGAGAGACACCAAAAAATAATAAAGGAATAACATAGCAATTCCCAAGCTCGATAAACAAACAGCAATCAACTTCGAGAAAAATCGAAATCCAAGCTAGTAAGGACAACACAGCAGAGAAACACCAGCCAAAGATCCCAAAGCAACAATTCTCAAATTGAAGATTAAGTAGACAAATAGTATCATCTGAATCTCTCAAATACATTTCAGACCCTTTTAATTGTAAAATTCAGAACTGGAACCTTTCAAAAAATTTCGGAATCTCTTTTAATTATTAAAGAGGGAACCTCCAAAATCCAACCCTTTTCCCAGGCTTATAGAAGCCTATTTATAGAGTTATTTTGGGGGGGGAGGGGGAATTTCAAATAAGTTAATTATATTTCCCTCCCCTATTATTTTTAATTAATTACATTATAGTCTATCAAAATTGTATCGAAATGCCCTTGAACCCCTTCTAGAAGGTTCGGGGCTGTTCTTTTGGGTTCTATTAGGCAGGTTTTACCCAATTACCCTCACTTGCTAATGTTTATTACACAGATCCCTTTTAACTCTACCTAGCATACCCCTGATTATCCATGTAATTTTAGAAATACCAAGCACTAAAGTCATTTTTGTCCCCATAGGCTCTATTTAATCCACAAAAAGACCATTTACCCTTCCCCTTTTACCCTTTGCCTTTGGTTATTATTACCCGACCTACCTTAGGTCTGGAAAGACTAGGGTAGCACGTGTTTAACAAATATCCACTAATTAGACATATCTTTAAGACCTAATCAATTTCACACTACATCCCTTTTCAATTTTAACCACTTTTACAAATAGCCACTAATCAGAACCCATACTTAGTTCACAAACATAACCACAAAACATTTGTACATATGACCTAAGAATAAATAAGCATTCAAAGGTTCAAAATAAACTAACATACAAATCAAATTACAAATATAACCAGATTCATGTTGTTTTGCACAAATAACCTTAATCACGACTTAGCTTCCAATTAATCAGAACTCAGAGGAAAAATTTGATAATGGTTGAATTCCAACTAATTAAAGCCCAATCGAGATAGAATATACTAAACAATCACATAAAACTGGCTAATTAGCACATCATTCATGAGTAGCTAATATCAGAATCCTAAGAACACTTAGATAATTTCAAGCATGTATGATTTTCAAGGCTCGCATGAACAAGTACAAATTGTATACAGAAACAGAGATGGATTCATGTTTTAGACATGCATAGGAACAAATTTAGACAAGCATGATAGGCATGTAAAGAAGCAAGTTTCAAAACAACTAAACACGAAAACAAGGGTGGGGGTACTTAGCTTTTTCAGGCCCTTTTCCTTTTCTTTTTCCTTTTCTTCCTTCTTTCTTCTTCGTTCTTTTCATTTTCTTGATTTTCAGAGTTTCGAAGATTGTTAGTCTTCTAAGTGTTAGATCTTACAAACGGGGCCTTGGGGGTTTGATTTGAGTGTGTGAAAGGGGTCTGGGGACCTAGGGTAAGGTTTTAAGAGTGGGGTTGTTTTTGGGTACTCGCCGGAGTAGGGTTCCGGTGAGGGTTTTTTGAATATTCGATGAGTTGGGGACTTATTCGAGGGAAACAACCTAGATAGGGGGGAAGATCGTCTCAAGGTGGTCTAGTGGTGTTATTTTGGGTCCCTGGTTCTAACCTTAGGTGGTCGCTGGCTAGGATTACGGAGACCGAATTTTCAAGATTAGGGAGACTGTTGGTTTTTGGTTGGGATTAATGGGGGGTTAAGGGTGGTTTTGTAGTGTAGAGGGGTATTTGGGGTTTAGCTTAGGCCGGAGACGGAGGTCTGGGGTGGACCTCCGGTGGCCTCTATGAGAGACGGTGGGAGAGGAAGAAGGAGACTTAGGGCGGCTAGGGTTTGGACATATGAAAAGTGTGTGTGTATAATGAGGGGGCAGACGGGAAGGTAAGTATATATGTTAATTATATATTATTAATCCACAGCCGTTGAATTAATTGAGATGAATGGTTGGGATCTTTTGGTCCTTAAAACAATGTCGTCTCTTTTAATGAAGGGTTTCATTGTGTCCGTTAGATTATAACACTGGACGGTCAAGATTAATTATCTTAAACTGTGTCGTTTCATTTAAATGGAACCTTGGCCTCGTCCATTTGATCAGTTGCAACGAACGGTTGAGATTGATTTCATATGTGACGTCATTTCATTAAGAAAGGCACTGCCTTCTATGGTCCATTGATCAAATACATCAATGGCTTAGATTTATTCAATTGGTATGGCGTCGTTTGGTTGGTAGCTGGGCAGACCGGGCTAAACGATTTGGGCCTGATCCTGTGTAAATGTTTTGGGCTGAGTATATATGTGTATTTCTTGTATAGTTGGCCCAAACTAATGTTATGCATTGTATTTTGTGTTTTTTTATTATTTTGACTTGTATTTTACTTAATATCTTGTACTTTTTCCTTTGTATTTATTTTACCACAGATATATTTCCTTTATTTTCCATTTTTGTATTTTCCTTGATTTTCCGGTATTTTTGTTTTTGTATTTTGCTTAATTTGCTAATTTCCTAACATTTGTTCTACAATTTTTGACATTTTCTAATTAATTCCTTTTTTTGTATTTTTATTTCAATTTTATTTCAAAAATAACAAACACTGATATTTCACACAAATCACACAATTGCAAACAAAAAATTATTTTTGTATTATTTTTATATAGTTTTGGAATTCAATTGCTTGGGGCAAAAATCACGTGCTCACAGCTGCCCCTCTTTGTTCGGGAACACGAAGAGTTTCAGTGCTGTCACGACCCGGATTTTTCCCCAACATCGGGATCGTGATGGCGCCTACTCGTGGTAGCTAGGCAAGCCACTGTATTCATACTATCCTGTTTTTAACACAATTTTAAATAAATAAATGCGGAATACTTTATCAAATAGAAATAACTAATTACAAAGTGAAAATCATACTGAAATCCTCTACCCAAGACGTGGAGTCACCAACTCACGAACTACTATGGAATACTACACATAAAAGTCTGAAGGAAATATAACATAATTCTGTTTGTCTCGGAACAAAGAGACTACAGCTAATGACATAAATAAAGAGAGAGACGCCGGGCCTGCGGACGTCTGCAAGCTACCTCGGTCTCAATATGATCAACTCCCACGCAATCGATTTACTACTACTGCAGCTCCTGATCGTAACCTGGACCTGTGCAAAAACGCACAGAAGTGTAGTATCAGCACAACCGACCCCATGTGCTGGTAAGTGCCTGGCCTATCCCGGCGAAGTAGTGACAAGCCTAGGACCAGACACCCACATAAACCTGTGCAATTCAATATATATGTATACCACAGAATAATAAGAAATAACCAGGTATTAATACAATAAGAAATATCTCAAGAATTCAACAATTAACCACAGTTAATAAATTCACAAGGAAAAACAAAGTATAATGTAAACACAAGTAATATCAATTCAAGAAATAGCAAGCAGTTGCACGGCATCACCCTTCGTGCTTTTACTCTCATCCTCACCAAATATGCAAATAAAGTACACGGCATCACCCTTCGTGCTTTTACTCTCATCCTCACATCCATAGTACGGCATGATCCTTCGTACATGGTTCAATAACAGGGCACGGCATGATCCTTCGTGCATAATCAATAAAACATGGCACGGCATTAACCTTCGTGCATAAATAAATAAACATGGCACGGCATCACCCTTCGTGCATTATCACTCTTCCTCACCCAAATAACAATCACAGTTAAGGGCAAAGAAAGAAGCAGTAATTCATAAAGTGTCCCAACAAGGGCAATCAATAATCATCTTCACAACAAGTCCCAACAAGGGAGAACAATAACAATTCATCCGTAATATATCTCAAAATAATCATTATCCAACGACTCACGGTCATACTAGACGCCAGTGTATGGATGCTCGTCACCACAGCCCATATACCGCACTCGATCACACAACACATAACACATAATCCTATTCCCTCAAGCTAGGATAGAACAAACACTTACCTCGAGTGTTTATGAACAATTCAATCCGTGGAAATGTCTTTTTCTTTCAACTTTGGCTCCAATCCAATCGTATCTATACATAATTGATTTAATATCATCAATACTACTCAACAAACTAATTCTTAAGACCAAATACATCTTTTACAACATTCTTCCCGAAATAGTAAATTTCAACCCCGGGCCCACATGGTCGGAACTCGGGGTTAGGACCAAAATCCGGTTACCCATCCCCCCACGAGTTCATGTATATGATTTGTTTCAAAATCGGACCTCAATTCGAGGTCCAATTCCCCAATTTATGAAAAACCCTATTTTCTAACAAAAACAAGAATTCTACCATGAAAATCATTGATTTCTTATGAAAAACATGTTTAATGATGTTAGGAATTGAAAGAATTAAGTAAAAAGTGACTTACAATCGTTTTGATGAAGAAGAAATCCGTGAAGAATCGCAAATGGGTGTTTTTGTTTTGTAAAAAGTGAAGAAATGACTGAAAATCATGTTTTACAGGTCTCTGTGTTCGCATTTGCGAACATGGGTTCGCAATTGCGAACCCCGACCAATTTCTGAAGTTTGAAAAATAAGCTAAGGCTGGGAAGTTCGCATTTGCAAACATTTGTTCGCATTTGCGATCACTCGCAGACAAAGGGGTGTTCGCATTTGCGAACTAGTGTTCGCATTTGCGAACACAGGATGTATAAGGCAGTGTTCACATTTGCGAACAATGGTTCGCATTTACGAACCAAGGCAGTATGGGGAATGTTCGCATTTGCGAACATTTGTTCGCATTTGCGAACATAGGCAGGTTCTGGGGACTTTCGCAAATGCGAACAATTGTTCGCATTTGCGAACAAGGCTGGGTCAATGGGGTTTCGCATTTGCGATCAAGGTTCGCATTTGCGAGCCTTGTCTTACACTGTCCCCTTCGCAATTGCGAGAAATACTTCGCAATTGCGAAGCCAACAGCTGGGTGAAAAACCAGCAGTGCAAAAATTCAGAATTTCATCCAACGGCCTATCAAATCTTTACCCGAGCCCCCGGGCTCCAAACCAAACATGTACATAACCTCAAAAACACATTATGGACTTGTTCGTGTGATCACATCGCCAATATCACTTTGTTTTAATCAAATCAAGCCTCAAACTCATGATTTTCATACTTTTGATTTTCAAAACTTCTTAACTTGGAACTCAAGGTCCAAAACATCTCAAACGACATCCGAATGCCACCAAACTTTACATAAATCACATATATAATATTTAAGACTTGTACCGGGCGTCGGAACCAAAATACGAGCCCGATACCAAGGTCAATTAATTCATTTTCCTTTAACAATTACATCAAAAACAATTTCACATAAAAATTCATAACTTGGGCTCTAGGCCTCGAATTCGACTCCGGACGCACGTCCAAGTCCCATATTTTCCTACGGACCTCTCGGGACCATCCAATCTCGGGTCCGGATCCGTTTACCAAAAATGTTGACCGAAGTCAACCATATCAATATTAATATCATTTTTATCCAAATTTCTCATAGAATTCATATTTTCTATCACAAAATCTTTCCGGCTACATGCTCGGATCGTGCACGTAAATCGAGGCAACATAGAATGAGGTTTTCAAGGCCTCGAAGCTCGAAATGATTAATTAAATAAGTGATGACCCTTTGGGTCGTCACAATCTCCACCTCTAAAACAACCGTTCGTCCTCGAACGGACAAAAGAAAGAAGTACCCGAGTCAGGAAACAAGTGTGGGTAACGGCTCCGCATATCAGACTCGGACTCCTAGGTCGATGTCTTAGGGGGCTGACCTCTCCATTGAACACGCACGGAAGGAAAACTCTTCGACCTCAACTATCGAACCCGCCGGTCTAGAATAACTATTGGCTCCTCCTCGCAAGATAGATCCTTGTCCAACTAGACAGTATTGAAGTCTAACACATGCGTAGGATCACCGTGATACCTACGATGTATAGATACATGAAAAAATAGATGCACGGCTGATAAGCTAGGTGGCAGAGCAAGCCTATAAGCCACATCTCCCACTCGTCTAGAATCTCAAATGGACCAATATACCTAGGGCTGAGCTTGCCCTTCTTTCCGAACCTCATCACGCCCTTCATAGGCGACACCCGGAGCAATACTCGTTCACCAACCATGAAATCTACATCTCGAACCTTGCGATCCGCATAAGTCTTTTGCCTAGACTGAGCTGAACGCAATCTCTCCTGAATAGTCTTGACCTTATCTAAGGCCTCCTGAACTAAGTCTGTACCCAACAACCGAGCCTCTCCCGGCTCAAACCATCCAACTGGTGATCGACATCGCCTACCATACAACGCCTCATACGGAGCCATCTGGATGCTAGATTGGTAACTGTTATTGTAGGCGAACTCTGCTAATGGTAGAAACCGGTCCCACGAGCCTCCGAAATCAATAACACAGGCTCGAAGCATGTCCTCGAGAATCTGAATAGTCCTCTCGGACTGGCCATCCGTCTGAGGATGAAATGCTGTACTCAACTGAACCTGGGTGCCTAACTCCTGCTGAACCGCTCTCCAGAACCGCGAGGTAAACTGCGTACCCCGATCAGAGATAATAGATACCGGCACCCCATGGAGACGAACAATCTCCCTAATGTAAACCTCCGCTAACCTCTCCGACGAGTAGGAGACAGATACTGGAATAAAGTGTGCTGATTTGGTCAGCCTATCAACAATGACCCAAATAGCATCAAATTTCCTCTGAGTCAAAAGAAGTCCAGTAACGAAGTCCATAGTGATCCGCTCCCATTTCCACTCGGGAATTTCAATCCTATGGAATACACCGCCAAGCTTCTGGTGCTCATATTTCACCTGCTGACAATTTAGACACCGAGCGACATACGCAACAATATCTTTCTTCATTCTGCGTCACCAATATTTCTGCCGTAAGTCCTGGTACATCTTCGCGGCGCCCGGGTGAATAGAATACCGCGAACCGTGGGCCTCTGCTAAGATCAACTCTCGAATCCCTTCGACATTGGGCACACAAAATCGACCCTGCAATCTCAATACCCCATCATCATCTAGATTTACCTGTGTGGCACCTCCCCGCTGTACTGTATCTCTCAACTCACTCAAATGAGGATCATCAAATTGCCTCTCACGGATACGCTCTAATAACGAAGAACGAGCGACCGTGCAGGCTAACACCCTGCTAGGCTCAGAAATGTCTAATCTCACGAACCGGTTGGCTAAGGCCTGGACATCTAGAGCTAATGGTCTCTGACTGACCGGAATGTATGCAAGACTACCCATGCTGGCATACTTTCTACTCAATGCATCGGCCACCACATTGGCCTTACCCGGGTGATATAAGATAGTAACATCATAGTCTTTTAGCAACTCTAACCATCTCCGATGTCGTAGATTCAACTCCTTTTGCTTGAACAAGTACTGTAGGCTTTTGTGATCAGTGTACACCTCACACATCACACCATATAGATAATGCCTCCGGATCTTTAAGGCATGAACCACCGCTGCTAACTTAAGATCATGAACTAGATAATTCTTCTCATGTATTTTTAACTGCCTCGAAGCATAAGCGATAACCTTACCATTCTGCATCAATACCGCTCCAAGCCCTGTACGAGATGCTTCACAATAAACTATATAAGGTCCTGCACCCGTAGGTTGTATCAGCACTGGTGCGGTAGTCAAGGCTATCTTGAGCTTCTGAAAGCTCGTCTCACACTCCTCTGACCACTGGAACTAGGCACCCTTCTGGGTCAACCTAGTCATCGGGGCTGCAATAGAAGAAAACCCCTCTACAAATCGACAGTAGTAACCTGCTAATCCCAAGAAACTCTGGATCTTAGTCACTGAAGCTGGTCGAGGTCAATTCTGGACTATCTCAATCTTCTTCGGGTCCACCTGAATATCTTCCACTGATACAATATGGCCCAGAAATGCCACCGAACTCAACCAGAACTCACATTTCGAAAATTTGGCATATAGCTGATTATTCTTCAGAGTCTGAAGAACCACTCTGAGGTGCTGCTCGTGCTCTTCCTGGTTGCGGGAGTACACCAGGATGTCATCTATAAAGACTATCACGAACAAATCTAAGTAAGGCCTGAATACCCGATTCATCAATTCCATGAATGTCGTTGGGGCATTGGTCAACCCGAAGGACATGACCAAGAACTCATAATGCCCATATCTAGTGCGAAAGGCTGTCTTAGGAATGTCAGCCGCCCTGATCTTCAGCTGATGGTAGCCTGACCTCAAGTCTATCTTAGAGAATACCCTCGCTCCCCGGAGCTGGTCAAACAAATCATCAATCCTCGGCAGTGGATATTTATTTTTGATAGTCACCTTGTTTAACTGCCGGTAATCAATACACATCCGCATCGAGCCATCTTTCTTCTTTACAAATAATACAGGTGCTCCCTAGGGGGAAACACTGGGCCTGATAAAGCCCTTCTCAAGAAGGTCCTGCAACTGATCTTTCAACTCTTTTAGCTCCGGCGGGGCCATACGATAGGGTGGGATAGAGATGGGCCGAGTGCCCGGTGCCAGATCAATACAGAAATCAATATCCCTGTCGGGTGGCATGCCCGGCAGGTCTGAAGGAAAAACCTTCGGAAACTCCCGTGCAATAGGGACCGACTCAATGGAAGGAACTTCTGCGCTGGAATCACGAACATAAGCCAGATAAGCTAGACACCCATTCTCGACCATACGTAGAGCCTTAACATAGGAAACAACAGTGCGAACGGAGTGGCTTGAGGTACCTTTACACTCTAGTCGGGGTGATTCTGGCAAGGCTAAAGTCACCGTCTTAGCATGGCAATCAAGAATAGCATGGTATGGGGACAACCAGTCCATCCCCAATATGACATAAAAATCTACCATATCCAAAAGCAACAGATCAACACGGGTCTCAAGACCCCCAAATATAATTACGCACGAACGATGCACCCGATCGACTACAATGGAGTCACCCACTGGTGTAGCCACATAAACTGGAATATCCAGAGCATAGGCGGGCACGACCAAATACGGTGCGAAGTAGGAAGACACATAGGAATATGTAGATCCAGGGTCAAATAATACCGAAGCACCTCTGCCACACACAAGAATAGTACCTGTAATCACGGCATCTGATGCCTCTGCCTCTGGCCTGGCTGGTAAAGCATAGAATCGGGGATCCTGCACCTCCCCTCTGAGCTGCGTCTCTAGGACGACCATCAACTGGCTGACCTCTACCTCTGGCCGGACGGTCTCCACCTCTACGGTCTCGACCTCCACCTCTATAATCTCTACCCCCGCCTCTCGCTGGCTGGGCGGCCGAGGGTCAGCTGGGGCCCGAATTATGGGACGAGGACCTCGCCGCCGAGAGTTGCCCGCCGCTAAAGGGCAATACCCGATAAAATGGCTCGGGTCACCACAACCGTAGCAACTCTTGGACTCTGATAGGGCTGCTGGCCTCGACGACTCGAATGGCCTCCACGAATACTCCGAAGAGGCCGAGCATTAATAGGAGGCCGGTCCGAATAATGCCCACGAAAACCGCGATCACCCGGTCCACCCTGCGAAGCTCGAAGGGCGGAATGAAAAGGCCTCGGAGGACCGGCCTCTATCAAAGGATTCTCTGCTACCAGAGGAAGAAGCACCAAACCTACCCGAATGACGAGGCCTCTTATCCGAAGAATAACCGCCTCCCCTAGCAAGAGCCATCTCAACTCTGCGTGCCGCATTGGCTGCCTCCTGAAATGATATGTCACTCCCCACGCCCATAGCCATCCGGAGTCTAATCGGCTGATTAAGCCCATCTATAAATCCGCGGACCCTCTCCCGCTCCGTGGGAAGTATCACCACCGCATGACGAGCCAAGTCGATAAATCTCGTCTCATACGGTGTAACTGTCATAGTGCCCTGACGGAGGCGCTCAAACTGCCTCCGAAGTACATCCCGCCGAGTAGCAGGGAGAAACTTCTCCATGAATAGTTCCGCAAACTGATCCCATGATAAAGTTGGGGACCCCGCTGGTCGAGTCAAGCAATAATCTCTCCACCAAGTCTTGGCGGATCCTGCAAGCTTGAAGGTACCGAAGTCAACTCCGTTTGTCTCCACGATCCCCATAGTCTTGAGAATCTCATGGCAACCGAATAAAAAGTCCTGAGGATCCTCTGATGCGGCTCCACCGAATGTAGTGGTAAATAGCTTGGAGAACCGATCAAGCCTCCATAACGAATCAGAAGTCATGGCCGCTCCATCACCGGCATGAGCTGTGGTACCTGACTGAGTGGCCACAGCTGGCCGAATTACTGGTGCCTGAGGCTGAGGAGCTACCGGCTCCGGAGTATGAGCAATAGGAGTCTGGGCCCCTCCTCCAGCCTGAGAAGTGGCTGGGGCAACTGATAATAAACCCGCTCTGGCAATGCTGTCCATGAATCCCGCTATTCCGACCAAAGCATCCCGGAGATCCAAGGTAAATAAAGCCTCTCCTGGGACCTGAGCCTGGGCCCACTGGAGCCGCTGGAACCGGAACCTCCTCGTCAATCTCAATATGAGGCTCCACCTCCGGGGTAGCTGCCCGGGGCCGAGTTCTACCCCTACCACGGCCTCTCGATACGGCCTTGGCCCCCGCCCTCACGGGAGCCGCCCGGGGCTCGGGCCGCCGGTCGGCGGACGAAGAATCGCGTGTCCTCACCATCCGCGAAAGGACAGAATAGAAATTCAATCGGTAATTGAGGAACAAGTCGCACGACAAGAAAGAACAAATGAGAGACTCTTTCCTAACTCAATAGACTCTGGAGGACAAGTACGGACGTCTCCGTACCTACCTCTCAAACTCTACTAAGCTTGTTCGTGAGTGGTGAGACCTATGTAACCTAGAGCTTTGATACCAACTTGTCACGACCCGGATTTTTCCCCAACATCGGGATCGTGATGGCACCTACTCGTGGTAGCTAGGCAAGCCACTGTATTCATACTATCCTATTTTTAACACAATTTTAAATAAATAAATGCGGAATAGTTTATCAAATAGAAATAACTAATTACAAAGTGAAAATCATACTGAAATCCTCTACCCAAGACGTGGAGTCACCAACTCACGAACTACTATGGAATACTACACATAAAAGTCCGAAGGAAATATAACATAATTCTGTTTGTCTCGGAACAAAGAGACTACAGAGCTAATAACATAAATAAAGAGAGAGACGCCGGGCCTGCGGACGTCCGCAAGCTACCTCGGTCTCAATATGATCAACTCCCACGCAATCTATTTACTGTTGTTGCTGCTCCTGATCGTAACCTGGACCTGTGCAAAAACGCACAGAAGTGTAGTATCAGCACAACCGACCCCATGTGCTGGTAAGTGCCTGGCCTATCCCGGCGAAGTAGTGACAAGCCTAGGACCGGACACCCACATAAACCTGTGCAATTCAATATATATGTATACCACAGAATAACAAGAAATAACCAGGTAATAACACAATAAGGAATATCTCAAAGAATTCAACAATTAACAACAGTTAATAAATTCACAAGGAAAAACAAAGTATAATGTAAACACAAGTAATATCAAGTCAAGGAATAGCAAGCGGTTGCACGGCATCACCCTTCGTGCTTTTACTCTCATCCTCACCAAATAAGCAAATAAAGTACACGGCATCACCCTTCGTGCTTTTACTCTCATCCTCACATCCATAGTACGGCATGATCCTTCGTACATGGTTCAATAACGGGGCACGGCATGATCCTTCGTGCATAATCAATAAAACATGGCACGGCATTAACCTTCGTGCATAAATAAATAAACATGGCACGGCATCACCCTTCGTGCATTATCACTCTTACTCACCCAAATAACAATCACAGTTAAGGGCAAAGAAAGAAGCAATAATTCATAAAGTGTCCCAACAAGGGCAATCAATAATCATCTTCACAACAAGTCCCAACAAGGGAGAACAATAACAATTCATCTGTAATATATCTCAAAATAATCATTTTCCAACGACTCACGGTCATACTAGACGCCAGTGTATGGATGCTCGTCACCACAGCCCATACACCGCACTCGATCACACAACACATAACACATAATCCTATTCCCTCAAGCTAGGATAGAACAAACACTTACCTCGAGTGTTTATGAACAATTCAATCCGTGGAAATGTCTTTTTCTTTAAACTTTGGCTCCAATCCAATCGTATCTATACATAATTGATTTAATATCATCAATACTACTCAACAAACTAATTCTTAAGACCAAATACATCTTTTACAACATTCTACCCGAAATAGTGAATTTCAACCCCGGGCCCACATGGTCGGAACTCGGGGTTAGGACCAAAATCCGGTTACCCATCCCCCACGAGTTCATGTATATGATTTGTTTCAAAATCGGACCTCAATTCGAGGTCCAATTCCCCAATTTATGAAAAACCCTATTTTCTAACAAAAACAAGAATTCTACCATGAAATCATTGATTTCTTATGAAAAACATGTTTAATGATGTTAGGAATTGAAAGAATTAAGTAAAAAGTGACTTACAATCGTTTTGATAAAGAAGAAATCCGTGAAGAATCGCAAATGGGTGTTTTTGTTTTGTAAAAAGTGAAGAAATGACTGAAAATCGTGTTTCATTTGCGAACATGGGTTCGCAATTGCGAACCCCGACCAATTTCTGAAGTTTGAAAAATAAGCTAAGGCTGGGAAGTTCGCATTTGCAAACATTTGTTCGCATTTGCGATCACTCGCAGACAAAGGGGTGTTCGCATTTGCGAACTAGTGTTCGCATTTGCGAACACAGGATGTATAAGGCAGTGTTCACATTTGCGAACCAAGGCAGTATGGGGAATGTTCGCATTTGCGAACATTTGTTCGCATTTGCGAACATAGGCAGGTTCTGGGGACTTTCGCAAATGCGAACAATTGTTCGCATTTGCGAACAATTGTTCGCATTTGCGAACAAGGCTGGGTCAATGGGGCTTCGCATTTGCGATCAAGGTTCGCATTTGCGAGCCTTGCCTTACATTGTCCCCTTCGCAATTGCGAGAAATACTTCGCAATTGCGAAGCCAACAGCTGGGTGAAAAACCAGCAGTTCAAAAATTCAGAATTTAATCCAACGGCCTATCAAATCTTTACCCGAGCCCCCGGGCTCCAAACCAAACATGTACATAACCTCAAAAACACATTATGGACTTGTTCGTGCGATCACATCGCCAATATCACTTCGTTTTAATCATATCAAGCCTCAAACTCATGATTTTCATACTTTTGATTTTCAAAACTTCTTAACTTGGAACTCAAGGTCCAAAACATCTCAAACGACATCTGAATGTCACCAAACTTTACATAAATCACATATATAATATTTAAGACTTGTACCGGGCGTCGGAACCAAAATACGAGCCCGATACCAAGGTCAATTAATTCATTTTCCTTTAACAATTACATCAAAAACAATTTCACATAAAAATTCATAACTTGGGCTCTAGGCCTCGAATTCGACTCCGGACGCACATCCAAGTCCCATATTTTCCTACGGACCTCTCGGGACCATCCAATCTCGGGTCCGGGTCCGTTTACCAAAAATGTTGACCGAAGTCAACCATATCAATATTAATATCATTTTTATCCAAATTTCTCATAGAATTCATATTTTCTATCACAAAATCATTCCGGCTACATGCTCGGATCGTGCACGTAAATCGAGGCAATATAGAATGAGGTTTTCAAGGCCTCAAAAGCTCGAAATGATTAATTAAATAAGTGATGACCCTTTGGGTCGTCACAAGTGCAAAGACAAGTGAGCAGTAATGAGAGATTTTTTTCCCACTCGCATATTCCGTATGAAGTATTTTTTGAAAAGCTTTTGACCGCACCCTGCTTCAGAGGTTGCCTACATATCCTGGGCTAAACAAGAATCAGGTCAGGTAGTTCAGGAAGGTCTGGTAGCTTGAAACTACCAGGGGAACTGTGATTTCATTGATGTTGTTGGTGTTATTGCTATTACCGCTGACTGACTACTTATTACACCGGGATAAAAATAAAGAAGCTAGCATAAGCTATGGTCTATGAATTACAAAAAAGTCCTATCTATGTCTTGCATCTTGTGTTGTCTTGAAAATTCATCTTGCATGTTGCTCTTTATTTGCATCTCCCATTTTTTGGTAAATCTTTTGCTTGTGACTTGCTTCCAATATATTACTTCCCTCCATTTGTATGACTTCAAAATGCGTTTCTTCGTTCTCCAGGTTGGTACCTGCTTATTGCAAAAACAAAGAAAACTCTTTCCTCTGCCCCAATGTGGGGCTTTTAATATGTCATGATGTTACTTGTTAGAAAAGAAAAACTTTTAAAATGCAGAAAGGTATTCCCTTGTTATAAAGGTGGGCGCCTGAACAAAAATTAAAAATGCTGAAAATATTCCCTTGTTATACAGGTGGGCGCCTGAGTAGCTTTGCCATTTTTATAACATGTGTCCGGATTAGATCACTCCTTACACCTTGAAGATGTGCCATATTATGACTACTTATGCGGCTAGGGCTGAGTGCAGTGTCTTGGTCCACCACCTCTTACAGTTATTCAACCCTAGTTACCTGCGGGGTACCATGCCGCAACTGAAAAGTCGTGGCACAGGGGGCTTGGTTGTTAAAGTCGATGACAAGACTAACCGCTACTTTTAGCATAAATACTTCTACATCAGGACAGAGTTCCTGGTGTCGAATCCCGAAGGGTTTTCGGAAAGATGGAATCCAGAACGTAAGTATTTTTACTTTTAGAATTCAGGATTGCTTGTGATTTTGACCATACAACCATTGTGATTTCTTTTCTTCTGCCTCCCTCCCCCCCCCCCCCCCCCCCCCGCCCTCCCCTCCCCCTTGTTACAGCGAGGGCTTCTCCACCGCAGTTCACTGAAAATATTAGGTCGTGGGTGGAGAGAATAATTCTTTAAGCGGAGGAATGCCGTACCTGGGCTGCATTTCGTAAACGATAAAGACCGCCAAGTTACTATTTTGCTACGATTTGGAGGTTTCCTTAGGTTTTGTTACCTGACTTAATTGTTTGGCAGGTTGGAGCACACTTAAGAAGAAGAGGAAAAGCATCATTACCTCATCTGGGGCCGGGACTAACTCTAAAGACGGATACATACCCTGTGGCTCGCCTAGTGATGGCACTCCAGAGGTTCCTCAACCTGAGGTTGCACCTGTGGCGGCGTCCATAAGTAAAGCGACTCCTTCAATGCCATCCCTTGCGGCCTATGGATAAGACTTTTGAGGGTGAGGAAACGCTGGAAAGGAAAAGACGTCGATAGATGACTAGCAAGGGGAAGACTCTACTTGGCCATTGGGAACAGTGTGATATGGCGTGGAGAGTATTTGCTTAATGTGCCACTTGTCGAAGAATTCTATTGTCTTTTGACCGATGAATTGTTGTCCGTTGTCACAGCTAATTTCTTTGGGAATGCCAAAATGGCAAATGATATTCTTCCATATGAAGGCAATGAGTTCATGTTCGCGTATTTGGGCGTACACACATGCTTCCACCCACTTGGAGAAGTAGTAAGTTAAAACTAAAAGAAATCGTACCTTTTCTCATCATGCTAGTAGGGGACAGACTATAATCATTCCCCATTTGATGAAAGGCCTGGGGAAGTGACTGAGTGTAAAGGCTCTCCTAGTTGGTGTATCATGGGGTGTATTTTTGACATTGTTCGTATTGGCAAACGTATTCCACTCCCTCTTTCTACACGGTGGGCCAATAATAACCGGTTCGTATTATGCAGTGTACGAGGGAACGGTTGTTTGTATGGGTGCTGCAGTGACCTTCGTGTACCTCTTCGAGTACTGGTCTCATTTGGTGCGGCCTAGGCACTTGGCTAGGGGTCCGTCAAACTTCCTTTTGTAGAGCTGGTGGTTTATCAGGCAATACCTGGCGGCCTGTATGCGAAGCTTCTTTGCTTCTTTTTTTTTGTCGAGTGGGAGTATGCCATTCTGTAGATAGGATACAAACTGGTTGCGCCACTCCCAAGACAAATTTAAAGAAATTACCTCAGTGTGATCAATGGCTGAATGAATGAGGGTGACCACGCTTTCTCTGTCGAAGTTTTTAGTGGTTGCGGCCAATTTTGCTAGGCTGTCTGCTTTGATGTTATGTGCCCTCAAAATTTGTTCGAAGCGGCACTCATCGATATCGTCCATTAATCTTTGGATCTCTGACTGAGATTTTTCCAATCTCTACTCCTTGATTTGATAAGTCCTAGTGACCTAGTTACTACGAGTTGGGAGTCACAGTGGAGGATGAGTCATCGAGTCCCGTATTTGATGAATAGTTTTATACCTGCAATAACATACTCCGAGTCATTGTTAGTCATGTCGGGGTACCACATGGATTGGCAAATTATTTCGCCCGTAGGGACCTCAAAATCGAGTCCCAGTCCTGATCACGAGGCATTAGCGGCACCGTCAATTTACAAAATCCATAAGTCGGTGCTCAGGGGGTTCAACGTGCCTCCACTTTCGCCTTTGATAGTATTTCAATGCTAAAATCGGCTAGAAAGTCGGCAAGTACTTGTGATTTAATGGTAGTTCTCGGGTTATACGAGATGTCATGCTCACAGAGCTCTATAGCCCATCTGGCGAGTCTACCCGATCATTTCGGCTATGTAGGACGCTTCTCAATGGGAAGGTCGTTACTACTTTTATGGGGTGGCATTGAAAATAGGTTCGAAGCTTTCGTAAAGCTACGACCAATGCTAGGGCAAATTTTTCAAGGTGCGGATATCGTGTTTCGGCGTCGACTAGGGTTTTGATAATATAGTAAATAGGAGATTGCGTACCTTCATTTTTGCGGACCAAGACTGTGTTGACAGTGACCTCAAAGACGACAAGATGTACCAACAGGGGCTCACATGGGCTTGCTTTGGCTAGTAATGGTGGTGAAGATAGATACGAATTCAATTTTCTCAAGGCTTCAACGCATTCTTCGTACCAATGTAATCCGTTGTCTTTCTCAACACATTGAAAAATTTATGGCACCTGTCGGAGGACCGTGAGATGAATCTAGATAGGGCGATTCTCCCTGTCAACTTTAGTACCTATTTTTTGTTGTTCAGAATCTCAGGTCTTGCATCTTTCGCCTTAATTTGTTTCGGGATGACCTCGATGCCTCGCTAAGACACGAGAAATCCCAAGAATTTCCCCGAGGCTACGCCGAAGGCACATTTCTCGTGGTTCAGCTTTATCCCGTACCGCCATAGTATTTTTAAGGTCTCTTTCAGGTGGTTGATGTGGTCTTCTTTCTTCGCCAATTTTACCAGCATATCATCGATATAGACCTCCACGGCCTTACCGAGTTGTGGTGACCAGTCTATGGTACATAGCCCCTGCATTTTTACCTTGTAGCAGTATGTCCCTTGGTGGGTGATGAACGTTGTTTTCTCCTGGTCCTTCGTAGCTATCATTTGATTGTAGCCGAAGTAGGCTTCTAAGAAGCTCTGCAGTTCATGTCCCACGGTGGCATTTATCAACTGGTCAATATGAAGTAGTGGGAATGAATACTTCGGATATGCTTTGTTTAGATTAGGAAATCCACACACATTCTCCACCTTCCATTTTTCTTCTTGAACATGACGACATTGACGACCACCCACTGGGGTACTTCGATACTTGATTGGAATTGTTGGGCAATAATTTATCTACCTCCTCGCTAACTGCCTTATTAATGGATGCATTGAATTTCTAGCGATGTCTCTTGAGATTCCCAGCATATCTGAATGGGAAAGAGCAAACAAATCTGTATGGTTAGTTAAGAATTCACGGTACTTACTCGGGTTGGTAAGGTTGTGCCCGATGTAGGCTTTCTTTGCGAGGTCGGTGTTATCTAACTGGACCCGGTTGAGAACTTCGACCGTTGCTTTAAAGGCTTTCATGACATCGGGGACTTTGATAGCGTCCGTTGTCGGGTTGACTTTACTCTCCGACATGGCTGATTGTTATGCTTCTACACTCGCCTTTTTTAGCTGTTTGGTGTGGGTGCAGTCTTGAGATATTTTGTAGCATTCTTGTGCGGTGCGCGGCTTGCCTCGAATGCTGAATACCCCCCACAGGGTAGGGAATTTTATCATTTGGTAACAACTTGAAGGGACCGCTCGCATGGCATGTCTCCATGGGCATCCTATGATGACATTGTAGGTCGTTCCAAGTTCATTACATGAAAAGTGGTTTCTTGTGTAACCCCTTTTGCTAAAACGGGCAGTAGTATTTCTTCGAATATTTGTTCCACTGCATAGTTAAAACAAGTCATTGTTATGCATTGTGGTATTACCTTACCCTCGAGCCCCATTTGTACGAGGACCCTCAAGTGGATAATACAGGCGCCATTTCTGTCATCAATTATAATTCTTTTAGCATCCATATCGGCGATACGTAAAGTGATAACTAAAGCATCGTAATGAAGGAAAGAAAAACCATCGGCATCAGACTTATCAAAGGTGATACTATCTTTAAAGTCGACATACCGTTCATGGCCGATGGTCCACTTTTTTTTGTGTGGTGGCAAACTTGACATGGTTGATTTCTGAGTTGTCGCCACCTTCGACGATCATGTTTATCATGCGTGCTAGGGAAGACAGCTTTGGCGGCTCGTAGGGATGTTTCCGTTCACGCATAAAGTTTATTTTTCCTTTGTCACTGAGCAATTCCTTTAGTTATCCCTTATTCAGCATCCTGACCACTTCTTGCCGTAGGCTGATGCAGTCCTGAGTTTTATGCCCTCGTTCCTCATGGAACTCACATAGGACATTTGATTTCCTTGTGGCAGGGTCTGATTTCATCTTTTGCTGCCACTGCACCTTGGTGCCCAGCTTTTCCAGCGCGTACACTATTTTTGAAGGAGACACGCAAAATTTATGGGTAGATAATAAAGGAGGTGTACCTCTTCGTTTCGGAGTGGGGCGACATATCGCTGTATAGCATCCGTATGCCTTGGTGGTGGATAGGAGGATATGGTTTATGGAAGGTGTCGGTCTCTGTTGGGGCGTGGGAGTTGTTCTCGCCGTCCTTCATTACGTCGATCCCTCATCGTCTCCGAGTGTATCACTATCAACCGTTAGGTCGGCATATTGAGATCTTCCTTGTCTGCTCGTACCTCAGCGCAATAGGCGATATGGATTTCCTCTCATGTGGTGGGGGGATATTTCATGAGATGGCTTACTAGTTTCTTGGTCGCCCTCAAACCATATCTGTTCAGTCCGTTCTGGAAGGAGGTGACTGCAATACCTCCAGATACGTTTGGTAGGCTTATCCATACTTTGTTCCTAGCTAGGAAGTCCCTAAGTCCTTCCCATGCGGTTTGCCTGACGGCAAAGATGTCGTTGACTCTTACTTCCGCTTTTTTCGCTCGTGCATGGGCGGTGATGAACTTATCCGCTATTTCCTTGAACGTTGATATTACCTTAGCTGGTAGCTGGGAGTACCACGTTAGGGCCCCTCCCGTCATCATCTCACCGAACTTCTTCAGCAGCACCGATGCTACATGCTCTTTCGATAGGTCATTACCTTTCACGGCAGTGACATAGTAGATCAAATGGTCTTTAGGATCTGTGGTTCCATCGTATACCCTTAAGTAAGGTGGCATCTTGAAGGTTTTTGGGATATAGTGGGGTGCAACTTCTTCAGTATATGGTTGTTCGAAGAACATTCCTACGACGCGTTTTGGCAGCAACTTGGGAGCACCAGGTATCTTGTCTACCCTCTCTTGGTACTGTTTCATTTGGTCGCGAAGAGTCTTGTTTTCATTCTCTATTTCTTCCATCTTCTTTAGGATGGATGTTAGCGTACCGTCGTTGGCCCGTACTTTGATAGGTCTATTATTTGCTCGTATAACCTCAGGTTCACCTATGGCAGCAGTGACGCTTAATGTTGGCATGCACCTGACGTTATTTCTCAACCAAGCCACTTATAGTACTTGTTAGCTATTCTTGCAGTAGCTTCTTAACCACCAAGGACGCTTCCTTAGCCGCAGATGTGGAGAGTCCTTTTTCGCGCAAGATCGTCAGATCTTCATATGGAGAAGGTGAGATCTCTGTACTTGGGGTGGTGCTAGGGGTTGCATTCACGATACCCTCGTCACTGGCCTCGTTGAGGGGACCGAGGAGATTGGTTGTAACACCCAAGGAGATTGGTTGTAACACCCACTATGGCTTTCGATCGTGTGTTATTTTCGGCCATCTTTTTGTGTGGTGTAGTATGGTTGTTGGTTGCTCTCTAGGTGGATACTATGATTTTAATTCTCGAAATCCTCACAGACGGCGCCAAATTATTTGGCTGAAAAGTTATCGATCTACTTTATAAGCTTAAAAACAATCAAAAGATAAATAAAGGGTAAATCATAATCAAATATAATATGACCTAGAGACAAAAGAGATGAAATTATTGCAAATCTGATAAGATGAACTCGAGAATGAATATTTATTAGCTTTAGAGATAGAGAGAGAGTTAGAGAAAATAAGAGAGTAATATTATTCACGAATAATGATGATGCATTTTATAATGGGAATGTGCCCTTATATTATAGGAGGCCTTACTCGAAATAATTATAAAAGTACAACACGTGGTCGACGCCCTCCTAACGAGGACGTCAAGTCTTAACCGGCGTTGCTTTTATCCTTACGTCCAAACCAGACCCTTACTTTAATATATGTATATTCATTGGGTATACCTTTCGAAGTAGAAACGTCGAGGGCCAAATTTGACCCGTATATATTTATCCCACCACGTCCTTAGGGTAATTTTCTAGTCGATTTCATTGGTACCGACTTCTTGATCGTAGAATGTTGGAGGGACAATTTAAAGCTGGACGTGACTAGCTGAAACCACGTCTCCTGAAATTCCGTTATTTAAAATTAAAATACATCACGGTCTATACATAACATCAACACTTTTAAACCGATGAACGCTTATCAAAGAATAAGACAAAGAGCTAGCAAAAAAAGTAAGATTGATTAGTGACTAGAAAAGGCAAGCACACATGTCTCAATTTGACAAGACAAGAAAATAAACGAAACGAAGATTGATATTATATAAATATATATATATATATAGGAGATACTTTTATTTTGTGTGGCTATAAATCATTGCATAAAGGTAAATTATTTCCAAATAAGGAAAGAAGTCATTCTTTTTGGTACGGACTAAAAAGGAAATAGATTTACATAAATTGAAACGGAGGGAGTATTATATATATAGGAGTATATGATTTCCTATAGTATGTAAACAAGGTGACAAAGAAATTAATAAATGATGTACTCTATTTGAAGTCATGATGAGAGATTTACACGAACCTCAAAAAGGATGGAAAATAAAGAATTGTAGTTTCTACTTTTCGGCCTTATGGAACTCTGACTCGAACCAATAATATAATAATATAATAATATTAATAGACATAATCTTCATCCAATTTGTATGTCATATTGCACTACTTTGTATATATGGTTTCTCTAGACTCTAGAGATATGGTTTCAGAGAAATCATGCCTGGATATATCTTTCGTGACTTTTCAACGAATAAGGACAAGCACTAAGCTATAGATACTACATGGTACAACGATAATAATAAAAGTTAAACGTTTATGAATTCTGAATTTGCTTTTTGAAATTCGAATATATTATTTTTATATATTAAGTATATTATATACTCCCTTCGGTTCAAAATAAGTAATTTTTTCGATGTTTTCACACATATTAAGAAAGTCACCTTTTAACATTAATTAGCAATATAATTGAACATTTTAACCTTACTATCTCACATAAACACTCCTAACACATATTTCAACACTATTTACTCCAAGTACAATGTAGGAAAAACATCATTAACTCATTCTTGAAATCAGAAAAAATCAATTATTTTGGACCACAAAAAAAAGCCAAAAAATCACTTATTTTGAACCGGAGGGAGTATTAAGTAAATTTTAATATACAAATATAGACTATAGAGTTTGAATCGAAATTATCAAATTCTCTCCACCCCTAGCGTTCCAAGCTCTTGGAATTTGAAAAAGAAAATTCCAAATGTTTATTGTGACAAATTTGAGAGAGAAAGAGATAGTAATAACTAGAATCAGCCCAGCATGCTCAATGATGTTTGCTGACTTTATGCGACCCAAAAGTACAACATTTTATTCAACATTTTGATGACTGCTTCGATTTTTCTGCCCAATACAAAGCAGCTATGTTAAAAGTGCTTTCTAATTTAACAAAAGAAAAAGTAGTAAAAGAAATAAACGAACTGGATTAGAACTAGATTATTATCTTAATGATGATGAGGTTGTTAAGCAATTATCATGTGGCAGATAGTCAAGGATTAGATTATCTCATTTGTGCCTCATTTAAAAGCCACAAACATTACAGGCTGAAAAAAGTATTACTCACTCCTATTTAAAGCGACAATTTTATTTTTGGCACAACTATTAAGAAATAAAAAATTCCTAGAGAAAAAAAGAAGATATATTTACTAAATTAATTTTAATTAATTATTACTTTTATACATTGAAATATATAAATCATCACTTATTTTGGACCAAAAGTAAAATAAAATTATCACGTATTGTAAATCGAGAGTAACAACAATAACAACAACAATCCAATATATACCCACAAGTGGGATCTGGGAAGGCTATTTTCAGGAGATCCTCGGGTCAAGAAGGAAACAAGGGAAATAAACAAAGGACGATATATTAGTACTAGCAGTACATTCCTAATAAATAACATAGAATAACATAAAATAACAAACTAACAACAATATAAGGAATATAGAAAATCCGAAAAAGAGGAAAGTATACTACTATCTAGAATATAAAGCCCTGCGTCAGTAGCTAATCAGTAGCATCCTAAGCCTAACTCCTGACTGTCCAGTCTCACTCTAGCGCGTTGTAGAAATATTCCCAACTTCCCCTAACCTACAACCTTAATGCTTGACCTCCACAATCCCCTGTCAAGGGCGATGTCCTCAGTAATCCTAAGTCGCGTAATGTCCTGCCTGATCACCTCTCCCCAATACTTCTTAGGTCTCCCTCTACCTCTCATCGTGCCCACCACCACCAGTCGCTCACAACTTCTCACTGGTGCATAATGCTCCTCATGTGAATGTGCCCGAACCATCCGAGTCTTGCTTCGCGCATCTTGTCATCCATGGGCGTCACGCCCACCCTCTATCGAGTATCTTCATTCCTAATCTTATCCATCCTTGTATGCCCCCACATCCACCTCAACATCCTCATCTTTGCTACTTGTATCTTCTGGATATGTGAGTTCTTAACCGGCTAACACACGATCACATACAACATGGCTGGTCTAACCACTGCTCTATAAAACTTACCTTTTAATAACGGTGACATTTTTTGTCACATAGGACTCCCATTGCTAACCTCCACTTCATCAACCCACCCCTATACGGTGTGTGACATCCTCATTGATCTCCCTTGTCCCCTGAATAACTGACCCAAGGTACTTGAAACTACCCCTCTGACGGATGACTTGGGAGTTAAGCCTCACTTCCAATCTCGCGTCCGTCGGCTTGGGCACAAATTTGCACTCGAGATATTCCGTCTTCGTCCTGCTCAACCTAAAATCTTTAGACTCAAGGGCCTGTCTCCAAACCTCTAGCCTCTCGTTGACGCCGCATCTTGTCTTGTCAATTAGGACTATATCATCAACAAATAGCATATATTATGGCACCTCCCCTTGAATCTTATGCGTTATGGCATCCATTACTAGGGAAAATAGGAAAGGGATGAAAGTTGACCCTTGGTGCAACCCCGTAACAACCGAAACATGCTCGGAGTTGCCTCCTATTGTCCTAATCCGAGTCTTAACTCCATCATACATGTCTTTAGTAACCCTAATATAGGCAATAGGGGCCCCTTTAACCTCTAATCATCTCCATAAGACCTCCGTAGGAACCCTGTCACACGGTTTTTCTATATTGATAAACACCATGTGGAGATCCTTCTTCTTATCCCTGTATTTTTTCATTATCCTCCTAATAAGGTGGATTGCTTATGTGGCAGATCGTTCTGGCATCAACCCGAACTGGTTGTCTGAAATAGACACCATCTTTCGCACTCTCATTTCTACCACTCTCTTCCAGACTTTCATGGTATGACTCAGTAATTTGATACGCCTATATTTGTTACAGCTCTAGATATCGCCTTTGTTCTTATACAATGGAACCATTATACACCACCTCTACTCTTCAGGCATCATATTAGTCTTGAATATAACATTAAACAACCAAGTAAGACATTCCAAGCCTGCTCTGCCCACACACCTCCAAAGTTCAACCGGAATTTTGTCTGGTCCGGTAGCTCTACCCCTTCTCATCTTACGCATTGCCTCCATGACCTCATCAACCTCAATGTCTCTACAATCAGTTATCTCATGTGGGATGTTGGCATTTCGCAAATCACCTAGTACAATATCCCGATCACCTTCTTCATTTAGAAGTTTATGAAAGTAGGTATGCCATCTTCTCTTAATCTGGTCATACCCCATAAAAACTTTCATGTCATTATTGTTTATGCATCTCACTTGGTCTAGATCCTGGGCCGTCCTCTCTCTCACCATAGCGAGTCGGAATAACTTCTTCTCCCCATCTTTGTTCCCTAGCTTCTCATACGGACGATCAAAAGTTGTCATCTTATCCTCTCTAACTGCCATCTTTGCCTCCCTCCTAGCAACCTTATATCTCTCAATGTTCGCTCTCTTCTCCTCCTCGCTAGTATTCCCTACTAACTGCAGATAAGCATCCTTCTTCGCTTTTACTTTACCTTGAACAAGTACATTCCACCATTAGTCTCCGTCGTGGCCACCGATGCGTCCCAAAGATATCCCTAACACATCTCTCACCGCCTTTCTTATACAATATGCTTTCGTCGATCATATAGTATTTGCATTCCCACTACTTCTCCAAGCTTCCATTGACGATAACCTTAAAATCGAGAGTAACAAAAACAAAATAGAAAGAATAAATGGTGGAATAACAGAAAAATAAAAAAAGTTGCATTACATTGATGTTCTTGGAACCCAAACTTTGGGGAAAAAAAGATAGAAAAGTAAAAATATTAAAAAACATATGAAAAACATGCCATCACTTCAAAACTTCATATCTACTGTTGCTCCAAAGCACAAAGAGAGGCAATGGACAAACATTCCGAAACTTTTTCCTTTTAATTTCTCCTTTTAATATTGATCGAAAGTGGCCATTCAGTAGATAGACCCAAGATTACCTATCTAACTACCTTACTAATTAGGACAACAATTTTTTTTCATCTAAAAACAACTAACAACAATAATAATAACGATTCAGTGAAACCCTATTAGTGAGTTATGAAAAGAATAATGTATATGTTGTTAATAATATTATGTTCAAAATCAGAAAATTATAGAAGCAAACAAATGTTAGTTCAATAAACAATTCGTAAAATAATTTCGAGCCCACTGAATGCACAATGTATCATAAAGAATTTAATCCCCTCACTGTTGCCCAATGTATATGGATTAATTCCTCCTAAGATAGAACAAAATAACTATTCTGTAATAGCAGCACTTCAAATCACATAACTTCAGCGAACTCAACAAATGAAGCAAATCACACTTGACACGTATGTTTATTTAAAAAATAATGCAACAATGTAGAAAAGAGGGGAGAAGATTTCAGATTTTTCATGTTTGATTTCATGTCTAAAAAATAAGGCCAAGCCTCCAAATTTATATACAAAGGGAAGGTGATATGGAGAGGTGCAATCTAAAAGGTGTATCTTCTATTTCTCATTCACCTTAATAAAAATGCAACAATCGCCCACATGAATGGGGAATGGTCATACGAGGAAAAACGTGCATGAAAATAATTTGTGATTCACAAATAAGGATTAATCGCATCTGGATATGTAGGTTGCCCTTTGAACCTTCCGGTGAATTTATGTTAGATATACTCGGTCAATCAGTAGATTTGATATCTTTGAACCTTAGAGCTTTGTTGTATACCTAGACAACCATAAGTCACAAAATCAATCCTTAAACGTTTTTGGTTCTCACGGTTGTGTTCGTTTCAGCCATAAATACCGCATCGTTTCATGAGTGCTTAGAAAATGGACCTTTACTTTCATTCCCCTTAAAGCAGCTTACACTTAACACTCACATAGGTGATTTCTAAACATGTAATTCTATTGACACATTATCTGGTCATATCCTGCTAGAAAAAATCGTTAAAAAGCTTTAAGCTTTATTGACTCATCAAACGGCCTTAATGCTTTAACTTGACTTCTCAACATTGTCTTCATCATGAGAATGAGTTCAGTTATTTGACAATATTGAATTTTCATTCATAACTTTGTTTGATCTCATTGGACTTAGCTCTTGGGATCTCCAATCTGCTAGGTAGAGTTACCGCAATGATGACTTGTCCTAGGCCTTAGCCCCATTCCCTTCAATGATATATAAACTGCCTCTCAAGATAAGCCTTTTGTAAGTGGATCCGACATGTTATCTCTTGTCTTTACAAAGTCAATCGTGATAACACCACTAGAGAGTAGTTGTCTAATGATATTATAACTCCGTCGAATATGACGAGATTTTCCATTATACATAACGTGGCATGCCCTGCCTATTGCCACTTGACTATCACAATGTATACATATAGGTGCCAAAGGTTTGGCCCAAAATAGAATATCTTCCTAGAAATTCCGAAGCCATTTAGCTTCGTTACCAGTCTTGTCTAAGGCTATAAACTCAGCCTCCACTGTAGAGTGGTCAATACACATTTGTTTGGACGATTTTCAAGACATCGCTCCTTTATCGACTATTTAGAATCAGTTGAACCGATGATCTAATTTACATCAATATACCCCTATATTATCGCGGGATACTTATTATAGTGTAAAGCATAATTTGGAGTATATTTCAAATACTTCAAAACTGATTTCATTGTCATGAAAGTTCAAATGCAACATTTCTTATGTTGTAGACTAATACGCCTCGACTTTCGATTGCATATCAGATTATTAACTACAATTAATATAGTAATTATAACAACAACTGGAATGATTGGCATCAATTGTGGCCACAACCTTTTAATATATAACACATTTCGTAATCATTTTGCCATTTTCAAGAATTTGTATGTTGTTCATTCATACATCTATATGATATGCAAACTATAGCACTTTCATTCATGAAACAAATCCAGCTTGCAATAGATTTTGATGATGTTTATCGGTTGGTTCACCCCATTATAGACCAACGTATTAATACATTCGTTCATGAATGGTCATGTCCATACTAAAACGTACAGACATATCTTTCTAAGAAAAATCACAATCTTCAAAGTGACATTATTTTATACAAGAACTAAACATTATAAATTTTCAATAAAGAAAATGACCTTCCGAGAAAGGCACATAACCAACTTTCGAATTAATAGTTTCATCAACTAGTCTTCATTAAGACTAAACAACTAATAAATTTACCAACTATTATATCAATGGGGTTCAAAAATTATATAATTTAGATATTAGTCTAACATTAGCTTTTGTCATGAATAAGCTAAAAGACCCCATATTTCAAATATTTCATCAACATATCATATATAATCAAGTAATGAATATATGATTTGAAGTATTCTTAATGTAAACACGTTTGTTTATACTCATTAATTTTTGAAATCATTTGACAATATTATTTGGTCAAATCTCGCATGTCATTATTTGGGTGCTTGTCTTAGTCTATAAAGTGATTTAACAAGTCGATACACCTTATTTTCTTTTCCATGAACCATGAACCCTTCAGGTTGTTCCATATAAATTTCTTCCTCCAAATCTTTATTTAAGAAGGTTGTCTTTTATGACCATCTGATGGATTTCAAGACCATACACGGTGGCATAGATGTAATTCTCGTTATGGGTGTGTATGTGTTAAAGTAATCAAGACATTCTCTTTGGCAATCAATCTTACCTTATATTTGTCAACAGTACCATCAGCTTTCATTTTTCTTCTGAAAATCCAATTAGAACCCAAAGATTTATTTCTTGGAGGAAGATCAACCATTTTCCAAGTATGATTACTTAATATGGGTTCTATATAACTATTGACTACCTCTTTCTAACATTGTGCTTTCGAGCAAGATTGCTTCTTTAAATGTTTGAAGCTCGCGTTCCAACAAGAATGTCAAAAAATCTAGTCCAAAGGAAGTAGTTGTCTTTTGACATGTTTTACTTCTTGGATCATCTCAATAGGTGTACTGGATGACTCACATTTCTTTTTATATGGATAAATATCCTCAAAAAATTCAGCAATATCTGATTCGATTACTAATATGGATGTCATGATAGTCTGATTTATGAATTAGAAAACGATATGCCTTACTTTCGATCTGACTTCTATCTTTTTGGGTTTAAGAACCTGCAACCAAATACCACCAACAATTGATAATATTTCAAGTTGGATTTTCTTCCTTTCTATTTTTCATATGGAATGGATTACATCTTGATATGGAGAACGCGAATAAGTATTCGGTTAACTATAAGAATAGTTTTCCCCACAAGTTCTAAGGTGAACTAGAACTTACCAACATAGAATTCATCGTTTTATTTCCACCTCATTCAATTGGGGTGTGTATGTGGTCATTGTTTGATGAATAACATCATATTCCAAACATATTTTTCAAAAGGAGATTCATATTCACCGTCCATATTACTTTGTAGTGCCAACCATATGAACTCGTGTTTGTGTCACAACAGAGCCAAAATTAACAAACGGTGAAGTTTTTAATCTTCAAACCAACCTGACACATTCAGATAAACAGTGAAGTTTTTAATCTTCTAACTGAGTAACATCTGTTACAACTAGATCAAATAAATGGTGAAGTTTTTAATCTTTAAACCGAATAATATGTAACACAGTTATATTTAATAAACGGTGAAATTTTTAATCTTCAAACCGAATAATAAATTGGAGTAAAAAATCACTAATATTTCAATCTCCAAAATGAGTATAAAGTTACTTAGACTTTAATTTCCGATAAATGAGTAGAAAGTCATGAACACTTTAATCTTAACGAACGATTGCAAAATCATTCAGATTTTGATCTTAAAGGAGTAGAAAATCACGAACATTTTACTCTCCAAAATAAGAATTGAAAATCACAAAGATTTTACTCTCCAAAATAAAAATAGAAATCACAAGGATTTTACTTCTTCAAATGGTTTTCCAACTAAACCATTATAATATACTTCAAGTATTATTGTAAGCTTAATTAAAATCTTACAGCCTTGAAAATAACCATCCATATATATATATATTTATCAAAATTATATGCCAACCAGCATTAATTCACTTGGCAAAAGGAGTAGTAAATATAATCTTTAACACATGTTATTCCTTACCATGGCATGCATATTTTTTCCTTTTAAAGATTATCACAGAAGCAATTTATTCACTATATGAGAAAGATACTTATGAGAACCACGCATATGCCCACTTGCATCGAGAGAAGGTCTTTTCCAAACTCTCATTTGGCTATTTGTTTTACACTATGCCAATTAATTTCTCATTTTGTGGCCAATTTTCTACTAATGCACCATGTGATGGTCAATTTCTATGAGTTTAAAGACATAGCCACACAAAAAAAATATATATATATTTGTTTTTTCCATACAGTAGTAATATTCAAACTTTAAGGCCACGGTAAAAACTCAAAAAATTGCCTTGAAATTCCTTCTCCAACTATAGTGCCAACATTTCAAATTTGGGACATATAGACTTGACAGCACAAAAGAAGATACAATTCTTTTTAGAAAATTTTACCACCTATAGAATAGGTTAGTACCCTATTTATAACATATAAATAGCTTTTTAAAATTTTACATAATATAATAACCTTTTTTATTTTGTAGCAAAAAAATTTAAATTTAATACTTTCCTATATTTAAGCCTTATTAGACGGTACAAAATATTTTTCTCTCACCAATTTATGGTATAACTCCTATTTTTTGTGAAATGACGCCGCTTAATACATCTTAATACACCTAAATACAGATTCACCTTCCCATGATTTACGCTGAAACGTTACTTTTTCCCCGCTTAATACAGCTTAATACACCTAAATACAGATCATGATTTACAGGAATCCCTGTTTGTGCGGCGTCATTTCATGTTAACACACTTAAATACAGATTCACCTTCCCATGATTTGCGCTGAAACGTTACTTTTTTCCCGCTTAATACAGCTTAATACACCTAAATACAGATCATAATTTACAGGAATCCTTGTTTGTGTGGCGTCATTTCATGTTGTATTATTGAATACAATTCGTTTAATACATTATATACATCACAAAATAACGTAAAACATATCTATATCACGTAATATAGGAAAGTATTTCTATTTATTGCTAATTAGGTCTTAATGAATGCCTTTCTATTTATTGCTAATTAGGTCTTAATGAATGTCTTTTGTGTCTTTCTTTTCATTTAAGACATGTATCCACAAGTGACAGAACATTCCTTTACTCTGATGAAAGATTCAACAACTTTTGTGAGATACTGTTTCTCACAAAAGTGCACCATTTAGGTTATTCTTACTTCTTCTTCGACTATCAATTGCAATAATCAATCAAAAGACCAAAGCCCATAATAGATTAAATTTCTTTTCATGTTCGCTTCCCAATTCATGATACCTCATTCATCTTAACAAAAGATCCTCCCGATGAATATGAATCCAACTGATCCGAAGTAATTCATTTCATCGCTTCTCTTGGAACAGACTAACATTCAAAATTTCATTCTGAATTATCTCTCTATCATCCATTTAAAAACAATTCGATTAACTTCTTTAAGATTGTTGATAATACTGTATTCATAATCAGAAAATTATAGAAGCAAATAAATGTTAATTCAATAAATAAATCGTAAAATAATTTTGAGCCCACTGAATACATAATGTATGCTTAAGGAATTTGATCCCCTCACTGCTGCCCAAGTGATATGGATTAATTCCTCCCAGAATAGAACGAAATAACTATTCTGTGATAGCGACACTTCAAATCACAGAACTTCAGCGAGCTCAACAAACGGAGCAATCACACTTGACACTTATGTTTATTTAAAAAATAATGCAACAATGCAGAAAAAATTAGAGAAGATTTCAGATTTTTCATGTCTATCACGACCTAAAATCCCAACTCGGTCGTGATGACGCCTCTCGTGGGGACGAGACTAGCCAACATAAAAACAATACAACTCTTTATAATTACTTAGCAGGAATAAGTCAAATTCACATATAATATAATCACAAGTGCAAAATAAACATGATAGAACAATGAAAACCATCCCAACTCAGCCCGAAATCGGGGTGTCACATGTCACGAGCTACTACAGAGTTTAATAATATTTTACAAGTCTGGAATTATCATAAATAACAAAAGATAAGGGAGAAAACGGGGTTGCAGACGTCAACAGCTACCTCATTACTACTAGTCACCGCCTGGTCTTGAATGAATCAGCGCTGAGGAGCGAAGTCAGCTCTGCCTGTATCTGCATACATGGTGTAGGGAGTAATGTGAGTACTCCGACCTAGTGAGTAATAAAAATAAATAACGACTTAAAGAATCAAATCTCATAAAGGAACAAAATAACGCTATCTCAAGCAGTAAAATCAATTATATAATAAAAATCATAAGGTATCAGATAATTCTCTATTTAAAATAATGGAAACAACAATTTCAACAATTAAGGAATAATCAAAAGTTTACCCCTCGGGCTCAGTATCAAACTCTCAGTATAGTATCAGCCCCACGGGCTCACTCCCAACTCACCAACATACAACATCAACCCCTTGGGCTCACTTCCAACTCACCAAACAAAAACAACAGCCTCTCGGGCCCAGTTCCAACTCACCTGGGTACCTTGCGCTCATTGGGGGTGTGTACAGACTCTGGAGGGGCTCCTACAGCCCAAACACAATATCAATAGGCCTTAAAGCCTTCACACATCACACTCGAGGCCTGAAAGCCTCCTTACATCACTCAACATATCCTCACATATGGCCCTCGACCTCAATTAGTCCAGAAAATAATCATAAGCCCATTGGGTATTAGTATAACAATGGTGCTCAGTTCAACAACATTGTAAATATCATTAAATCTCACGTTGAGTATAATTATAGTTGAGTTCACAAAATAATATAATTCAATTGGACTGAATTCAAATAATATTTCAATTGCTGAGTAAAACGATGATGGAAATTCACAAAAAGATTTCAAATAATTGGCATGAAGCCCAAGTATGGCAATAAACCCAAATCATGATTAAAATCAATAATTCTTTTTCAAATATGCGGTAAAACATCAATCAGGATGGACTAAGTCAAAATCCTTAATAGTAAATGACCACGTGCTCATCATACAATGCGTGTCTCACCTCAACATAGCACTACGTTGTGCAATCTGGGGTTTCAAATCCTTAGGGCATCATTTAAAATTATTACTCACCTTAGTCCGAGCAAAATCCTACTTCGAAATGCCTTTTCCCCTCGAATCGATCCGAATCTGGCCACAGTTAATTCAATTAAGTCAATACTAATTATTGGAATTAATTCCATATGAAATTCTACATTTTCCATAAAAATCCAAAATTGCACTAAAATTTGTTCATGGGGCCCACATCTCAGAATTCGTAAAAAATTATGGAATACGAACCCCCATCCAACCACAAGTCCAACCATAAAAATTTTACCAAAATCTGACATTAAATTGGCTTTCAAATCTTAAAAATTCAACTTTATGGAATTTTAGAAAATTCCTCCATTTCTCTTCAAATATCAATGATCTAAAGCCAAAAAAATGAAGGTTTATTCATGGAATCACAAGAGAGTCAATAACACTTACCCCAAGTTTTTCCGTGATTTCTCGCTCAAAATTGCCCAAAATCCGTTTAAAACTAAAAAAAGGGAAAAAATAGTGTGCTCGTCATTTAACTGCCCAGAAATTTTCGGGGCACTATTCATGCGTGCAGGTACTGTTCAAGCTACACTGTTCACGGGTACTTTTCACAGTTACTGTGCATGGCCATTGTTCATGGTATTGTTTACGTGCACTGTTCATGTGTAGTGTATACGAGTACTGTATATGGGTACTGTTCACGCAAGTGCGATCACTGTTCCCACGTACGAAAAATACAGAAATTGTCCAGAAAATTGCAGCAGCTTTTCTTTTCACTAAAAAGGCTCTAACTGCATCATACGAACCCGGAATTAGGCAATTGTTATTTCTATGAGTCACAAACAATATACGAACACAACCTTTCAATCGAAACTGAATTCGGAGCTCATTTTCCAAGTTCAATACCCATTTCAATCGTTAAACAATTAACTCACATTTCGCGTCAAAAACCCAATCGCGACTTGATAAAATTAAACTAAAATTTCCAGATCAGTCCAATAATTCACAATTTAAATTCTGGAAGTCTCGAAATCAAAATTTGATCTCTCGAACTAAAATGGACATTTGGATCATTAGAGGTTTATGCTCAAAACAACAAAAATCTTCCAAAAATGACCCGTTGGGCATCCAAAACACACCCGAGGTCCCCGGAACCTCAACCAAAAGTACAGACATGTTTTAATACCTCATTCAAACTTGCTCGAACCATAGAAACCCTATCGTTAACATCAAAATCATCAATTTTCATCAAATCAAGGCCTAAGTTAAACTAAAACTTTCAAAACTCATATTTAATAAAAAACCCGACCTAAAAACCTCTGAATCGATTGAAAATATTGGGCACAAGTCCAAAATTGCCTAACGAAGCTACTGAAACTCACAGAATTCCATTCCGACTCTCAGATCAAAATATCACCTCTCAACCAAAAATCGCCAAAATACTAAATTTGCCAAGATAGGCTAACTTCTTTACCGTACCTCCAAAATTACTTCTGATTGCACTCCTAAGACATAAATCATCACCCAGAGCTAACCGAATCATCAGAATTAGATTCCGAGACCTCTAACTCAAAAGTCAACATCCGGTTGACTTTTCCAACTTAAGCCTTCTTAAAAGAGACTAAGTGTCTCATTTCTTAATAAAATCACTCCCATTAAATTCTAACGTACCCAATACAGATAATAAAACATAAAGAAGCAGAAAATGGGAAGAACGGGGTAGTAACTCACGAGACGACGGGTCGGGTCGTCACATTCTCCACAACTTAAACAAACGCTCGTCCTCGAGCGTACCTAGAGTCATCCTAAAATCCAACAAATAGCTGAATAACATTACTAAGTATATACCTGAGGGTGATCCCACATTACCCTATCTCATATATGTCTGATGACACATTTAAATCGAATTTACACAATGCAGTCTAGCCCATAAATCATAGAATTACCTTTTTACTTTTGAAACCATCAATATGATCAAAACCTCACACCTATACTTGAATAGTCTCGAACTATCTGTAATAACCCATACCTGCAACCTCAGGTGAAATCATATGATATACTACATAGTCAAAGCACTCGAAACTATAACTTCTATTCACAGCAATTGGCCACAGCAACCAAATACCGATAAAAAATCCCTTATTAGCTAAAGTCTTATTCCAACACTTTCATATACTGCCAACGCTAAATGAGACACGCAGCAAACCATAATCATTTATTCAGATCAACCAATTATGAAGCCACTCCCCTTTTGACTAATACCACAATAGATTTTCCAGTTGAACCTCGCTATTATACTTCTAACAAGCCGAAATTAAATCTGTTCGTATTCCTGCATAACCCCAACGATCACCTCGAATCCAACACACCACTCTGGTGATATGACACCTTAATACATGCCTAGGAGACAACTTGCATAATATGCGGACCAATAAAAAACGGTCCGAACATACTCAAATCATAAAAATAACTCAAGTGAGAGAGTTATACCTCAAACTCACTAATATTGCCACAACACAAGGCTGAGACCCTATCTCACATCATAGAAATATGACACACAAGTTTGACCCACAAGGTCATGTTACCACACAACTTTGCTGCAACACGCGATCTTATCCAAATACTACTCCACATGATACACCTCAAGTCACTATGCTTGAAATCGACAATTGTGCTCAATTGTTGGCTGGAGCCAGAGAAAATCATTACACCCACGGTGAAATAAATAACACATGCCACGTTTAAATATGATAGAACATAGTCCAACTCACTCGCCACTCAACCCGTGGCATTTCAGGCATAGCCCATGGCAAATAGTTCAAAATTGCACGACGCTAAGACAACCAATCTAAATTCTGACATCAGATACAAAACCTAATATACCAGGAAGTAAAGATCCCCTCGAGCCTCCAAATCCGTGTAGCCGCTAAACAATACTGACGCACACGGTCCACAACCACAATATAGCCTGTACATGAGAACTCTCAGTCTCTAACTCCATATAGCACACACATCATCATACCTGACCCTAATTTCCACTGTGTGAATACATGCACACCTTTAATACTCATTCATTCCACGATAAATACTCTAAAATTTCCATGTGCCATACAAGCAACTCGAAGAGCAACAGTCGATCCTGCCTTAAAAGTGCCGCAATACTATTGAAATGCCATCAACTTAATCACATTGGACTTTTTCTGAAACATATAACCTTTACAAATCACTATGATCAGATATACAATTTCCTTAATCATCTGAAGATTATTCACCCTATTCATCTGAAGCCCATTTCTCTAATCACCTAAAGTTGCTTATACTGCCTAAGAATGTTATGAATTTCCATTCAGAATTGAACCATAACCTTACACACGCAATTCTCAATCCTTCACAACATATCGGATATACCATATCATCCTAAGGTAACATGGGGACTTCACCTCCACTTCCGAACTAGGGAAATTTATGTACTTGATTAGTCAAGAACTTCCATTGATCCCCAATAGAAGAAAAAGCATTACACATCCTATGCTCTGCCTGACATACATAGGTATTGTTCAAATTCTTACAATACCGACATGAGAGATAAGATCTCTATAAATTCATAACACCGCTGAATCAACAATTCATTGGGTCTATACTTATGACAAGAAGTTCCACCTCATTCTGAACCAGACAATGGTCTTAGCCCCTTAATTTACTTTATATACTAAGATTGCATTGATCTCGAATTCAATGATCTCGTCTCACGCATTACGAACCGCCCAGGTAGTAAGCCACCTCAGATATAATCAAAAGCCGCATATGATGCACCAATATCCCAATATGATACTAATTCGAACGCGACACAAAAGGAAAACAAACTCTGGAAGGAATTACCAATCCCACGCACTAATACGGACTTTCCTTAGAAAATAGGAACCAGGGCATGCAAAATAGTATACTGAAAACTATGCTCAATATCACACTATTGCGGCGTGCAACCCGATCTAGATAACATACCCATGGTGGCGTGCCACCTGATCCACATATAGATCTTACATAAGGAGATACAAATAGAGCCAAATTTTCTCATTACAACATAATACCGAGTATTGGTCGTACACATGCTAAGTGCATCATAATATCTCTGAGGGACATATAGCGTTATAAGCTACATAAATCAAGCACAACTGAGGTTCGATGTACAATTTGAATTTCAAGAGCCAGTATGCTCATATAACATCATTCCTACGCAGATTCTCAACACATAGCACTTTCTCAAGTTGTCTCACAACTCACATAGTGCAATGCACCACTACGCGAAATACCTGACAAAGAAACATCAACCTAACTACTCTTCCATGAGGACCGCATTACAAAAATGCACACATCTGTCCTGATATAGATCCATTATTCACATTAAATCGATCCATCGACTTCAAGTTGATTCTGATTATACTGAACTAGTCTGATAACCTTTCAAATGTATATAATCACTTCCATTTTCTTTATAAAACACAAGAATAACCATCATAATTGGAGTAACCCTCCCAGTTCACAACCCAATATGTCAAGTACCCTGCAGGCATGAATCTTTAATTTAACGACACCATCTCAAACTTCATACTTGGTTTACATCTTTAATCAATCAAGTGATTATATGCCACACTTATATAATCTTCACGTGGGACACACTCCCACAACCTACCACAACAACATCTGGAGCATACCTCCAAACCACCGGTCGTAATAACGCTGAAGAGAGATCAAGAATTATTAACCAGTACGCAAAACCCATTTTTTTGACAAAACACCAATTTTAGGTGACGCTGAAGACAATACCAACTTACTGTAAACATCGAAACATATCTCCGGCTCATTCGATCTCATGACATCTTATCGAAAATTGTTCCTTCACTCGTGCCATTCTTGACCCAATTTCCACAACTAGAACTGATTCCCTAGCTTGCATTAAACTCGAACCAATATAGCATATAATCGTGCAATCAACTTATTTAATAGCATAGTCCCTAACTTGGCTCAAAGCCATAGATCAAAACGCACTCAATAAATCACAATGCATGTACTTTATTGCTACCATAATACCATAGTGATATTAAACTCACTCCTTCATAAGCTTGTGGAAAACACAAATCATCTGGAATTTTAACTCTTCTACAATTCTTGCTTTTACTCACACAATAGTTAAGCCCGCTCTTTAGGCGATACTTTCTTTTTATTACTAAGTCCAAAATGTTTCTAAAATTTTGATAGAGTTTTCCTTGTAATTGGGCCTATCCACCTGCCAGAGAAATACCAAAACCATCCTAACAATACGTCCACAACTTGACAAAGCATCACAATGTATATCAACAACATTAATCTCAATATTACAGGTATTGTATTCTCAAAATTGATACATGGACATGCGTTGCACCTATTTGAATCATAACATATAGAAAATACCTTTCAGTCCTCCATTATTGGTCCATTCAACCTAGTAAGAACATATTCTTTCTTTAATTTTTTCGACCTTCAAGGTGGTCACCTTGACTCAACGATTTTGTCATAATACATTTACAGAAGCGATCTCAGTTCCCAGACTTATCTAACTAGTATGACAAATAGATTTTACTCATAAGCCAATTACCCACTAGCTTTACCTTTATTTAATATTTTTGTATACCTTCCATTGTCATACACATTTCACAGTCACTTAATCTTCCTGAGTCTAAACTCATACCGTAACATGAAATATACTTCACTCCAAATAGGAGACATAAAAAGATTCTTCACGCGCTCTTAACTTGGGGCTACTCATCCTATCACAATGGAAATCATACATCCAATAGTCCATCTATCATTCAGTAGACCTTCCTCGTCACTTCCAAGTCATATAGATACATCTCGTAGTACTAACACACTCTTCACGTAGCTATCCAACCATCATTCCTACTAATAGGGACAATACCAGACATATAAGTTCAAAACATTTGCTTGCACAATCAGTACCTTGGTGCTTAAGCTATAGGCAAAGACCCGTCCTCAAGTTCTTCAGACTGGCCCAACATCGACTCATAGAGATCACGTCTCGCCCCTCAATCGGGGATTTACAAGCCATCAAGGTACATATAAATAATGAGCGCTCGTTCACATATACTTTCACGTGGAAGGAATTGTAAGAGTTACTTTTCAAGTTGAATCAAGGATGCACGATAAAAATTTCAAGAATATGAAGTTTTTTCCTAAAGGTTCTACAGCCTCTCGAGGATAAATATAGACGTCTCCGTACCAATCCACGAAACTCTACTAAACTGGCTCACGACTCGCGAGACCTAGTAACCTAGGCTCTGTTACCAACTTGTCACGACCCAAAATCCCAACCCGGTCGTGATGGCGCCTCTCGTGGGGACGAGGCTACCCAACAACAAAACAATACATCTCTTTATAATAGCTTAGCAAGAATAAGCCTAATTCACAGATAATATAATCACAAGTGCGAAGTAAACATGATAGAACAATGAAAACCATCCCGACTCAGCACGAAATCGGGGTATCACAAGTCACGAGCTACTACACAGTTTACTAATATTTTACACATCTGGAATTATCATAAATAACAAAAGATAAAGGAGAAAGCGGGGCTGAGGATGCAATAACTACCTCGTTACTCCTAGTCACCTCCTGATTTGGAAAGAATCAGCGCTCATGAGCGAACTCAGCTTTGCTTGTATCTGCACATATGGTGTAGGAAGTAATATGAGTACTCTGACCCAGTGTGTAATAAAAATAAATAACGACTAAAAGTATAAAATATCATAAACGCACAATAATACGCTATCTCAAGCAGTAAAATCAATTATACAATAAAAAAAAGGTATTAGATAATTCTCTTTTTAAAATAATGGAAACAACAATTTCAACAATTAAGGAATAATCAAAAGTTTATCCCTCGGGCTCAATATCAAACTCTCAGTATAGTATCACCCCCACAAGCTCACTCACAACTCACCAGCACACAACATCAGCCCTTAGGGCTCACTTCCAACTCACCAAACACAAATAACAGCCTCTCGGGCCCACTCCCACCTCACCTGGGTACCATGCGCTCACTAGGAGTGTATACAGACTCCGGAGGGGCTGCTATAGCCCAAACACAATATCAATAGGCCTTAAGCCTTCACACATCACACTCGAGGCCAGAAAGCCGTCTTACATCACTCATCATAACCTCACATATGGCCCTTGGCCTCAATCAGTCCAAAAAATAATCATAAGCCCCTTGGGCATCAATAAAACAATGATGCTCAGCTCCACAACATTATAAATATCATTAAATCTCACATTGAGTATAATTATAGTTGAGTTCACGAAATAATATAATTCAATTGGACTGAATTCAAATAATATTTCAATAGATGAGGAAAATGTTGATGGAAATGCTCAAAAAGATTTCAAATAATTGGCACGAAGCCCAAGTATGGCAATAAGCCCAAATCATGATAAAAATCAATAATTCTTTATCAAATACGCGGCAAAACATCAACCGGGTTGGACCAAGTCAAAATCCTTAATAGTAAATGACCTCGCGCTCGTCATACAACGCGTGTCTCACCTCAACATAGTACTACATTGTGCAGAGTTTCAAACCCTCAGGACATCATTTAAAATCATTACTCACCTCAATCCAAGCACAATGTTACTCTGAAATGCCTTTTCCCCTCGAATCGGCCTCCAATCGATCCGTATCTAGACACATTTAATTCACTTCAGTCAATACTAATTATTGGAATTAATTCCATATGAAATTCTACATTTTCCACAAAAAAATCCAAAATTGCACTAAAATTCATTCGTGGGGCCCACATCTCGGAACCCGTAAAAATTATGGAATATGAACCCCCGTCTAACCACGAGTCCAACCATATAAATTTTACCAAAATCCGATATTGGATTGGCTTTCAAATCTTAAAAATTCAACTCTATGGAGTTTTAGAAAATTCCTCCATTTCTCTTCAAATATCAATAATCTAAAGCCAAAAAATGAAGGTTTATTCATGGAATATAATCACAAGAGAGTCAAGAACACTTACCCCAAGTTTTTCCGTGATTTCTAGCTCAAAATTGCCCAAAATTCGAGTTTGACACTCAAAACAAAATGGGAACAAATAGTGTGCTCGTCATTAAACTGGCCAGAAATATTTGGGGCGCTATTCACGCGTGCGAGTACAGTCACGCTCCCAGGTACTTTTCACAGTTACTGTGCATGGCCACTGTTCATGATACTGTTTACTGGCACTGTTCATGTATACTGTATACGAGTACTATTCACGCAAGTGCGATCACTGTTCACACGTACGAAAAATGCAGAAATTGCCGAGAAAATTGCAACAACTATTCTTTTCACTTAAAAGGCTCTAACACCATCATAACTCGGAATTAAACGATTCTTGTTCCTATGAGTCACAAATAATAATACGAACACAACCCTTCAATCGAAACTGAATTCAAAGCTCATTTGCCCAATTCAATACCCATTTCGCTCATTAAACAATTAACTCACATTTCGCGTCAAAAACCAAATCGCGACTTGATGAATTAAACTAAAATTTTCAGATCAGTCTTGTAATTCATGATTTAAATTCAGGAAGTCTCGAAATCAAATTTTGATCTCTCGAACTAAAAATGGACCTTTGGATCATTACAGGTTTAAGCTCAAAACAATAAAGATCTTCCAAAAATGACTCGTTGGGCATCCAAAACTCACCCGAGGTCCCGGGGACCTCAACCAAAAGCACATACATATTTTAATACCTCATTCAAACTTGCTCGAATCATAAAAAACCCTATCGTTAACATCAAAATCATCAATTTTCATCAAGTCAAGGCCTAGGTTAAACTAAAACTTTCAAAACTCATATTCAATAAAAAAAACCCGACCTAAACACCTCCGAATCAACTGAAATTTTGCGCACAAGTCCAAAATAACCTAACGAAGCTACCGAAACTCTCGGAATTCCATTTCGACTCCCAGATCAAAATATCACCTATAAATCAGAAATCGCCAAAATACTAACTTCGCCAAAATAGGCTAACTTCTTCACCGGACATCCAAAATTACTTTCGATTGCGCTCCTAAGCCTGAAATCATAACCCGGAGCTAACCAAATTATCAGAATTAAATTCTGAGCCCTCTAACTCATAAGTCAACATCCGGTTGACTTTTCAAACTTAAGCCATATTAAAAGAGACTAAGTGTCTCTTTTCTTAATAAAATTACTAACGCACCCAATACCAATAATAAAATATAAGGAAGCATAAAATGGGAAGAACGGGGTAGTAACTCACGAGACGATGGATCGGGTAGCCAGAATGTCTAAAAAAATGAAGCCAAACCTCTAAATTTATAGACAAAGGAAGGGTGATATGGAGAAATGCAATCTAAAAGGTGCATCTTCCATTTCTCATTAACACCCCTTAATAAAAATACAATATACGCATACCTTACCCCTACCCCGAGGGAAAAAAAAAGTTATTTCCGAAAGACCCATGCAATTTAACTAAGTATAGTGACCCAACAAAATTAAGAAGTTACAAAATCATACGTGCATATAAACGCATTACGGCTAGTCATACTCATTCCAGGATAAAATAAACACTTATTATACAATCATGATTATGGAGCCTTTTAACAAGAAACAATGAGCTCCATTATAAGCACAAAAACACTTCTAATGGTCGAAGTGTTCTATTCTTAATTCATTGTTTCCTATCTATTATCGGATCCTTTCATTTCGTCTAACATTGGATTGCTCCATTCTCATACTTTAGTCACATCAGAGGTTCAAACACCACACCAGATGAGTTGTATGATATGATCAACAAGCTGATATCCATATCACACTCCAACAAGCTCCTTATATCACCACACCAGATGCGTTGTCTGCAAGTAAGTTTCTCTTCATATTTTTTTTTTTTGTGAAGAACCTGAAACCTCATGGTTGTTTTACTTTTCTATTTCAGCAACCATGGAAGCTGTTGAGGAAATCCCAGATTTTCGTAGTTGGATAGAAAAATTATTAATTGTTGCTCCTATGAAAGAAAGGTCCTGAAATACCTTTCTAATGCTCATGGTATCTTTCTCTTCCACTTTCTACCTTGCTTTTGTACTCACGTGGGCACTTATTAACCATTTTCTTTACTACGATTTCCCATTCGGGTTGTGAATGCCACATCAATTTCTGCTTCGAGACTCTATATGTCAATGGCTCAAAAGATAATCCTGAGTTCTTCATCAAAAAGAAAAGTTGAAAGAGCACACAGTTCTGAGAGTGAAGAGGAACGGGATGAAGGCTCATTGGTTCGTAAGCCTGGAGCTAGGAGATGAGTCACTTTAGATGATGAACCTACTCCTCATGTTCCCATGTATGAACCTGAAGGTGCTACCTTAGTAAGTTTTGATTATGATATGCATGCTGTTTCCCATGGCTCTATTGAACAACTCTTTTTCTCGTAGGTTTGATAAATATTTCGGATTTGTTTCTAAAGAAAATGCCTTTTGCTTCTTTTCATGTGTCTGCTCCAATCTATCCCCAGTTCCCCTCACCTGTTGCTACTACTCCACCCGTGGATGTTTTGACTCCCTCGATTGTTTTTACTGTTATAACTTTGCATGCTGAAGTTGGTTCCTCTAATAGGGCAATGAAAAAAGTTACCATCGAGGTTCTTGAGGATAAGAGCTGATGTATAGTTGAAACCATTGATTGTCCAAGTTGAGAAGTGAAATATTAGAGACCCATAGTTCCTTAACGTGGATGAATAATATTGTACATTCATCTTTAAAGTTATAAGCCTTGGCTTTTTATATTTGCTTGTGATTTCCTTTTCATTAGTGTCACGTTTTTTTTTCTTTGTACAGACTAACCTCATCGGTACAGAGATGATAAAGAGGTTTGTCCATACAGAGCAGTTAATGAACGATTATCACATCAAGGCATATAATTGGAAAGAGCAGTTCGATGGCCATCGGCTTGAAAAAGAATCTTATAGGAAGAAAAGTGTATTTTGGAGCAACAGGTGAAAGTAATGACAATAGAGTTGGTAGTTTAAAAAACTTCATCTAATAGGTGGGAAAATATAAAAACCTTTTCGAGTCTTCATTTGTTGAGAAACTTTCGAAAGCCATTGAAGAAATTAGAGGTCTGAAGGAACTACTAAACCAGAAAGAAGTTTACGCTGGGAGCTTGTTCAAAACACTTACGATCTCCGAGTTTCTTCTAATAGAGTTCAATTTTTAGAGAGTTTACTTTCTTCCTTACAAGATTCTTATGATGCAGCCTTGAATGATAAGGAAGAGCTAAGAAGTGAGATTGAACAGTGGAAAAGAGATTATGAAGCCTTTGAAGATAAGGCCGTTGTTGAAATTAGTTGGGCTTTCTTGAACACACGCCATGAAACTTTAATAGAGGCAAGCCAGGAAGGTTTTGACTTAGCTGCTGAGATAGCAAAGATTAAAGAAACTATTGAGAAAACCCAATAGAGTTAAAGTTTTTCTGCACCTGCGATTGACATTCCCGAGGGTGATGAAGTTATTTCTGTTGAAGCTACTGTTCAATGTCCATTAGCTCAAGTTGTTCCTTCTGCTATTGAAGATTCCATTCTTCATCCTACTAGTTCAGATTCTACTCCACAGTGAAATTTTGAAAATTTTGAAGTGTTGTTTCATTTTTTTATTGGTGGAATATTTGAAAGTTCACCCCTAGTCTGTTTTTGGGTTTTATTATCAAGTAATCGGGTTGGAACTAAGTTTTAACCAAGTTTATGTTATTACCAAGTTTTTGTCTAACTCTTATTATACATTTATTTTTTGAGATTCTATTTTACTCCCGTAGCAGTTTTCCCTTGCCTCATTTCGGGTTTTAAAGATAAATATTTATTTTATATTTATAATTTTTGGCTTTACTTTCCACCTATTTCAATATTTAGGTTTTTGTTTTCTCCATCTGTTATTTGCATTAAATATGCTTCAATGGTTCGTGACTCTATTGAATAAGCACAAATTATAAAAGATGGCCCTTTTATATACGACAATGAAGAAGATGTTTCAAATTCATATTGGAATAAACATACAAAATAAGAAGCAGGAACATACACATTTCTTCGAACAACATGAAGAATTATTGTATTATTACACTTTCAAAGTGTAAAATTTACATGTATTTGCATACATCTACAACTCGTTCATTACTGTTTTCTTTATAATAGATTTTACAAGATTCATGGGTGTATCTTACAACCCATAACTAAATATTGCCTTAAACCTAGATACTCATAAGATTTTGTAATTCACCTTTGCGAGTGTATTCTTCATCATAGGTTTTTGAATCAGGCTTGAATTTTTGGAATATATATCTATATATATATATATATATATATACACTCCCCCAAGTGGTAGAGCTTTGAAGTATGAAATCTCGAGCATTTGATTATTCCTTCCATGTGATCCATTTCCTGAAACGGAAAAATATACGGGACTCAGAGGTATACTTTTAGATGATGACTATTTAACCCTTTTTATTTTCATTAGAAGATATTGTAGCTCTGACCAAGGATGATTTTGCATCTTGCGTGTCTTTTAGGTCTAAGATCATCATTTGGCGTAGGCTAGCTTTGTGTTTATCATCTAAAATGGTTAGTACAATTAAAAAGAATAAATTTAAACCTTGGATAAATGATACGTGACCGGGGGTTCTCCTTTTCAGAAGTAATATTTCCTCAAATGAGAAACATTCCAATTTAATGGGAGTACTTTGCCTTCCATTGTTTCTAACTTATATGCAACCTTTCATGCAATTCCTCGAATCATGTAAGGTCCTTCCCAATTTGGGCTCAACTTTCTTGCATTGGATGCTCTCGTTGATTGAAAAATGTTCTTGAGTACAAAGTCCTAAATCTTGAAGTACATAAGATGAGCTTTACGATTTTAACATCGCTCAATAGTTTACTTTAGCTCTACCATCCTTATCAAGGTTGTTTCTCTCCTTTCTTCAAGGAAATTGAGATTAATTTGAATCTCTTCCTCATTTGACTCTTCAGTTGCTTGAGTGTATCTCATACTTTGTTCACCCATTTTAACTGGAATGAAGGTTTCAACACTATACGTAGGTGAGAATGGTGTCACTCCCTTTGTCACGCCCCAAAGCCATAAGACTTCTGGTAACCCTTCTAGCCACTTACTTTTTGACTCCTCTAATATTTTCTTCAAGTTATTAATAATAACTTTGTTTGTTGATTCATATTGTCCATTAGCCACAGGGTGATATAGTGCCGAAGCTATCCTCTTAGTCTACCAACTCTGAAAGAATTCTGTGACTTTTGCGCCTATGAATTGTGGACCATTATCACACATGATTTCTTTTGGAACTCCAAACCGGCATATGATGTTTTGCCAAATGAAGTCCCTGACTTATTTTTCTCGTACTTGTTTGAAGGCACCTGCTTCTACACACTTGGTAAAATAATCAAATAGTACTAGTAAAAATCATCCCTTTCCTTTGGCTTGTGGTGGTAGACCCACGATATAGATCCCTCACTTTATAAAGAGCGATGGTGCAATAACCGAATGTATTAACTCTGTTGGGCGATGCATATTGTTATGATATCTTTGGCATTTGTCACATTTGGCATCAAAGCTTTCTACCACTTCTTCCATTTTAGGCCAATAATACCTTGCTCTAGTTAGGGTTTTGACCAAGGATCTTCCTCCTACATGATTTCCACAGTGTCCTTAATCACATACTATATTTGAGAAGCTCTGAGACACCTTGCTAATGGTCCACCGAACATCTTTCGATATAAGTTTCCTCGATCCAAATAATAACGGGTAGATTTTCTTCGAAGTGCCTGAGCCATTTTCTTATCTTCAGGTAGAATTCCGTACTGCAAGAAATTAACTATCTCATTTCTCCAATTCGATGTTAAATTATTATAATTTACCTCATTTTTATCTTGATCGAGTGCCGAATGAAACAAGTGTATTACGGAAGCATTTTTGTCATTAGTCAATTCTGTAGCGAAAGATTAGCCAATGCGTCTACTTCGACATTTTCTCCCTGGGTATTTGCATAATTTTCCAAGATCGAAATTGCCTGATCAAATCTCATGCCTTTTCCAAATATTGTTGAATCGTTGCCTCTCTAGATATATAAGTCCCCTGCATTTTATTAACTATAAGTTGTGAGTCGCTTTTAATTATAACCTGCTTTATTCTGAGCTCTTGTTCCAATTCTAGACCTGCAATGATAGCCTCATATTCTGCTTCATTTTTAATAATCAGATTACACTTTATGGGTTTCCTTATAAATTCTTCCGAAGGTGGTATTAGAACAATGATTAATTCCATCCATTTAACATTTGAGAATCCATCAGTAATTAGGGTCCATATTCTGCTTCATTGTTAATAATAGGATGCGACTTTATGGGTTTCCTTATAGTTTCTTCCGAAGGTGGGATTAGAAGAATGCCTAATTCCACCCATTTATCAATTGAGAATCCATCAGTAATTAGGGTCCGTGTACCTGGATTAGGCCCATGAAATACCAATAGTTCCTTTTCTACTTCTGTTTCCATCCTTAGGTTGAAGTCTACCACGAAATCTGCTAAAACCTTGATTTTATCACAGTTCTAGGTTCATATGTGATATCACATTCACTTAGCATAGTCCACTTAGCTAGTCCACCTGATAATTCCTGCACTTATGCAATATATTTTGTAAGGGGTAAGCAGTCACTACAATGATAGGGTGACACTGAAAATAAGACCTTAATTTTTGAGATGCCATTATTAGTGCTAAAGTAAGTTTTTCTAAATGAGGATATCGAGTTTCAGCTTCCAATAAAGACTTGCTAACATAACAAATTGGAGATTGTTTACCATTATCTTTACGAACTAACACTGCACTTACCGCAATTTCTGACATGCGACGTAGAAGAGTAGCCTTTCTCCATCCTTAGATTTAGCCAACGACGGTGGATTTAACAAGAATGTTTTGAGATTTTTGAGTGCTTGTTTGCATTCTTTAGTTCACTGAATTTGGTTTTGATTTTCAACACTAAAAGAACCTAAAATCTTTCTTTAAAGAATTAGAAATAAATCTTCCCAATGCTGCTATCCTGATTGTCACCCTATGCACTTCTTTTATGCTTGTGAGTATATCTGGTATTTCTTCAATTTCTTTAATATACATTGGATTTACTTTAATTCTTCGGTTAGAAATAAGGAAACCTAAGAACTTACCTGAAGACACGTAAAATCCACATCTTTCTAGATTTAACTTCAATTGAATTTGTGGAGAGTGTGAATTGTATCTGACAAATGTTGTAAGTGATCCCCTGCCTGTGTTGACTTAAATAATATTTCATCAATGTAGACTTCCATGATTTTTCCTAGATGTTCCTGAAATATCTTCATTACTAACCTCTGGTACATGGCTCCAGCATTCTTTAGACCAAAAGGCATGACTTTATAACAACAAGTCCCCATTTTCGTAATAAAGGAAGTTTTTTCCGCATCTAAATGATCTGTTTTTATTTGATTATATCTTGAGTAGACATCTAAAAAAATAAACAAGTCATGTCCTGCGGTAGCATCAATTAGTTGATGTATGTACAGTAAAGGAAAAGAATCTTTGGGGAAAGCTTTATTCAAGTCATTATAGTCTACACAAACTCGCCACTTACACTTCCTTTTGGGTACCACTATAGTATTAGCCAGCCAATTAGTATATTTTAGCTCTCGGATAGATTCAATTTTTAAAAGCTTTTGTACCTCATCCCGAATCACCTGGGTTTTTAAGGATCCTTGCTTCCTTTTATTTTGTTTGATAGGTAGGTTCGATCTTCATTCAGATCATTGGTCATCACCTTAGGGGTATACTTATCATACCTGAATGCAACTAAGCAAAGCAATCTATGTTAGCTTTTAAGAATTCAATTAACTTTCCTTCTAATTCGGGGCTAGGTTGGTTACGATTTGAACTTTTTTACCTGTCCAATGTATAGATATCACCACAACTTTGAGTTTCTCAATTATTATTTTGATTTTTGTTCTCTTCTGGCTCTTGAATAGTATCAGGCATTGAGTCTACCGTCCATCTTCGATTGAGGTTTTAGTTGTTAAATCCTCAACTGAATTTTGTAATTGCTATTTCACATTGGCAACATCATTTTGTATGCTTGAATCTGCGACTGAATTGATAATTATAGCATCCTATTGATCACCACGAATTTGCCTAATTACCTATTGTGAAGGCAACTTAACAACCTGATGTAGACTAGATGGAACAACATCCATCTCATGAATCCAAGGTTTGTCGAGAGTCATATTGTACACCATGTCCATATTTATTACTTGAAATTTTGTATCTTTGACTACGCCTTCTGCGAATGTGGTGAGTATTATCTCCCTTGTTATAACAACGCTTTAATATTCAAATCCAGATATCGTACGTGTTTTGGGTACCAATTGTCATCAACTAGCATCTCGTTTACAACTCTTAAAGAATGATATATACAGAGCTACCTAGATCAATCAAAACTCGCTTCACATTAGTATCATGTACAAGTAATGATATTACCAGTGTATCAATATGTGAGATCAACACACCCTCTAAATTTGTATCATCAGATTTTATACAATGTTCTTTTGAAACTTGGTGAACTCGCTTTTCGTGGGTGACTGTGATTTTTGACACATTTTTTTGCAGCCGTATATGTCATACCATTGAACCTTTCCTCTCTGCTTATGACATTAACCATTCTCTTTGGTGACAGAGGTTTTGGTGGCTCCTGCCTATTCTTCATATATGCTTGTTTACCCTTCTCACTAGACAAATAGGATAAGTAGCCTTATTTTAATAAGTGCTCTACTTCACCTTGCAGCAATATGCAATCTGTTGTTTTATGATCGTGATCATTATGAAACTCGCACTAAAAAATCTGGGTTTCTTCTATTGGGGTTCGATCTCATTTCTTTTAGCCACCACACCTTATCTCTCATGCTCCTTAAAACAGCTACCAAGTCAGATGTGCTAACATTAAAATTGTAACCACCGATCTTCATTTTGAACTTCTGTCATATTCCCGCGTATCTCATGTATCTCACGTGTCTCATTCCTTCCCAAACTTAGATGACATACCTGAATCTCTATCCCTTGATCTGGAATCATACCTCGGGTCTCTTATTTTGAACATGAATTTGGTCCCATGTAAGGAACGTATGTTCTTACCAGACGTTTTTTAGTTTCTGGTCGCCTAGAAATTACTCTTTCATTTCCTCATGATTGAGCAATAGTATCTTATTTTATTCACAACTTTGTGTTGTTGTAAACATCATTCCAAGTTGTTATAGGGAATTCTCGTAAGCTTTCTTTGAGTCTTCTCGTGGAATCCGAGCTTTTCTCATTTAGGTTACCTACAAATTCCATAGCCGCCCAATTGTCAGGTACACGTGGTAACATCATTCTTTCATGTCGAAATCTATCTACGAATTCCCTTAGTTGCTATATATCTCCTTGTTTTATTTTAAATGTCTTCAGTCATCTTTTCAAAGTTTTGAGCTCCAGAGTGTGCTTCTATAAATGAATCTGTAATATCCGCAAAAGAATCAATAGAATTTTCAGGTAAAGGAGAATACCATGTCAGTTCTCCATTTGTGAGTGTTTCACCGAATATTTTGACCAGCACTGACTCAATCTCTTTCTTGGTAAAGTCGTTGCTTTTCATGCCAGTTGTAAATGCAGATACATGATCTCATAGATTAGTTATCCCATCATACTTCGCAATATCGGGCATTTTAATCTTTTCGAAATAGGCAATTGAGCGGCACTTTGCTTGCATGGTTGTTGAGAATAGTTATTTATATCCACCCTTTTTATTATGCATAGAACACCAGCTATCCGCTCGATCCGATCGCTCTGATTCTTGAGATGTTTCTGTAAAGTTAGTACTAAACTTTCTAAATCATAATAACTGGAATACCTGACCTTCTATCACGAGATTCGTTAGACGTTCCTCCACTACCCAAATTGGTGAGTCATGAGCGGGGATTTTCTATGGCTGCAATGGTATTCAAAGGTGGAATTGATAGTACAGTTGGCAACCCACTAAAAAAAGCTTGAAGAGCATTGTTGACCAGAGTTACCACCCTGTTTCTCCATTTTCTTCTTCTTTATATTTCATTATAGGAGTCTTGGGTAAATTAGTTAAATTGGATTCATTATAGATGGAAATGACACACTTAGTCTCTTAAAAGAAAGCTTGTTTTGGAAAAGTCAACCGGATGTTGACTATTAAGTTAAAGGGTTAAATATGATTTTCGGTGATTCGGTAAGCTTCGGGGGATGATTTGTGACATAGGAGTGTGATCGGAATTGATTTTGGAGGTTTGGTGTAGAATTAGGCTTGAATTGGCGAAGTTAGTATTTTAGCGAATTCTGGTTGATAGGTGAGATTTTTATCTGAGTGTCGGAATGGAATTCTGAGAATTGCTGTAGCTTTTTAGGTGATTTTGGATGTGTGTATAAAATTTCAGGTCATTCGGAGTTGTTATGGTCGGGTTTTAGATCAAATGTGTATTTCGAAAGTTTTAGAAGAACTTAGGCTTGAATCCGATGTAATTTGAGAGTTTTGGTGTTATTCGTGGTGTTTTGATGATTGGATCAAGTTTAAATAATGTTTTAAGATGTGTTGGCACTTTTTGTTGAGGCCCCAGGGGCCTCAGGGTTATTTCGAATTGCTAACGGAAGGTTTTGGGGACTTAGGATGTTGCAGAAATTGCAGGTTCAGTGTTGCAGACTTTTGTTCTCTGCGATAGCAGGAGGGCTCTACGATCGCATAAGAGGATAATTGAGGGGGTGTTTGATTGCTCATTTCTATCGTAGGTGTAGGTGTGCGATCACATTGTGTGAATTTAATTTGGGAATTTAGTAGAAAATTGTTCAATGCGATCGCAGATGTAGGTGTGCGGTCGCAGAACTTAAGAATCTTGTGCATTGTGATCACATGGGTATGTATGCGATCACATAGTGTTAAATTTGGAGCTGGAATTTTTGTGCATTGCGATCGGAAGCCTGGGGCTGCGATCGCATATAGGAAAAGGGACCTGGGTAGAAGGGTTTTAAAATAATTTATCCGTGAACCAAGTCTTATTTCCACCATTATTTAGCAAACTTAAAAGCTTTTCGATGGAAATTGAAGGTGATTTCGCTGGGTGTGATTGGAGGTGAGTTCTATTACCTAAATACATGATTTAATGGTAAAATTAACATAGAAATTTGAGGAAATATATCAAAAGGGGGTAATTTTAGGGCTTGGAAATTTGATGTTTCAAAGTAGAATTTGAGGGGCCAAATGGACTCTAATTTTGATAATCTTGATATTTATAGACTCATGGCATGATAAGGAATCGCGTGATGTTAATTTTCTTATTTTTCGAGAAGTGGGCCCGGGGCTTGGGTTTTGCAAATTTCGTAAAATTTTATATTCTTTTGTGTCTTTTTGATTGGGTTATGTTCCCTTAGCCAATTGTAACGTATTCATTGTGGTTTTGACCAGATTCGACGTGCGAGGAGGTCAATTTGCGAGGCAAGGGCATAACAAGCTAGTATTTCGACCGACTTAAGGTGAGTAATGATAGTAATTATATCCTGAGGGTTCGAAACCCCATATTTGCACAACGTAGTGCTATATTTAGGTGAAATACGAGCGTGGGATTGTTTTCCACTGGGGATTGTGACTTGTTCCGCCCCATTTGATATTTTACCGCGCATTTGTTTGAGATGTTTTGTTTATCATCATGATTTGGGTTAGTTACCATGCTTGGGGCTTCGTGCCGACTTATAGAACCCTTAGGTGTATTATAATTGATTTTCCACACTTTAATTATTGAAAAATCATATCCTCAGTCATCTTTCTACTTGTCTAAAATTATGTGAACTGGTTTTATATGTGTAAATCCTAAAATGAGGGAAACGTGTAGGCCGAGGTCCCTACTTTGTATTATTGTGTCCAAAATGACTAAGAGGGGTTGAGAACCCAACAATAAGGATGTTACCCAATCCATATAGTTACCCGCGCTCACTATGGGGGTACAGACTTTGAAAGAGCTCTTACAGCCCAAGCGCAATACTATTGCGACGCGAAGCCCGATCCACAGAACTTCTGCTGCGGCGTGCATCCCGTATATATATATATATATATATATATATATATATATATATATATATATATATATGATTCTGTGTATGATCTGAGACAGACTGAGCTCGATGTTGATCGATTGATGCAAGGTCGAGAGACAGTGTTACTATTTACTTCTTAAATGATGTTTTACCCGATTCATTGGCTTTTAAAACTTAGATTTTATTTTATTTTTATTGATCTTTAATGTGTTAAGTAATTTACTGCCTGATATAGAATTGCCTTATGTTGTTATGTGTTTTCTTAGTGTCAGTTAATATTTATTATTATTGTTCACTGGGTCGGAGTACTCACATTTCTCCCTACACCATGTGTGCAGATACCGGCATTACAGAGTCTACCCCTGATCACTTATTCTTCTGAGATCAAGAGGCTAGTCGGAGCGACAAGGTAGCCGTTGACGTCCATAACCCTTATCTCTCATATTTCATATTTTTAAGTTACCTTGATACCATTGTATCAGACTTTACATTTTGTAGACTTATTTTAAAACTCTGTTGTAACACCCTGGTTTGGGTTGTGTCGGATTGGTATTGTATGTTGATATTGTTATTTCCGCATTTTATAATTGTTTACACTTGTTCTAGATTTCCTAAAAGCTTAAAATTGCTAAAAGAGGTATTCACTTTGTTCTGGATGGCCTTCTCTTCACGAGAGGTGCCATCATGACCAGGGTTCAAAATTGGGTCGTGACAATTGGTTTCTTCAATGCTTCATCAATAGAAGAATCATCTTCTTGTTAGTCATTCGCATGTAACATTGATCTGTCAGGTGACCCTTCTCAATATTGTTGAGGAGAGTTTTGTGGTGAAGGGACTTGAGTTCCATTCTTGTATTGATTTTGCTGATTCAATTGGTGTTGTTGATTTTGTTGGTTATTGTCATTAGCAGTCGACATAAATTTTTAATAAAAAAAATTTGGAAAGTGAAAAGATTGTCAGATTTTAGTAATGAAACTAATTTGTTTAACCAAAAATTATATAATTCGGTCAAAGAATATTTCAAGAAGTACTCGGCTACTGATAATCAAGAAATTCTATATTTATTTAGTAATAAAAAAGGAAATTTGAATATGAGATAGCAAAGATAACCAATAGTCAGCAAAAGAAAGTAATTGTATTCAAATAATAATAATTAGAACATGTCTGTACAAAAGATTTTTCTTTCCCTTTTATAAAGATCAATAAGTACAACATCTTTCCCCTTTTATGACCGAATCATTGTGAGCATTAATAATATTAATGAGACGTTATAATTGGTAATCATAACTATTCATAGAGATCCTGTAACCTTTGAGATCATTCACGCTCATAAATTCATGATTCAAGAATCTTTCCTTTTTATTGTCTTAATTCATTCCACCGGTAACTCTTCATGTGACCATTTGAGTGACTATATCTCCTCTCGTGGGTGATTTTTTTGTATTTATTACGACTCGTGCCTCCTTTAATGCATCTCTTCTCAATGATCCAATGACATGTCATATCATCCATTCATATAAATCTACATGTAATATTTATTTTTACTATACACTAGCAACAAAGCATAGGGTTCTGCTTCAAGTGCGGATGAGCAAATGAGGTTAGTAAAATATTACATCTATTGACATTGATGGTCTTGAAACTGTGATGACCCTAGTTCACTGATCGTGAACATGTCGTTGTGGCACCTAGTCCCCACAACCAAGTAAGCCAAATATTGTGGTAAATATAATAATTGCGGAAAAATAGAATAACCCAAATTAAATAACTAGAAGAAAATTGTACTGTATGTCGCCCGACATGTACAACTCAATAACACAAGTCTACTAAATTCCCAAAGACTTAGAAACTCATGGGAAACACAGGCTATAGAAATGTACAGTAAAGGCTCCGAACATCAGAACGTCCAACAACCAGAAGAAAGAATCTAAATACTACAGATAGAATAAGGAAGCAGACTTTTCAGTTTGTGGACGCTACAGATATACCTCGAAGTCTCTGTAGCTCTCCCCGCCTCAAGGATAATGCACCCGAGTGGAGGTACCTGGATGATCTGCACATGAAAAATATGCGCAGGAAGGACATGAGTACACCACAACGGTACTCAGTAAGTGCCGAGCCTAACCCCGGTTGGGTAGTGATGAGGAAAGGTCAGGGCCCAACTGAGGCAAAAATAATACAGTAGTAATGATTAACAGTGTGAAAATCTAACAAAAATAATAAATGCATCAGTGTAATAAGGCAAATCAACGAAACAATAGTAATTACAAGGATAAAGTAGTGACACAAAGTAAACACAACTAAATTTCAAATACCGATGAAGGTCTCCCAGGATACCGTCCTTTAGCCCTCTCCTCAACTGTCCAATGGATCTCCCGGGATATCGTCCCATAATCCAACTCTCATACTAACACCAAAGGATCTCCCATGATACTGTCTCGTAGTCTAATCATTAATGTGTAGGGGATCTCCCGGGATGCTGTTCGGTAGTCCCAAAATAAAAGTGTAGGGGGATTTCTCGAGAATCGAACCTATAGTCCCAAATTAAACTTAAAAGGAGGGGGGAGCTACCAGAATACCACATTCGTAGTCTCAATATAAATACGCAATCACAGCCAGAAACAAACCAAGGAATACAGTACGAAAAATAGAGCAACAACTGTTGACTATTGACTATGGGGAGGATGTGATGACCCGACCCATCATCACGTGAGCTACCGCCATGTTTCCCCCATTTTTTTGCCTCCTTTTGTTTCATTATAGGATTCTTGGGTGAATAAGTTGAATTGGATTGTATTAGATGGAAATGAGACACTTAGTCTCTTAAAGGAAGACATGTCTTGGAAAAGTCCCGGATGTTGACTATTGAGTTAGAGGGTTCAAATGTGATTTTCAGTGATTCCGTAAGCTTTGGGGGATGATGTTTAACTTAGGAGTGTGATCGGAATTGATTTTGGAGGTTCGCTGTACATTAGGCTTCAATTGGCAAACTTAGTATTTTGGTGAATTCCGATTGATAGGTGAGATTTTGATCCGAGGCTCGGAATGAAAATCCGAGAATTCATGTACATATGTTGGGTGATTTTGGATGTCTGTGCAAAATTTTAGGTCATTTGGAGGTGCTCTGGTCATGTTTTTGATCAAATGCATATTTCGGAAGTTTTAGAAGAACATAGGCTTGAATGCGATGTAATTTGATGGTTTTGGTGTTATTTGTGGTGTTTGGATGATTGGAGAAAGTTTGAATAATATTTTATGATGGGTTGGAACTTTTGGTTGAGGTCCTGTGGGCCTCGGGGTTATTTCGGATAGCTAACGGAAGGTTATAGCGACTTAGGATGTTGTAGTATTTGCAGGTTCAATGTTGCACACTTTTGTTGTCTGTGATCGCAGGAGGGCTCTACAATCGCATAACAGGATTTTTAAAGGGGTGTTTGATTGTTCAATGCGACTGCATGTGTAGGTGTGCGATCGCATAGTGTGAAGTTTTGTCACGACCCAAATTCTCCACCATCGGGATCGTGATGGCGCCTACTCGTGGTAGCTAGGCAAGCCAATATACTCAGCATCTTTCCACTACTAAAAACCATCTTGTTGTCAATTTAATAAGATGAATAATAATAATAACGTTAACTGCGGAGTCTACTTGCATAAATTTGAATATAATTGTGAAATACTCAACATAAATCCTCTACCCAAGATGTTGAGTCACTGATTCACGTCCAAACAACAGTCGTAGTCAATATAACCTGGTCTAATAAGTTTAGAATCGATCCCACAGAGAATTAACCTACCAATTGCAACTTTCACAACCAAAGAACACTTCTGAAGCAAGTTCCCAAAACTTTGAGTATATTTTTGTGAGTTTTCTAACAACTACTTTGCAAGAATTAAAAGACTGAAAAGAAAAAATTGAATATTGGGTAAATAATATGGAGAAGGACTAAGGTATTGATTTCCCCTATTGATGGAATCCCTTCTGTTTATGCTCATACAAATGGTCAATATATTCTATCAATCATGAATGCTAATTGTACCGTAACCCTCTCCCGAGCAATTACAATAATTTACTAGTACACTCTCCCGAGCTACCCTAGCTAGCTTTAATTTGAATAGTTCACTTTAGATTGCACCCATGACTTCGTTATTCCTAATCCCGTCTTTACGCCTAAAGTTATAGATTCCTACAATAACCTAGGTGTGGTGTTGTTCAACAATATACCTAAATATGCACTCTTTTCCAAGTTATGCACACTAAATAAGCACAGCTAATCGGGAGCTCTACCAATTAACTACAATAAGAACGAAGTTGAACAACTAGAAATCTAGCTAACAATTTGTAATCACATAAACGAGAAGTTCATCACCCAATAGGTTCCATCAAAACCTTAGAAAAGGAATTATCTACTCGTGATCAAAGAAACAAGAATAATAATTGAATTCATAAACAAATAATTGATATAAAAGAAAGGAATAAGTTGAGAGAGTTCTCTCTTACTAATAATCTTGCAAAAGTAGTCAAAAATACAATGCTTGCCTCCTTTGGGCGGACTATAGGTTTATATAGAGGGTTTAGGTCACAAAATTTGAGTTTTGACAAAGTTAGCCTTCAAATTTTCGGCATCTTCTGCGGTTCGTTCGCTGTCGCGAGCGAACCGCTAACAGAACACTCCTTGAATCTTCAAAAGTTCCGCGAGCAGGTTTTTCCGCGGTTCATCCGTGGTCGCGAAGTAACCACGAATTTCACCCTTTTCCGTTTGGAATATGGAAAAACGCAAAACATCAAAGTTATAGATCTTTGAGTTATCTTTCCAACTATATATTATGGAGCCAAAATTGAGTTCTTAACGAAAAGTTATGTCCACTTTACTAGACAGTATGCAATATGCCTCATCGATTCTTCGCTTGTACTACACTATCAAATTTGACCCCCGAACTCGATCCCGGCTTAATTCCTTGAGCTTTTACTCAGACTTAAAATATCCAAATCACTTAAATTCATTCCATAACATCTATATAGCTCGGAATCACACCTTCCCGGCTATTTTCAACATAACTTTTTAACTTGTACCACACTTTGGCCTTTTTCACCATCTTTTGACTCCAAACCTTGCTCTTTTAGTCATCATTAGCTCATGTGTACCTATAACACACTAACCACACTAATAAAAGCATTTTTTCATCATAAACAATATCAAAATAACAATAAAGCGTGATTATTTAGGGCATAAATATAGTCAAATTCACCTATTATCAATACCCCACACTTAAACCTTTGCTCGTCCTCGAGCAACCTTAATCACACTTTAGGCCAATTAACAAAAATTTGTCTCCCCCAAAATATGTCACAAAAGCTATTATACATGGACAACTTAAGACATGCACAATCCTTACCTAACCGTAAACTCATATGCCAGCCCATTATTGCTTACTCTAGTTATTATCACAGACTTGCAAATTTACCGTTTTCTTCTTGAGTTACATGCCCTCACACAATTTATTGAGAGGAGTTCCCACACATAAACAATTTAGAACATGGAACTTATAAATATAGGAAAAATTCACTCACTCTCAACAAAGAACATTCATATGCATACAGACACACCATAGGCTTGCCCCTAGTGTAATACTCCACTAATCATATTATTCAATCATAGATCAAGAGGTCTTTAAGGGTTGTAATGTTGGCTACGGGACGGGTAGGATACTTTTGGTTATAGTGACTAACCTCCCTAAGCACTTTTCTTTCTTTTTCACAACTTCCCTTTTTGTTTTCTTTCTTATGTCTCCCCTAAACATTCCTTCACCTTTATTTGCTTTTAAGCCCCACTTTTCTTTTGTTGGTGTAACTCGCCTTTCTAATTTTCATATATACATTGATATAGCTCTTTTTCTCTTTTTTCATTTTTTTTATCATTGCTTTGCAACGCATTTACATTATTTTTGCCAGTTCACCATTTTCTACCATTCATTCTTGATTTTACCCTTTTCAATTTCCCTTCACCCCACACTTAGACTTTTGCATATTCATTACAACACAAGTGCTTCTAGGAGGTAAAGTAGAACAATGTAAGATTTCAATTTTTCATGAACATTCAAGGGTTATCAAAGAATAGGCTTTAAGCTCAAAGGGGTTAACTAGGATATTATGTACGGGTGAATTCATGTCTATTGATTTATGGGGTTACACAAAGAAATGCCTCTATCATCTCTACAACCAAACAACTTCTATTGCGCTTTGCACACACAAAGGCAAGTTCTAGGTATCATGTAAAACATATAATGTAAGTAAAATATCACACACACATAGCATGCAACTCATTTAGAATCCGGTTCATCTACAAAGTCCTATCAATGTTCAAGCAAGCTGTATTGTGCAATTTAAGGCATATCCGAGAATCTACAGTCAAGCTTAGATAATACATTCTCAAGTTCAATTAAGTTTTGCTAATGTGCATACTTGGTGTTACATGTTAACCTTTGCCCTCTAATCCTAAAAAAAAAAGAAAAATTTACCTAACCCGGTTCAATAAAAATCCTTGGAAAAGAACCGTGGTCAAAAGAAAAATCAAGGGGGAGATGATACACTACCCGGAAAAAGAAAATAAAAGAAAGAAAAATTCCTACGTGGACTACTTCCCTCAAGAGTACTTGTCCTAAATAGTCCGTCATCAGGAAGAGCCCTTTACTCATATTTTTGGATTTTTTCAAATTTTTTGATTTTTTTGTGTTTTTTTATTCCGACTTAGACCCTTAAGAAACCCGTCGCCAAGTGTCCATCGTCGGGCCAAGCCAGCTAATATAATTTACAGCTACATCTGCTATATACAATATACAATACAAGATAAGTCTCCCACCCTACACTTAAAATCATGCAATGTCCTCATGGCATAATAATACATGTATAGCACAGAAGGGTGAGAAAACATACCTGGGACCTACCCCGTGTCTAGCCACTTTATCACTTTCTTTTTCACTATATCCTTCATATTCGGGTTCAGCCTTCTTTTGATGTTCCTTAGAAGGTTTGTGTCCCTCTTCCAGGAGAATCTTATGCATGCAGTATGCGGGGCTGATCCCCTTTATGTCTGCCATGGTCCACCCAATGGCGGTCTTGCATTCTTTTAGTACCTGTATAAGCTTGTGAGCCTGCACATCTAACAAACCAGATGAGATAATAACAAGTAAAGTGGAGTTAGGACCTAGAAATTCATACATGAGATGACATGGTAGTAGTTTAAGCTCCAGCTTTGGTGGCTCTTCTATGGATGGATTTGCAGGAAGGGTCTCGTTTCTCTAAATGTAGAGGCTCGAATTCAAGATCTCTCTCCCAAAACCCCTTGCCTTCCAGAGATAGTACCCATTCTGCTAGACTTTCACCATTTACCTCTTCTAAGTTCATTAGGCATGCGTGAAGTGGATCTTTAATGGTCAAGTTTGCATCGTCTGTCTCCACCATCACATCAACCGCATCAATAAGAGAGCAATTCGCGAACTCACTAGGGCACCTCATGTTTTTTTGCACATTGAATATGATCTCCTCATCATTCAACCTCATCTTGAGTTTCCCAGTTTCACAATCAATCAATGCTCTCCCGGTGGCTAGGAATGGCCTTCCCAAAATTATAGGAATTTCTTCGTCCACCTTGCAGTCAAGAATCCCACCTGGATAAGCACATCATCTAATATACCAAATGGACTCTTCACCATCCTGTCAGCAAGCTGTAATAACATAGTGGTAGGCCTGGCTGTCCCAATGCCTAGCCTCTTATAAATCACCAAGGGCATGAGATTAATGCTCGCCCTCAAATCACACAATGCCTTTGCAAAGGCATAATTTCCTATAGTGCATGGAATGGTGAAGCTACCTGGATCAGATAGCTTCTCAGCAATGGGTCTAGAGACCACTGCACTATAAGTTTGAGTAAGAGTCACGGTGGCCAAGTCTTGGAAATCAAATTTCTGCGACATCTTCATCATCTTAGCATACCCAGGCATTTCTTTCAATGCTTCAATTAAAGGAATGTTTACGGATTTGCTTGAGCATATCAAAGAACTTTTTGTATTGCTTTTCTTTCTGGTGCTTGGCCAACCTTTGGGGGAATGGTGGTGGAGGCCTCTTCTTCCCAATGACTTGGGACTTCTCTTTCTCTATCACTTTCTCTTCAACCTGTTGCTCTACCTGTTCAGCTACTTTCTCTGTTCCCTTGCTGCATCTCTTTATTTTCAGCAACTGGCTGGACTGTAACTTCGGTCAACCAAGTGGACTCATCTAGTTCAATGGGCACTGGAGTGAGTGTCTCAGCCTGTGTGTTGCTTGTCTCTCTTTCCTGCTCAGCATTAAGATATCTACCACTTCTCAGAGTCACTACCATCAGCTGCTTTGGGACTTGATCTTTTGGGTTTGTTTGTGTATCTGCAGGCAATGTCCCTTGAGGACGATTGTTAAGAGACATAGCAATTTGGCCCACCTGTACTTCAATATTCTTGATTGATGCATCATGTGCATCTATCCTTTCATTGGTTTTGGCATTTGACCCAATTACTTGCTGCATCATAGCTTCCAACCTTGCGAACCCATCGTCATGTCTACCCCCATGTTGTGGTGGAGGTGGATGATATCCCTGCTGCTGATTGCTAAAATTCTGAGGACTAGGATATGGAGCCATGTTGTTTGGTGGCCTCATACCTGCTGCATTATATTGTGGCTGAGGAGGCCTGTACTGCTGTGGAGCCTGCTGACCCCAACTCTGGTTACCCTGTCGCTGCCCTCCATAATTAGCCACATAATTCATGTCTTCATGCTGATGATGATGTTCTTGGTCTGCAGCCCATGGATTACCTATGGGTTGGCTAATGCAAGATGTGCACAAACCACCATTGGTAGTGTCTACAATATGAACCTGCTGCTTGACCCTTGATTCTTCCACCTTCTTCGTCAGGATGCTCATTTGTGTCAATAAGGTTGCCACGTTCTCCTCTAGAGTGTTGGACGGATTCAGAGGTACAGAGTGTACCACTGGAGTGATAGGAGCATTCCTGGTCGTCCACCCGGAATTTTGAGCCATCTTGTCTAGCAAATTTTGGCCCTCTCTCCAAGTCTTGCTCAGAAAAGCCCCACCTGCTGAAGTATCTACAATATTCTTCATACTATCTGAAATACCCATGTAGAACCTTTGACCCAACATCTGTTCAGGAACCCCATGGTGAGGACACATAACCAGCATACCTTTGAATCGCCCCAAGTTTCATGTAATGTCTCCATTAGTTTCTGCTTGAAGCTCACAATCTCATCAATTTGCTGAGTTGTCTTGTTAGATGGATGAAACTTGTTGTGGAATTTCTCGACTAACTTATCCCATGTTGCAATGGAGTTTATGGGGAGTGGGTTTAGCCATACCTGTGCAGCTCCTGTAATTGAGAACGGAAAGATCAATAGTCTAATAGCTTTTGGAGTCACATTCGGTTGCTTCTGTGTCTTGCATATCGAGAGAAAGTTCTTTAGGTGCTGTTGTGGATCTTCAACCTGAGACCCGGAGAATAATCCCTTGTTTTGCAACAAGTGTAGCATGTTGTTAGTAATCTGGAAAGACTCAGCTTGAATTGTTAGTAATCTCAAAAGACTCATCTTGAATCGCTGGCACAACAATGGCAGTTGCCAAATTATCCGTTGTGGGTTGTGCCCAATCATATAGTGCACCTTCCCGCGCCTCCTGCGCCTCTTGCATGTTTAACCCAGCTTGCTGGTTTGGGTCATTCACGTCACCCATGTCGAAGTCTAGTTTGATTGGTTGTTGAGATTGCTGAATTTGTTTGATAGCCCTGTTACGTGCCCGGAAAGTTTGTTCGGGGTCTGTGAGTCCGCCAATTAGTTCTCTAGTCCTTGCAGATTTTCTAGGCATGCACCTGAGTACCCAAAATCAACAACCATCAAAATATTCAATGTAAAGTGTAGAAAGAACCCGACTACACAAGAATCTTGAAGTTCTATCAATGGCAATTGATAATTCCGTTAATTTCCCGGCCGCGACGCCAAAATTGATTCACGTCCAAGCAACGGTCGTAGTCAATATAACTTGGTCTAATAAGTCCAGAATCGATCCCGCAGAGAATTAACTTACCAATTTCAACTTTCACAACCCAAGAACACTTCTGAAGCAAGTTCCCAAAACTTTGAGTATATTTTTGTGAGTTTTCTAACAACTACTTTGCAATAATTAAAAGACTGAAAAGAAAGAATTGAATATTGGGTAAATAATATGGAGAAGGACTAAGGTATTGATTCCCCCTATTGATGGAATCCCTTTTATTTATGCTCATACAAATTGTCAATATATTCTATCAATCATGAACGCTATGTGTATCGTAACCCTCTCTCGAGCAATTACAATAATTTACTAGTGCACTCTCCCGAGCTACCCTAGCTAGCTTTAATTTGAATAGTTCACTTTAGATTGCACCCAAGACTTCGTTATTCCTAACCCCGTCTTTACGCCTAGAATTATAGATTCTTACAATAACCTGAGTGTGGTGTTGTTCAACAATATACCTAAATATGAACTCTTTTCCAAGTTATGCACACTAAATAGGTACTGCGAATCGGGAGCTCTACCAATTAACTACAACAAGAACGAAGTTGAACAACTAGAAATCTAGCTAACATTTTGTAATCACATAAATGAGAAGTTCATCACCCAATAGGTTCCATCAAAACCTTAGAAAAGGAATTAGCTACTCATGATCAATGAAACAAGAATAATAATTGAATTCATAAACAAATAATTGATATAAAAGAAAGGAATAAGTTGAGAGAGTTCTCTCTTACTAATAATCTTGCAAAAGTAGTCAAAAATACAATGCTTGCCTCCTTTGGGCGAACTATAGGTTTATATAGAGGGTTTAGGTCACAAAATTTGAGTTTTGACAAAGTTAGCCTTTAAATTTTTGGCATCTTCCGCAATTCTTTCGCGGTGGCGAGCGAACCGCGAACAGAACACTCCTCTGAATCTTCAAAAGTTCTGCGAGCAGGTTTTTCCGCGGTTCATCCGCGGTCGCGAATAAACCATGATTTTTCACCCTTTTCCGTTTGGAATTTGGAAAGACTCAAAACATTAAAGTTGTAGCCCTTTGGGTTAGATTTCCAACCATATATTATGGAGCCAAAATGGAGTTCTGAGTGAAACGTTATGATAATTTACTAGACAGTGCGCAATATGACTCATCGATTCTTCGCTTGTACTACACTATCAAATTTGACCCCCGAACTCGATCCCGGCTTAATTCCTTGAGCTTTTACTCAGATCAAAGCTCCAAATCACTTAAATTCATTCCATAATATCTATATAGCTCGGAATCACACCTTCCCGGCTATTTTCAACATAAGTTCTTGACTTGTACCACACTTTGGCCTTTTTCACCGTCTTTTGACTCCAAAACTTGCTCTTTTAGTCTTCATTAGCTCATGTGTACCTATAACACAATAAGAACACTAATAAAAGCATTTTGTCATCATAAACAATATCAAAACAACAATAAAGCGTGATTATTTAGGGCATAAATATAGTCAAATTCACCTATTATCAGTCACTAACTCACGAACTACTAAAAATAACTACACATAATGGTCTGAAAGAAATAAAACAGTTGTCTGCCTCGAAACAATGAGACTACAGTATAAATGAAAAATATAGAAGAGACATCGGGCCTACGGACGCCTGCAAGCTGCCTCATTTTTGGGGTATGAAAAATTCTGCTACCGAACTACTACTACTGTTGCTGCTCAAGACCTGGACCTGTGCAAATATGCACAAAAGTGTAGTATCAGCACAACCGACCCCATGTGCTGGTAAGTGACTGGCCTATCCCGGCGAAGTAGTGACAAGCCTAGGACCAGACACTCACATAAACCTGTGCAGTTCTACATACATATGTACCACAAAATAACAGAAATACTAAGCAACACAAATAGTGAGGGAGGGAACATGCTAGGGGAGCACAATCGAATATACATAACTAATCAGTAAGGTAAAAATAGAGTGCAGCAAAATAGTATCACAAAACAAGAAATTGAATGGTTGCACGACATCACCCTTCGTGTTTTTAATCTCATCCTCACCAAATAATCAAATAAAAGTGCACGACATCACCGTTCATGATTTTACTCTCATCCTCACCAAATAAGCAAATAAAAGTGCACGGCATGACCCTTCGTGCTTTTAATCTCATCCTCACCAAATAATCAAATAAAAGTGCACGACATCACCCTTCGTGCTTTTACTCTCATCCTCAAATTCATGTCACTGCATGATCCTTCGTGCATTATTTAGTTAACAATGTCACTGAATGTTGCTTCATACATAAATAGTAAAACATGGCACGGAATGATCGTTCTTGCATAAATAGTAAAACATGGCACGGAATGATCCTTCGTGCGAACATAATTAAAAATGGCACGACATCACCCTTCGTGCTTTATCACTCTTCCTCACCCAAACAATAGTCACAATCAATGGGCAAGAAGAATGAGATAAACAACAAGTACCATCCCGGTAAGGGAGTAACAACAGTCATAACAATATCCTGGCAAGGGAACAATAACAACAACACAACAAGATCGCGGCAAGGGAACAATAAAGCAACATTCACAACCAGGCAAGGGCTCAATAATATAACTTAGGAAAGTTTCACATTAGCTCACAACATGTATCAACAAATGACTCACGGTCATGCAAGACTCTGGTGTATAGATGCTTATCATCACACCTATACACCGCACTCGATCAATTTAGCAATTAGCAAGTTATTATATTCTACTCCTATTCCCTCAAGTTAGGATATATCAAACACTTACCTCGACGGATAATAGTCCACTCAATCCCCAATCAATGCCTTTCCTTTCGAATTTGACTCCAAATCAATCGTATCTATACATAATTTATTTAATATCATCAATTCTACTCAACAAACCAGCGCAATTGCATAATTAAAGTATTTTTAACATGCTATCCAAAAATAGTAAAATCGAACCCGGGCCCGCTTGGTCAAAAAATTCCGAAAATCATACCAACGGATTCTTCATCTCGTCACGAGTCCATACAATAAAGAACACTAAAATCGGAGTCTATTTAACCCCTCAAATTGACCCCTAAAGGTCTCACAATTTCAGGCCCCAAATTCCTATTTTTTTACTGTTATTATGAATTAAAGAATGTGATTGTGTTTTATAATTACCCATAAATGAGTTTTAATAATCAATCACTTACTTCTGTGATACCAACTGATTCTCTCTCTTAAAAATCGCCTCAGAAGCTTCTTCCCGTTCAAAAATTGGAAGAAAACTCTACCTGCTCATTATAGGTACACTCCTCGCACGTTTTACTGCTACCAATGGATTCCTTGTGAAATTCTAATGAATTTAGACTTTTGAATCATTCAATTTGACCTTATAATAAAGGAGCTATGTAGGTTTTAAGGTTTGCAAATAGGGCATGTTTTTAATATGCCATCAGGGGCAATTTCGTTATTAACTCAAAAATCTGGGCAACCTTAGTAAAATGACCATAAAACCCTCATACGATGTCCAAATTCGATGATTCTTTTTGCTAAGGGTCCGAAATTATGATACGGATCTAATGATTCATTCAAAACAGTAATCAGAGCTCATTTGTTCAAGATAATATCATTTACGCTTGAACAATCGATGTGAAAGCATAAGAAAAACGAGCACAACGCAACCCAAACTTATCCGAAACACGTCAAACGACGTCCGTTTTTTACCAAACTTTACAGGAAGCTCTAAAACAATATATAAGACTTGTACCGGGCGTCATAACCAAAATACGAGCCCGATACCATGGTCTTTTAATTAATTTTCATTTTTATTTTCCTTATTAGTTTCAGAAAAAACAATTTAACAGAAAAATTCTTTTACTCAGGTTTTTGACCTCGCATTTCGACTCCGGACACATGCTCGAATCCCATATTTTTCTACGGACCTTCCGGGACAATCCGATATCAGGTCCGTGTCCGTTTACGAAAAATGTTGACCAAAGTCAACTATAGTCATATTAATATCAAAATTCTTCAAATTTTTCACAAAATTCACATATTTCCACATAAAAATTTTCCGGCTATGACCCGGATTGCGCACGCAAATTGAAGCAATATAAAATGAGGTTTTCAAGGCCTCTGAAGCACGAAACAGATGAGAAAAATAGGTGATGACCCTTTGGGTCGTCACATCCTCCACCTCTAAAACAACTGTTCGTCCTCAAACGGACAAAAGAACGAAGTACCTTAGTCGGGGAACAAATGTGGATAACGGCACCGGAGGGGCTCCTTCAGCCCAAGTGCAATATAATCATAACATTCGCTATGGTGTGCAGCCCGACCCATACTCAATCATAACATACTCTGCGACGTGCAGCCCGAACCATACTCAATTATAATATTTGATGCGGCATGCAGCCCGATCCGTACTCAATCATACCATTCGCTGCGGCGCGAGCTTTATCCGTACTCAGTCCATAGTATGCAAATACGTCACGTACTGATTCAATTAATTTCCCAGTTTCCAATTTGTTAAGAAGAATATTCTTTAGATATTTAACTTCAGGAAAATGACTTAGCATTTCATAACAGTGATTAAGCATAGGACTAAGATTAATGATTATACAAAGCATGCTATCACAATGATATTCATCCTCTGAGGATGCTACAGATCGGCACAAGGCCCCAGACACGGCAATAAGCCTAGATATATTCAACACAGGGTGCGTATCAATCGCTTATATAGAAACATTCTTGTTCGGGATGGACCAAGTCACAATCCCCCGTCATAAACAATCCCGCACCTGCCATAGGATGCGAGTCACACCCTTCATAGGCGACACCGGGGGCTTACCCGCTCACCAACCATGAAATCTACATCTCGGATCTTTCGGTCTGCATAACTCTTCTACCTAGACTCAGCCGAATGCAGCCTCTCGAGTGAATAGGAGACTGCTACTGGAATGAAATATGATGACTTGGTCAGCCTATCAACAATGACCCAATTAGCATCAAACTTCTTCCGAGTCAACTGAAGTCCAGTAACGGAATCCATTGAAATCTTCTCCCACTTCCACCAGGGAAGCTCAGTTCTCTAAAACACACCACCAAGCCTCTCATGTTCCTATTTGACCTGCTGACAATTCAAACACTGAGTGACATATGCAACAATGTCCTTTTCTATCCTACGCCACCAATAATGTTGCCGCAAGTCCTGATACATCATTGCGGTGCCGCGGTGAATAGAATAATGAGAACTATGAGCCTCCGCTAAGATCAACTCTCGAATCCCATCAACATTGGGCACGCAAACTCGACCCTGCAATCTCAATACCCCGTCATCACCTGAGGTTACCTTCGTAGCACTTCCCCTGTCACGACCCCAAACCCGATCGTTATGGCGCCCAACACACTGCTAGGCCAGCCCGACCAATCAACAATAATTACGGAGCTATGAGCTTGCTTTAACTAATTTAGGCATAACAATTATAAGTCAACACTAATAGAAATACCAAACCAGGGAACCAAGTCCCAAAACAGTACAACTCCTCAAAGACCAATGGGTCAAGAGTCAAGAACCTCTACAGATAACATAAGTGCAATATTGTTTTACAAGATACTCAGTGCAAAAAGAGATAGAAATACGAAATCAAAAGACAACAGGAAGGGATGTCTGGTCCTGTGGACTCTGCAGCTACCTCGACTATCCCGTAGAAAACGCCTCTGAAACAGCTACCAGATCAGGACTGCTGAGAGGTACCTGGATCTGCACACAAGGTGCAGGGAGTAAAATGAGTACTGCCAGACTCAGTGGTAATGAACAGGGGTAAGACAGCGCAGATAAGAACCACAATAAAGCACTATGTAAAGGTGTAATCAATTCCCTGTAACAGTTCAATATCAACAGTAATGTACTATCAAGTATCAGCAACACAGTATAACAGCAAACAGATGTAGCTAAATGCAATGCAATGCATGAAATGACCGCTACGGCGCGTAGCTCGATCCAATTTGGGTACCCGTGCTCACTGTGGAGGTTCAGACTCCGGAGGGGCTCCTACAGCCCAAGCACAATATCATGAATATACGCTATGGCGCGCAGCCCGATCCACTACCAGTCAGCTAATATGCAAATGTAGTCTCGCTGGCTCAAAAGTAGTTTTGAAAACTCTTTTATCATTTTTCAGTTGAAAACAAAATGTCAAAGTTCCAGAGATTGGAAAAATCATGATAACAGTAATAGCTACAGACTGGTAGGAAAACTAGCATGTCAATATAACCAAACAATGATAACGATCCCCGCAGGATCCCAATAACTGGCTCATAGCCCATAAATGTACTCAACCATCCGAGAAGGAGGTTCAACGGCTCAAGGATAGCCAATATCATAATACAATATCAACGGGTCGGACTAAGCCATAGTCCCCAAATCACAATCGACCCCGCACTCACAAGAGAGTACGTGTCTCGCCGTTTTACAGCGTCACAATGTGGTATACCGGGGTTTCGAACCCGCTGGTCATCACCCACATCCATTACTCACCTCAATACGGCTCGATGACTAGTCCGCGACGCCCTTGCCATGAGAATCAAGCTCCGCACGCGTACAATCTGATCAAATACAGTAGAAACACATCAAATTAGGCCAATGGGATGATACTCAGTCAAAACAACTCAATTTACACCAAAAACTACAAAGTTGCCAAAACCCGACTTTCGGTACGCTTCTCAAAAAATTACGAAAGTCACATATTCGGAACCCTCGTCTCAACACGAGTCTAGGCATATAAAATTTACCAAATTCGAACTCCATTTTCACATTTAATTCCTTGATTTTCTAAAATTCAAGTCTAGGGTGAAAACCTGCATAATATACCCCAAATTCCTACCAATTTCATGAGATAATTGCATAATTTATCAATACAAATCATAATTTGAGTCCATAGTTGATTACCTTAAGAATCTCCTTGAATTTCCTTTCAAAATCGCCCAAATCGCCTCTTTAGACCGAGCCCTAAATGTTTTAGAATGTTCTGAAATTTCTAACTTTTGATATTATTAATCCTTATGCGATTTCCGCTTCTGCGGACAAATTCCGCCTCTGCGAGACCGTATCCGCGACAAACTGGTCGCTTTCTGCGAATCCCAGGCCTAGCTAGCCACTTCCACTTCTGCGAGCACAGAACCGCTTCCGCGCGTCCGCTCCTGCAAATCCACAATTGCTCCTGCGGGACCTCCCACTTCTGCGCACCAGAGTCCGCTCCTGCAGACTCGCTTAAGCAACCAACATTCCGCTTTTGCGGATCTTCACCTCTCGACCCTAAACCGCTTCTGCGGTCATGCTTACGCGCTAGCGACGCCACCTTAGCGGATTAAGATCCGCTTCTGCGAACCCAAGCACCTCTGCGCTCCATAGTCCACTCCTGCGGTCTCGCCTCTACGTCCTAATTTCCGTAGGGGCGAAAATGACAGAACCGGAACTCCAACCTGCAATTTCCATATTTTCTCTCCCGTTTAACCACCCAAAAACACCCCGAGGCCCCCGGGATCTCATCCAACCACACCAACACATCCTAATACCTGATTCGAACTTGCTCCAACCCTCAAAACACGTCTAACAACAACAAAACTCACAATTCACATTGAATTCAAGCCTAAATTCCTTAAAACATTCCGAAACTGACATTCGATCAAAAACCCGACCAAACGACGTCCGAATGACCTGAAATTTTGCGGACATATCCAAAATCACATAAAGAAGCTACAGGAATTGTTGGAATTCCATTCTGAACCCCGGATCAAAATCTCACCTACCGATCGGATTTTGCCAAAATTCAACCTTAGCCAATTCAAGCCTATTTCTGCACCGGACCTCCAAATTCATTTCCGATCGCTCCTCTAAGTCACAAATCACCTCCCGGAACTAACCAAATCATCAGAATCCGATTCCGAGCACTCTATCTAAATAGTCAACTCCAGGTTGACTTTCCATATTCAAGTTTCCTTCAAAAAGGCTATATGCCTCATTTTCAATCCAAATCACTCCTAATTCACCCGATAGACTCTAAAACCGATATAAAAGCATAAAACACATAAATGCAAGATAACGGGGTGGTAATTCCCATGACGACGGGTCGGGTCATAAAATTCTCCCCCACTTAAGAAAACGCTCATCCTCGAGCGGGTCAGGAAACATACCTGAGGATTCAAAAAGGTGAGGATATCTGCTCCGCATCTCCCGCTCGATCTCCCAAGTGGCTCCACGGGTCGACCTCTCCACTGAACCTTAACTGATGCAATGTCCTTGGACCTCAATCTTCTCACCTGATGACCCAATATAGCTATAGGCTCCACATCATAGGTCAAATCATTATCAAGCTGAATAGTGCTAAAGTCCAACACATGCGATGGGTCTCCAACATACATCCGGAGCATGGACACATGAAACACTAGATGGACTCCTGATAGACTTGGTGGCAAGGCAAGCATATACGCCACCTCTCCAATTCTCCTGAGGATCTCAAAAGGGCCAATAAATCTCGCACTGAGCTTTCCCTTCTTCCCAAATCTCATGACGCCCTTAATCGGCGAAACCTTGAGTAAGACTTTCTCTCCCACAGAATAAGACACATCTCGAACCTTCCGGCCCGCATAACTCTTCTGGCGCGACTGAGTTGTGCGAAGTCTCTCCTGAATAACCTTCACCCTATCCAAAGTATCCTAGACTAACTCTGTCCCCAATAACCTTGCCTCACCGGGCTAAACCAACCAACTGGAGATCTACACCGTCTTCTATATAAAGCCTCATACGGCGCCATCTGAATACTGGATTGGTAGATGTTGTTGTAGGCAAACTCTACGAGAGGCAAGTAATCAGTGCATGAGCCACCAAAGTCAATAACACAAGCTCTCAACATATCCTCCAAGATCTGAATAATACGCTCGGACTGTCCGTCCCTCTGAGGATGGAATGCAGTACTCAACTCAACCTGCGAGCCCAACTCACACTGAATTGTCCTCCAGAACTATGAAGTAAACTGAGTACCTCTGTCTGATATAATAAAAACCGGGACTCCATGCAATCTAACGATCTCTCGAATGAATATCTCGGCTAACCGCTCCGAGGAGTACGTCGTACACACAGGAATGAAGTGAGCTGACTTGGTCAACCTATCCACAATCACCCAAACAGAATCAAACTTCCTCGCTGTCCGAGGGAGTCCAGTAACAAAGTCCATAGTGATCCTTTCCCACTTCCACTCGGGAATATCAATGCGCTGAAATACACCACCGGGCCTCTGATGCTCGTACTTAACCTGCTGACAGTTGAGGTACCGTGCTACATGTCTAACAATGTCCATCTTTATCTTTTTCCACCAATAATGATGTTTCAAGTCTTGATACATCTTTGCGGCTCCTGGATGGATAGAATACCGCGAGCTATGGTCCTCCCCAGAATCAACTCACGAAGGCCATCAACATTTGGCACACATATCCGGCCCTGCATCCTCAATACGCCATCACTATCAATGGTGACATCTCTAGCATCATCATGCTGAACTCTGTCCCTAAGGACAGCCAAGTGTGGATCATCATACTGGCATTCACGAATACGGTCATATAGAGAAGACCGAAATACAACACAAGCCAACACCCTGCTGGGCTCTGAAATGTCTAACCTCACTAGCCAGTTGGCTAGCACCTGAACATCATAAGCAAATGATCTCTCCTCAGCTGGAATATATGCCAAGCCCCCCATACTGACCGCCTTGCAGCTCAAAGCATCGGCCACCACATTGGCCTTCCCCGGATGATATAGAATGGTAATGTGATAATCCTTGAGCAACTCAAGCCATCTCCGTTGTCTCAAATTAAGATCCTTCTATTTGAACAAGTGCTGGAGACTACGGTGATCGGTATATACCACACAGGACATGCCGTACAAATAATACCTCCAAATCTTCAAGGCATGAACTATGGCATCTAGCTCCAAATCATGAACAAGATAGTTCTTCTCATGTGGCTTCAACTGCCGAGAAACATAAGCAATCACCTTACCTTCCTGCGTCAATACATAACCTATCCCTACTCTCGAGCCATCACAATAAACCGTATATGAACCTAAAGTTAATGGAAACACTAATACTGGAGCTGTGGTCAAAGCTGCCTTGAGCTTCTGAAAGCTCTCCTCGCACTCATCCGACCACACGAATGGTGCACCCTTCTAAGTAAACTTAGTCAAAGAAGAAACAATGGATGAAAATCCCTGAACAAACCGGCGATAGTATCCCGCCAAGCCAAGAAAGCTCCTAATCTCTGTAGGTGAGGACGGTCTAGGCCAACTCTGCACTGCCTCTATCTTCTTCGGCTCAACCTGAATACCATCACGAGACACCACATGTCCCAGAAATGCTACGGACTCGAGCCAAAACTCGCACTTGGAGAATTTAGCATATAGCTTCTCCTCTCTCAATCTCTGCAACACAATACTCAAATGTTGAGCATGCTCCTCCTGACTACGGGAGTAGACTAGAATGTCATCAATGAACACAATCACAAATGAATCCAAATAGGGCTCGAACACACTGTTCATCAGATGCATAAATGTTGCTGGGGCGTTGGTCAGCCCAAACTACATCACAAGAAACTCATAATGACCATATCGGGTCCTGAATGCAGTCTTCATAATATCCGAGTCCCTGATCTTCAACTGATGATAGCCTGAACGAAGATTAATCTTAGAAAACACCCTCGCACCCTGTAACTGATCAAACAAATCATCAATGCGCGGTAGAGGGTACTTGTTCTTCACTGTTACCTTTTTTAACTATCTATAATCAATACATATCTGCATGGAACCGTCTTTCTTTTTAACAAATAATACTGGTGCACCCCAGGTGGACACACTAGGGCAAATGAAACCCTTATCCAAAAGCTCCTGAAGCTGTTCTTTCAATTCCTTCAACTCAGCTGGTGACATCCGATAAGGAGGAATGGAAATGGGCTAAGTGCCCGACACCAAGTCAATGCCAAAATCAATATCCCTGTCCGGCAGCATGCCCGGTAGGTCTGAGGGGAATACATCTGGAAAGTCTCTCACAACAGGTACAGAATCCATGCTGGGAGACTCAACCCCCACATCTCTCACAAAGGCTAAGTACGACAAACACCCTTTTTCAACCATTTTCTGAGCCTTTAAGAACGAAATGACATGGCTAGGGACGAAATCGGTCGAACCCTGCCACTCAATCCGAGAAATACCAGGAATGGCCAACGTAACTGTCTTAGCATGACAGTCCAATATAGCATGGTACGGAGACAACCAGTCTATACCCAATATAACATCAAAGTCCACCATTCCCAACAATAACAAATCTGCCTGGGTCTCCAGACCCCCAATAGATATAACACAGGATCTATAGACATGATCCACAACAATTGTATCACCCACAGGGGTGGATACATGAACAGGTAAATCAAGGCCACTACGAGTCGCACCCAAGTGATGTGCAAAGTAAGAGGACACGTAAGAATATGTGGACCCTGGATCAAATAGAACAAAGGCATCTCTGTGACAGACAAAAATGATACCTGTAATCACTGCGTCGGAGGCAACTGCATCACGTCTGTCAGGGAGTGCATAGAATCGTGCCTGACCTCCACTGGATCTCTCCTCGCCTCTAGGGCGACCACGAAAAGACTGATCTCCACCTCTACTGGCCTGAGATGGTGCTGAAGAGGAGGGCTGATCCCTCTGCTGAGCCCTATCCCTACGAAGTCGAGGGCACTACCTCCTCATGTGGCCAAACTCGCCACACTCAAAATAGCTACCTAGTGCTGGAGAAAGGGACTGAAGGGAACCCCTCACGGCGGAGGAACCCTGGGCTGAAGAAGTAGTAGGTGCTACACTCTGGGCTGGGAGAGCACTAAGTGAAGACTAACCCCGCTGAAATCCCTGTCGACCACGACCATAAGAACCTCCGCTTTGCTCAGGGCGGCCTGAATGAGAAGGTCTAGATGAGTGACCTCTGCCCTACTGGAAATGCCCTCTAGATAGAGCACCACTGAAACTACCAGAACCACGAGGCCTCTTTGCCTCTCGTTTCTCCCTCTCTCGGTGATGATCCACCTCAATGGAGAGTGCCATATCCACAACCTGCTCAAATAATGACGATAGAACTCTCTCTCTGGCCATAAGAATGCGGATGGAGTATTTGACGCCATCAATGAACCTCCTAATCCTCTCCCTATCGGTAGGGATCATCCATGTGGCATGCCTAGCCAATTGTGTGAATCTAAGCTTATACTGGGTCACTAACATGTCGCCCTGAACCAACCACTCAAACTGGCGACGAAACTCCTCACAACGGGACTAAGGTACATACTTCTCCAAGAAGAGAGTAGAAAACTACTGCCAAGTGAGAGGTGCTACTCCCGCAGGCCTACGCCTCTCAAACTCCTCCCAGCAATCAAATGCGGGACCAGTAAATTGAAAAGTATTGAATGAAACTCCGCTGGACTCAAGAATACTAGCTGTACATAGTATCATCTGGCACTTATCTAAAAAACCCTGGGCATCCTCGCCCTCAGCGCCACTGAAATGGGGTGGCTGGAGTCTACCAAATCTCTCTAGACGACGCTGCTCGTCATCAGGCATAACCTGAACCATATGCTCTGGAGCTGGTGCAACTGGAGGAATAACTGGTGCAACCACCTGAGGGGGGACCGCCTTTGGTGTCTGAAGTCCCTGAACCACCTGCTCAGGTGTACGAGCTGCAGGGGTCTGCTGACCACCCCCTGACTGAGATGTCGCTACAGTAGCGGTAGCTGAAACTACCTGAGCCAAACCGGAACACACTGATAATATCTAAGCAAGAGTCTCCTAAAGACCAGGAATAGCAATAGATATAGTCTCGCCCTGAACTGGGGCTGCTGGAGCATCAACCACTGGGGGCTGCTCCTGAACTGGTACAACAGGCGGGTCAGCTAGCATTGCCTTAGCCGCCCTACCTCTAACTCTAGCACGACCGCGCCCACGGCCTCTAACAGGTGGCAATGGAGGTCGTCCACCTTGTCTCGATGCTCGAGTTCTCGCCATCTGCGAGAGAATAGAATATAGAAGTTCAGTTCTCAGAACAACAAGATCGCATGATAAGAATTCCAAGAAGTGTGAAGTGTTTCCTAAATGTTCGCAGCCTCCCAAGGATAAGTACAGGCGTCCCCGTACCGATCCACAAGACTCTACCAACCGGCTCAAGACTCATGAGGCCTAGTAGACCTAGGCTCTGATACCAACTTATCACGACCCCAAACCCGATCGTGATGGCACCCAGCACACTGCTAGGCCAGCCCGATCAATCAACAACAATTACGAAGCTATGAGCTCGCTTTAACCAATTTAGGCATAACAATTATAAGTCAATAGTGATAGAAATACCAAACCAGGGAACCAAGTCCCAAAACAGTACAACTCCCCAAAGAACCAGGGGTCAAGAGTCAAGAGCCTCTACAGATAACATAAGTGCAATAGTGTTTTACAAGATACTCAGTGCGAAAATAAATAGAAATACAAAATCGAAAGACAGCAGGAAGGGATGTCAGGTCTTGCGGACTCAACAACTACCTCAACTATCCCACAGAAAATACCTCTAAAACAGCTACCCGATCAAGACTGCTGAGAGGTACCTGGATCTGCACATAAGGTGCAGGGAGTAAAATGAGTACTGCCAGACTCAGTGGTAATAAACAGGGGTAAGACAGCGCAGATAAAAAACCACAATAAAGCACTATGTAAAGCTGTAATCAATTCCCTATAACAGTTCAATATCAACAGTAATGTACCAAGAAGTATCAATAACACAGTATAACAGCTAGCAGATGTAGCTAAATGCAATGCAATGCATGAAATGACCGCTACGGCGCGTAGCCCGATCCAATTTGGGTACCCGTGCTCACCGTGGGGGTTCAGACTCCGGAGAGGATCCTACAGCCCAAGCACAATATCATGAATATACGCTGCGGCGCGCAGCCCGATCCACTACCAGTCAGCTAATATGAAAATGCAGCCTGCAGGCTCAAAAGTAGTTTTGAAAACTCTTTTATCATTTTTCCATTGAAAACAGTAAATGTCAAGTTCTAGAGATTGGAAATATCATGATAACAATAATAGCTACGAACTGGTAGTAAAACTAGCATGTCAATATCACAAAACAATGATAACGATCCCCGCAGGATCCCAATAATTGGCTCACAACCCAAAAATATACTCAACCATCCGAGAAGGAGATTCAACGGCTCAAGGATAGCCAATATCATAATACAATCTTAACGGGTCGGACTAAGCCATAGTCCCCAAATCACTATCGACCCCGCACTCACAAGAGAGTATGTGTCTCACCGCTTTACAGCGTCACAAAGTGGTATACCGGGGTTTCGAACCCGCTGGTGATCACCCACATCTATTACTCACCTCAATACGACTCGATGACTAGTCCGCGATGCCCTTGCCACAAGAATCAAGCTCTGCACGCGTAGAATCTGATCAAATACAGTAGAAACACATCAAATTAGGCCAATGGGATGATACCCAGTCAAAACAACCCAATTTACACCATAAACTACAAAGTTGCCGAAACCCGACTTTCGGTACGCTTCTCAAAAATTATGAAAGTCATATATTCGGAACCCTCATCTCAACACGAGTCTAGGCATATAAAATTTACCAAATTCGGACTTCATTTGCCCATTCAATTCCTTGATTTTCTAAAATTCAAACCTAGGGTGAAAACCTCCATAATATACCCCAAATTCCTCCAATTTCATGAGATAATTGCATAATTTATCAATACAAATCATAATTTGAGTCCATAGTTGATTACCTGAAGAATCTCCTTGAATTTCCCTTCAAAATCGCCCAAATCGCCTCTTTAGACCGAGCCCTAAATGTTTTAGAATGTTCTGAAATTTCTAACTTCTGATATTATTAATCCTTATGCGATTTCCGCTTCTGCGGACAAAATTCCGCCTCTGCGAGACTGTATCCGCGACCAACTGGTCCCTTCTGCGAATCCCAGGCCTAGCTAGCCATTTCCGCTTCTGCGAGCATAGGACCGCTTCCGCGCATCCACTCCTGCGAATCCACAACCGCTCCTACGGGGCCTCCCGCTTCTGTGCACCACAGTCCGCTCTTGGGGACTCGCTTAAGCGACCAATATTCAGCTTCTGCGGATCTTCACCTCTCGACCCTAGACCGCTTCTGCGGTCATGCTTACGCGCCAGCGACACCGCCTCAACGGATTAAGATCCGCTTCTATGAACCCAAGTGCCTCTGCGCTCCATAGTCCGCTCCTACGGTCTCGTCTTTGCGTCCTAATTTCCGCAGGTGCGAAAATGACAGAACCAGAACTCCAACCTGTAATTTCCATGTTTTCTCTCCCGTTTAACCACCTGAAAACACCTCGAGGCCCCCGGGATCTCATCCAATCACACCAACACGTCCTAATACCTTATTCGAACTTGCTCCAAACCTCAAAACACGTATAACAACACCAAAACTCACAATCACATCGAATTCAAGCCTAAATTCCTTAAAACTTTCCGAATTACGCATTCGATCAAAACCTTGACCAAACGACGTCCGAATGACCTAAATATTTACAAACATATCCAAAATCACATGATGAAGCTACAAAAATTGTCGGAATTCAATTCCGACCCCCGGATCAAAATCTTACCTACCGATCGGATTTCGCCAAAATTCAACCTTAGCCAATTCAAGCCTATTTCTACACCGGACCTCTGAATTCAATTTTGATCGCTCCACTAAGTCAAAAATCACCTCCCAGATCTAACCAAATCATCAGAATCCAATTTTGAGCACTCTAACTAAATAGTCAACTCCAGTTTGACTTTCCATATTCAAGTTTCTTTCAAAAAGGCTATATGCCTCATTTTCAATCCAAATCACTCCTAACTCACCCAATAGACTCTAACACCGATATAAAAGCATAAAACACATAAATGTGAGATAACAGGGTGGTAATTCCCATGACGACGGGTCGGATCATCACATCCCCACTGCACCTTATCTCTTAGGACACACAAATGGGGATCATCAAACTGCCGTTCACGGATACGCTCCAATAGAGAAGAACGAGCAATTGTGCAAGCCAACACTCTGCTAGGCTTAGAAATATCTAATCTCATAAATCGGTTGGCTAAGGCCTGAACAGCTAAGCAAGCGGTTTCTGGCTGACCGGAATGAATGAAAGACTACCCATGCTGGCAGACTTTCTACTCAACGCATCAGCCACCACATTGGCCTTACCTGGGTGATATAAGAAAGTAAAGTCAAAATATTTTAGCAACTCTAGCCATCTCTTCTGCCGCACATTTAACTCCTTCTGCTTGAACAAGTAGTGAAGACTCTTGTGATCCGTGTATACCTCACACGCCATACCATATAAATAATGCCTCCAAAATTTTCAAGGCATGAACGATCGTTGCCAACTCTAGGTCATGAACTAGATAATTCTTCTCGTGGATTTTTAACTGCCACGAAGCATAGACAATGACCTTGCCATCCTGCATCAACACTGCACCAAGCCCAATACGGGAAGCATCACAATAGACTATATAGGGTCCCAAACCTGCGGGCAAAACCCATACTGGCGCCGTGGTCAAGGTTGTCTTGAGCTTCTAAAATCTCGCCTCACAATCATTTGCCCATTCGAACTGGACATCTTTCTAGGTCAATCCGGTCATCAGGTTTGCAATAGATGAAAACCCCTCCACAAACCGCTAATAATAATCTGTTAATCCCAAGAAACTCCGGATTTTTATGGCTGATGTTAGTCTAGGCCAATCCTTGACTACCTCCATCTTTCTTGGATCAATTTGTATACCTTCTGCCGTCGCAACATGACCTAGGAATGCAACTGTAGTTAGCCAGAACTCACACTTTCGCAATATATGCATATAGCTGACAATTTTTCAGAGTCTGGAGATCTACTCTAAGATGTTGTGCATGCTCATTCTGATTGCGGGAGTATATCAGTACATCATTAATAGAGACTATCACGAACAAGTCTAGATAAGGCATGAACACCTCATACGTATGCACGTGACCGTGACTCTGGCCATAAAAGCTGTCCCTAATTTACAACATTGCCAATTAACTGTGTGTTATCAAATACCTTATTCCTAAACTCCCACTTCACTCACAGAGAGGTATGGAGACCTCATGATTAATTTTCCGAATTAATGAGTCATATTTAGCCTCACCTGGGTGCTCATCTCAAAGGCTAAATCTTAATGGTTACAAAACAGAAATGGCTAAATATGAATAGAAACTATACAAGAATTGTCAAATAATCCTAACAGGCACGACTCCCATTTAAAATATAATACAAACAATTTTTAATTTCATAAAAGGAGAATTTTAAACACATAAAATTTTACCACCAGGACCTTGTCCTCATATGAGCTTCACTGCATCTTGGAGCTCGATTTAAAAATATTTCACATTATGCAAAAATTTGAGGACCTCATCCTCAACTCTGAATGACAAGTACTTGCACATTGTGCCAACCGAAAATTTTCACTTCCTCTCTTTCTTCTTTTCACTAATTGTCAGTCAAATAAACTCACAACATAAAATGAACCCTCATGTTGATATGGCATATAATTAAGAATTGAAATTTATTATTCCAGGAATTACATCAACTCCCATTTTAGTAAGTAATATAAAGTCACTTTTAGCCTCATAAATATTCTTAGTGACCAACACATAATAATAAGGATAGTTATCTCCATATAATTGCACAACATGCGTATTCTCATAAGTAGATTTGATGGTTGCGAAACTGACTCATGAGTGTGGCATGTTAAAAGGACTTGCCTAAAGTTTTCAAAAACCAAATCAAATTGAAAAATATCATTTTTATAAAAATCAAAATTGTACATGAGATAACACCATCTGATGTAGTGACCTCAGTCATACCATAGAAATCATATCAACGGTTGGGTCTCTACCTCTAGGATTCTCACCTCCACCTCTAACATCCTGACCTCTACCTCTGGCTGGTCATGTAAGATAAATATTGACTGCAATGGATCATGTAGCCTGAGTGCTTTCCTAAAATTACATTTCTCCAAAATTCCACATTCACAACAATTCCTTTAAGGCTTAGTTAACTTATTGCACATGACGACATATCCGGACACTGTCATGGTGACCTGGTACAACCGTTCAGATCGCATATACTACATATTTGTAGAGAATATGTGAGGTGACTTCTTCAGAACATTTTCTTAAAATAGAGTTGAGTAGGTAGTGTTGCGTTGGCCGGTTTGCTTTCTATTGCTATGTTGGCTTAACACTAGCTACACCAGTTACTCATATACAATTTGTTATGCTCTAGGGGCGATTCTTACCCCCTTGCAGAGTACCAAGCCTTAAATATGTATAGTTTGTTTGGGGGACCTTTTCCATACCTTATATAAATACATTTCAAGCCAAACTAACATAACACATGGTCATTCTGTCTATTTACTAATAGCGGAATTTCCCGTTTTGGTTGTAAGTTAGAGTCACAACATCCAATAATTCACAATATGTGTCCTTCACAACTCAAATAAATCAATCAGACGTCAAGGTCCATTGAAACCACAATTGGTTAGAACGTACATTATGTTCCCACTACTGTATTTGCAGTCTGAAGCAGAGTAGAATCAACCCCCTCACTTTCGACTATTCCCATTTTCTGTAATACCTTATCGCAACGGTCAAGTACAACCCTATGGGTTCTCAAAAGATGCACCCCTGAAAGTGGTAGCGAAGAGTTTGGTGAAACCTATCTGACCTCCACAAAACTTCTAAAGGCGTAGTTGATCTATCACCAGCCTGTGCCATTGTTCGGCTGAATAAGCGGTACGTGACTTCGCCATTTATGGGAAGACAAGAGTAGAAATTCAGTTTAACATTTGAAGAACGAATTCGCACGATAAGAGAGAACAAAAGAGAGATTTTTCCTAACTCAATAGACTCTAAGGAACAAGTACAGACGTCTCCGTACCTACCCCTTAGACTCTACTAAGTTTGTTCGTGAGTTGTGAGACCTATGTAACCTAGTGCTCTGATACCAACTTGTCACGACCCAAATTTTCCCACCATCGGGATCGTGATGGCGCCTACTCGTGGTAGCTAGGCAAGCCAATATATCCACCATCTTTCCACTACTAAAACCATCATGTTGTCAATTTAATAACATGAATAATAATAATAACATTAGATGCGGAAGTCTACTTGAATAAATTGAATATAATTATGGAATACTCAACATAAATCCTCTACCCTTGATGTGGAGTCACTAACTCACGAACTACTAAAAATAACTACACATAATGGTCTAAAAAAAATATTACAACCGTCTGCCTCGAAACAATGAGACTACAGTATAAATGAAAAATATTGCAGAGACGTTGGGGTTGCAGACACGTGCAAGCTACCTCAGTCTTGGGGGTATGAAAAATCCTACTACCAAACTACTGCTACTGTTGCTTCTCAAGATCTGTACCTGTGCAAAAATGCACAAAAGTGTAGTATCAGCACAACCGACCCCATATGCTAGTAAGTGCCTGGTCTATCCCGGCGAAGTAGTGACAAGCCTTGGACCAGACACTCACATAAACCTGTGCAGTTCTATATATGTATGTACTACAAAATAATAGAAATACTGAGCAACACAAATAGCAAGGGAGGGAACATGCTAGGGGAGCACAATCGAATATACATAATTAATCTTTAAGGTAAAAATAGAGTGCAACAAAACAGTTATCACAAAACCAGAAATTAAATGGTTGCACGGCATCACCCTTCGTGCTTTTACTTTCATCCTCACTAAATAAGAAAATAAACGTGCACGGCATCACCCTTCGTGCTTTTACTCTCATCATCACCAAATAATCAAATAAAAGTGCACGAGATCACCCTTCGTGCTTTTACTCTCATCCTCAAATTCATGGCACGGCATGATCCTTCGTGCATGATTTAATTAACAATGGAACAGAGGAATGTTCCTTCGTGCATAAATAGTAAAACATGGCACAGAATGATCCTTCGTGCATAAATAGTAAAACATGGCACAGAATGATCCTTCGTACGAACATAATTAAAAATGGCACGACATCACCCTTTGTACTTTATCCCTCTTCCTCACCCAAACAACAGTCATAATCAATGGGCAAGAACAATGAGATAAACAAAAAGTATAATCCCGGCAAGGGAGTAACAACAGTCATAACAATATCCCTACAAGGGAACAATAACAACAACGCAACAACATCCCGGCAAGGGAACAATAACACAACCTTCACAACCCGGCAAGGGCTCAATAATATAACTTAGGAAAGTTTCACATTAGCTCACAACATGTATCAACAAATGACTCATGTTCATGCTAGACTTCGGTGTATAGATGCTCGTCACCACGCCTATACACCGCACTCGATCATTTAGCAATTAGCAAGTTATTATACTCTACTGCTATTTCCTCAAGCTAGGATAGATCAATCACTTACCTCGACAGCTTATAGTCCACTCAATCTTCAATCAGTGCCTTTCCTTTCGAATTTGGCTCCAAATCAATCGTATCTATACATAATTTATTTAATATCATCAATTCTACTCAACAAATCAGCCCAATTGCCTAATTAAAGTATTTTTAACATGCTGTCCAAATATTGTAAAATTGACCCCGGTCCCGCTTGGTCCAAAAAATTCCGAAAATCAAACCAACGGATTTCTCGTCTCTCCACGAGTCCATACATATAAAGAACACCAAATTTGGAGTCTGTTTGACCCCTCAAATTGACCCCTAAATGTCTCATAATTCCAAGCCCCAAAATCCTATTTTTCTACTGTTTTTATGAATTAAAGAATGGGATTCTTGTTTATAATTACCCATAAATGAGTTTTAATAGTCAATCACTTACCTTTGTGATACCCACTGATTTTATCTCTTAAAAATTGCCTCGGAAGCTTTTTCCCGTTCAAAAATTTGAAGAAAACTCGACCTACTCATTATAGGTACACTGTTCACGCGTTTTACTGCTACCAATGGATTCCCTGTGAAATTCTAATGAATTTAGGCTTTTCAATCACTAAATTGGACCTTATAATGAAGGAGATATGTAGGATGTAAGATTTGCAAATAGGGCAGGTTTTTAATACGCCGCCAGGGACAATTTCGTCATTAACCTGAAAATCTGGGCAACCTTAGTAAAATGACCATAAAATCCTCATACGATGTCCAAATTCTATGATTCTATTTTATACGGGTCCGTTATTACGATACGGATCTAATAATTCATTCAAAACAGTAATTGAAACTCATTTGTTGAATATGATATCATTTACGCTTGAACAAACGATGTCGAAGCATAAGAAAAACGAGCACAACGCAACCCAAACCTATCCGAAACACATCAAACGACGTCTGTTTTCAATCAAACTTTACAGGAAGCGCTTAAACAATATATAAGACTTGTACCAAGAATCGCAACCAAAATACGAGCCCGATACCATGGTCTTTTAATTAATTTTCATTTTCATTTTCCTTATTAATTTCAGAAAAAACATTTTAACAGAAAAATTCTTTTACTCAGGTTTTAGACCTTGGATTTCGACTCCGGACACATGCTCGAATCCCATATTTTTCTACGGACCTTCCGAGACGGTCCGATATAGGGTCCGGGTCCGTTTACAAAAAATAATGACCAAAGTCAACTATAGTCATATTAATATCAAAATTCTTCAAATTATTCATAGAATTCACATATTTCCACATAAAATAATTTTGGCTACGCACCCGGACTGTGCATGCAAATCAAAGCAATATAAAATGTAGTTTTCAAGGCCTCAGAAGCACAGAACAAACGAGAAAAATAGGTGATGACCCTTTGGGTCGTCACATTGATATGGGAATTTAGTAGAAAATTGTTCATTGCGATTGTAGGTGTAGGTGTGTGATTGCATTGCTTAAGAATCTTGTGTTGCTATCGCAAGGGTCTGTATGCACATATTGTTAAATTTAGAGATGGAATTTTTGTGCATTATGATCACAAGCGTGGGGCAGTGATCGCATCGAGGGAAAGGGGACCTGAGCAGAAGAGTTTTGAAATATTTCATTCGTGAACCAAGTCTTATTTCCACCATTTTGTAGCAACCTTAAGATCTTTTGGATAGAAATTGAAGGTGATTTTGACTAGGTGTGATTGGATGTGAGTTCTATGACCTAACTAAATGATTTAATTGTAGAATTAACATAGAAATTTGTGGAAATTCATCAAAAGGCGTAAAGCTAGGGCTTGGAAATTTGGTGTTTTAAAGTGGAATTTGAAGGGTCAAATGGACTTTGATTTTCGTAATCTTGATATATATATACCCATGGCGAGATAAGAAATCGGGTGATGTAAATTTACTAATTTTTCGAGAAGTGGTCCCGAGCTCATGTTTTGAAATTTTTTGTGATTTTCAATATTTTTTGAATCCTTTCGATTGGGTTATATTCCCTTATCCTATTGTAACATATTCATTTTGGACCAGATTTGATGTGCCAGGAGGTCGATTTGCGAGGCAAGGGCATAGCGAGCTAGGATTTCGGCCGGCTTGAGGTGAGTAATGATAGTAAAGGATATCTTGAGGGCTCAAAACCTCGGATTTACATAATGTAGTGTTGTATTGAGGTGAAATACGCACTCAATGACGAGCGTGGGGTTGTATTCTACTAGGGGTTGTGACTTAGTTCGTCCTGTTTGATATTTTACCGCGTATTTGAATGAGCTATTTTGTTTATCATCATGATTTGGTCTAGTTGCCTTGTTTGGGGCATCGTGTCGACTTGTAGAACCCTTAGGGGTATTATAATTTATTTTCTTCACTTATTGAAAAAAAATCATATCTCAAACATTTTTCTACTTGTTTAAAACAATGTGAACCGGTTTTATAAATGTAAATCCTAAAATGAGGGAAACATGTGGGCTGAGGTCCCTACTTTATACTATTGTGTCAAAAATGACTGAGAGGGGTTGAGAACCTAACATTAAGGATGTTATATACATATATATTATGGATCGAGCTGCACGCCGCAACGAATACTTATATGGATCAGGCTGCACGTTGTAGCAGTTGTTATGTGGATTGGGCTTCATGCCACAGTAGTATTGCGCTTGGGATGTAGGAGCCCCTCCGGATTTTGCACCCCCATAGTGAGCGCAAATACCCATATGAATCGGGCTGCACACCGCAATAAGGTATGGATGGGACTACACGCTACAACAGTTATTTCGATGATATTATTTTGAGAGCGATTGAGCCCGAGGGGTTGTTATTTTGTTGAGCGGTTGATATAGGGCCGAGGGGAATTATTACTATTTATTTCTTAAATATTGTTTTATCTGATTCACCGACATTTAAAAGTGAGATTTTATTTGATTTTTACTGATCTTTTATGTGTTAAGTAATTTACTGCCTGATATAAAACTACCTTGTGTTGTTATGTGTTTTCTTAGTTTAAGTTATTATTTATTATTGTTAATCACTGGGTCGGAGTACTCACATTACTCCCTACACCATGTGTGCAGATACATGCATTGTGGAGTCTACCCCTAAGTGCTGATTCTTCCTAGATCAGTAGGCTAGTTGGAGCGACGAGGTAGCTGTTGACGTCTGCAACTCTTATCTCTCTAATTTCATATCTTTGAGTTACCTTCAGACTATTGTATAGGACTTTACATTTTGTATACTTATTTTAAAATTCTATAGTAGCTCATGACTTGTGACACCCCGGTTTAGACTGTGTCGGGTTGATATCGTATGTTCATATTGTTATTTTCGCATTTTATAGTTGTTTACACTTGTTCTGGATTTGCTAAAATCTTAAAAATTGCTAAAAGAGGTATTCGCGTTGTTCTGGCTGGCCTTTTCTTCACGAGAGGTGCCATCACGATTAGAGTTGGGAAATGGGTCGTGACACGTCGGTGGAGGGAGACAGAAGGGGAGGGGGGTTTGAGCAGGAGAGAGAGAGAAGAGAGAAAAGAAAATAAGAGAATGTGAGGGGAAACCTGGGTTTTAGCTACTGTTTTTACAAAAGCGACCAACATTGGTCGCTAACTTTGGTAGCAAAAGTGTATTGACTATTTTGACCAAAATAGCAACCAACATTGGTCCCTATATCTATACATATATAATTTTAAATTGAATTAAAAGTAATTCAATATATATAGCTTAATATGATATTTAATATGATTATATACACTTAGTGCATAGTACAGCGTAACTATATATATATATATATATATATATATATATTATATACATACTGTCACAACCCAAACCCCGCACTGGTCGTGATGGTGCCTCTCGTGAAGACAAGGCCAGTAAACTAACCCAACAGGTCTCTTTAAAAAATAGTTAAGCATAAATGAACAATAAAAATATGACTTTATAATATTAATTAATGAAATTACAACCCAACACAGCCCTAATCGGGATGACACAAGTCACGAGCATCTATCTGAATATAACTGCCACTACAAGTCTGAAATATACAAATAGGATTGATAAAACAAGGGAAGAACATGTGGTGCTGCGAACGCCGACAGTCACCTCACTAATCTCCATTAAATTAGCCTCTGATCAGCTCAAAACTGGCTTTCGGGTGAACAAATACCTGCATCTGCACATGAGGTGCAAGGAGTAAAGTGACTACTCCAACTCAGTGAGTAACAAAAGTAAATAATAACTGAGAAGTAAGAAATCACGTAAAGCGAACCATCATGTTGTATAGAAGCAGGGTACAATCCTTTGAGAAAAACAGTAAGGTTGTGAAATCTTTGAAAACATCTTGACTTACTTTAAATCTCTTTGGAAAATGATCTTTTCAATAGTTACGAAAGTGATTTCAAAATAGTTAGTGCTGATAAGCACAGAAAAATCTGCCCCTCGGGCACGAATACTGCAATATGATTGGTAAAAAGACAAATAAATATGCAAGATGGGCACATAAAAGTCTGCCCCTCGGGCAATATCTCAAAATAGTACTAGCCCCTCGGGCTCACCCTCAGCAACACTCTCAGCCCCTCGATCTCTCTCTTTCAAATCATTCTTAGTACAATATCATATAGTAACCGCTGTGACGTACACCCGATCTACATATCGTTGCGGCATGCATCCCGATCCATATCACGCTATGGCATGCAACTCGATCAATATAGGTACCGTGCTCACTATGGGGTGCAGACTCCAGAGAGAATCCTACAACCCTAGCGCTATATCGCTGCGGTGTGCAACTCAATCCAATATATATATATATATATATATATATATATATATATATATATATATATATATATATATATATATCACTACGGCATGCAACCCAATCCATATAAGTATCGCTTCGGCATGCGGCCCAATCCACAATAAAAAAAACCCTCATATATAGGCCCTCGACCTCATATCACTCAGTGTATCCTCAGATCTAGCCCTTGTCCACACTCAGCGTATCCTCATATCTGGTCCTCGGCCACACTCAATAAAAATATCATCCCAAGCCCCTCGGGCATCAGTAAAACGGTAGTTCTTAGCCCAAATTATCATTTAAAATATCATTTAAGACTCAAATCAGAGTAAAAGTGGCTGAGTTGTAAAGTAGTGGAGAAACAATATGACTGAGTTCAAGTAATAAGTCAAAACAGTAAGGAAACAATGATAAGAACTGGCACGGAGCCCAAATATGGAAATCAACCAAAATCACGATGATAACAAGTAAATTTCAGTCTAATGCACAGTAAATTCATCAATCAAGACGGACCAAGTCACATTCTCCAATGGTGCTGTACCCCACGCCCACTATCCGACGTGCAAGTAACCTCAATATAGTATTACGATGTGCGATCCAGGGTTTCAAACCCTCATGATATCAATTACAATCATTACTCACCTCAAACCGGCAAAATCCCTATCTCGTGATGCCTTTGCCCTTCAATTCGGCCTCCACGCAAGTTGAATCTATCCAAAATCAAAGCGAATACATCACAATATGCCAATGGGACAATACCCAATCGAAAATTAGTAAAAATCTCAAAATTTGTAAAACCCGAGCTCTAGGCCCACTTCTCAAAAAATAAAAAATTTAACATCATCGGATTCCTTATCTCGCCACGAGTCGGAACATATCAAAATTACCTGAATCGGAGTCCAATTGACTCCTCAAATCTCTAGTTTAAGCTCTCTTAGGTTCAAGCCCTAAACCACCATTTTTTTGCCTTTAATATCCTAAGATTCAGCTCTAATCCATGTATTTACACCAAAGTATCATGTGTTTAAGTCAAAGAGTTCATACCTGATTAAAGCCCTTGAAACACTCTCCAAAATGGCCCAAAAACTCTCCAAGTCCGAAGGGAAATATTTTACTCTATCAAAATTTCGCGAAGACGAATTAAATATTTCTGCCCAGCTACTTTCGCTTCTGCTCCACATTTATCGTTTATGCGGTCACTGCTCCTGCGGAAACCCTCCCGCTTCTGCAAAACTACACATTCGCACTCAGTACTGCTTCTCCGGTCCAAATCTACTTGTGCGTATGCTGCATATACGGACCCCCATCCACTTCTGCGGAAGTCCTCCCAAGATTCCAAATTCGCACCTGCGACTATCGTAACGCATTTGCAGAACCGCATCTGCAATCCCTTTTTAGAAATGCAGAAATACAGGATACCATAAATTCTTTAGCAATCAGCAAGTCCAAAATCATCCCGGTTACCATCCGAAAATACCCCGAGGACCCCGAGATATCGACCAAAAGTGATAACCCATCCTAAAAGATCATTCAAAATTTCTCCAACCATCAAAACACCACGTATAACACCAAAACTATCAAATTACATCTGATTCAAGCTTAAGTTCTTCTAAAACTTCCGAATTATGCATTTGATCAAAAACCCGACCAAAATGACCTGAAATTTTGCACACACATCCCAAATGACCTAACAAAGCAATAATAACTCTCGAAATTCCATTCTGACCCTCGGATCAAAATCTCACCTATCAACTAGAATTCGTCAAAATACTAACTTCGCCAATTCAAGCCTAATTCTACACCGGACCTCCAATATCAATTCCGATCACACTCCTAACTCACAAATTATCCCCCTAAGCTAACTGAAACTCTAGAAATCACATTGATCCCTTTAACTCGTAATTTAACACCCGGTTGACTTTTTCCATTACAAACCTTCTTAAAGAGACTAAGTGTCTCATTTCCATCTAAAACCTATCCATTTCAACTCGTTCACCCAAGACTCTTATAATAAAACATAAGGAAGCAGAAAACAACGAAATGGGGTGGTAACTGACGTGACAACGTGCCGAGTCATCATATCATCTCCCACTTAAACACATATTTGTCCTCGAATGTACCTAGAGTTCTTCTAAAAGCCATCCAATCGCTGAATAACCTTACCATGTATATACCCGGGGTTGATCCCATGTCACCATATCTTATATAGTTTGGATGACACAGTTTAACCAAAACTACGCAATTCAGCCCTGCCTATAAACCATACAACCAAATTGCACTTATCGACATCATACCTAAGATCAGAACCTCACATTTATACCCAGAATAAGCCCGGACCAGCTGCAATAACCTATACATGCAACCTCAGGTGCAATCATATGATATACCATATAGCCCAAAATCAAAACGATAACTTACATTCACAGTAGTTGCTACAACACTCGAATACCGGTAGAAAACCTCTTATTAACTAAGGTCTTATTCCAATACTTTCATATACTGCAAATAGCTTTGACCACAACTCCGGTGTTAGTTTTGCCATCAGCTTCAGGTTCTTACACCGTGTATTATGATGCTTTGAGAGTTGGGATCGGATGTGTGTTGATGTAGGAGGGTAGAGTCATTGCATATGCTTCTCGTTAGTTGAAGCCTCAAAAGAAGAACTACCACATACATGAGTTGGAGTTGGCTGTTGTTTTGAATATTTGGAGGCACTATTATATGGCGTAACTTCTGTGGTATACACTGATCATAGTAGCCTTAAGCATTTGTTCAAATAGAAGAATCTTAATTAGAGGCAGTGGAGGTGGCTTGAGTTACTCAAGGACTATGACATTATAATTTTTATCATCTGGGGAAATCCAATGTAGTGTCTGATGTTTTGAGCCAGAAGACGGTGAGTATGGGTAGTTTGGCGTACATTCCAGTTGGGGAGAGGCCCTTTGAAATTGATGTCCAGTCTTTGGCCAATCGGATGTTGAAGCTAGATATTTCGGAGCCTAGTCGGGTGTTGGCTTGTATGGTTTCTCGGTCTTCCTTGTATGACCGCATTAGAGAGCGCCATTATGATGATCCACATTTGCTTGTCCTTAAGGACAGGGTCCAGCATGATGATGCCAGAGATGTGACTATTGATAGTGATGGCATGTTGAGTATGCAGGCCGGATTTGCGTGCCCAACATGGATGGGCTTCGGGAGTTGATATTGGAGAAGGCCCATAGCTCGCGGTATTCTATTCATCCAGGTGTTACGGAGATGTATCAGGATTTGAGATAACATTACTGGTGGAGGAGAATGAAGAAGTATATTATGAGTTATGTAGCTCGGTGTCTCAACTATCAATAGGTCAAGTATGAGCATCAGAGTCCCGGCGGTGTACTTCTGCGGATGGATATTCTTGAGTGGAAGTGGGGGAGGATTACTATAGATTTTGTGAGTGGTCTTCCTCGGACAACAAGGAATTTTGATTCGATTTGGTTGATTGTGGATTAGCTGACCAAGTCCGCGCACTTTATTATGGTGTGTACTACCTATTCTTCGTAGTGGTTAGTAGAGATTTTAATCTGGAAGATTGTACGGTTGCATGGGGTCCCAATTTCCATTATCTTATATAGGGGTACACAGTTTGCTTCCCAGTTTTGGCGGACTTTTCAGCGATAGTTGGGCACATAGGTAGATTTGAGCACAATGTTTCATCCTCAGACGGACGGGCAGTCTGAGCATACCATTCAAATATGGGATGACATGTTGCGTGTTTGTGTTATTGATTTTGGATGTTCTTGGGCTGAGTTCTTGCCACTTGTAGAGTTTTCCTACAATAACAACTATCAATCCATCATTCAGATGGCACCATATGAGGCCTTATATAGGAGACGGTGTAGATCTCAGGTTGGTTGGTTTAAGCCTAGCAAGGCTAGGTTACTGGGGATAGAGTTCGTCCAGGATGCCTTAGATAAGGTGAAAGTGATCCAGGAGAGACTTCGTACAGCTTAGTCAAGTCAGAAGAATTATGCGAACCGTAAGGTTCGAGATGTATAGTATATGGTGGGCGGGAAGGTCTTTTTGAAGGTTTTTCCTATAAAGGGCGTTACAAGGTTTGGAAAGAAAAGGAAGTTGAGTCCGCAGTTTATTGGCCATTTCGAGATACTTAGGAGGACTGGGGATGTGGCCTATATGCTTGCTTTGTCACCCAGCATGTCGGGAGTCCATCCGGTATTTTATGTTTATATGCTCCGGAAGTATGTTGGGGACCCGTCTCATGTGTTAGACTTCATCACGGTTTAGTTGGATGATGATTTGACCTATGATGTGGAGCCAGTGCCTATTTTGGGTCATTAGGTTTAGAGATTGAGATCAAAGTTTATAGCTTCGGTGAAGGTATAGTGGAGAGGTCAGCCCGTGGAGGAGGCTACTTGGGAGATAGAACGAGATATGCAGAGCAGATATCCTCACCCATTTGAGGCTTCAGGTATGTTTCTTGACCCGCTCGAGGACGAGCATTTATTTTAGTTGGGGAGGATGTGACGACCCCGCCTGTCATCACATGTTTCACCGCCTCGTTTCCCCCATATTGTGTTCCTCTATGATTCATTATCGGCATTTGAGGTGATCGAGTCGAATTCGGTTAATTTTAGATAGAAATGAGACACTTAGTCTCTTAAAGGAAAGCTTGTTTTGGAAAAGTCAATCGAAAGTTGACTATATAGTTAGAGGGCTCGGATGTGAATTTTGGTGATTCGGTTAGCTTCGGGGGATGATGTGTGACTTAGGAGCGCGATCGGAATTGATTTTGGAGGTCTGGTGTAGAAGTAGGCTTGAATTGGCAAAGTTAGTATTTGTTGGTAGTTGAGATTTTGATCCAGGGATCGGAATGGAATTATGCGAGTTGTAGTAGCTCCGTTAGGTGATTTTGGATGTGCGGGTAAAATTTCAGGTCATTTGGAGGTGTTTTCGTCAGGTTTTTGATCGAAGGTGTATTTCGGAAGTTTTGAAGAAACATAGGCTTGAATCTGATGTGAATTGATGATTTTAGTATCGTTTAATGTGTTTTGATGATTGGAACAAGTTCTTATGATGTTTGGGATATGTTGGCGCTTTTGGTTGATGTCCCGGGGGCCTCAGTGTAATTTCGGATGGCTAAACGGAGGATTTTTGGACTTAGAGCATTCCAGAACAGTGCACAGCTGTTGCATGCCACTTTTGGCCTTGGCGTTCACGGAGGGGTCCTTCATGTTTGCATAGTTGCATTTTCTGGTCCATCGCGTTCGCGTGAGTGGCCTCACATTCGCGTAGAAGTGCCTGGGGGCCCTGCCTGGTTTGTTCCTCGCGTTCGCGGTGAGGGTGTCGCGTTCGCGTAAGTTGGTGGTCCGGTGCATCACGTTCGTATAAAGGAGATCGTGTTCATGTAGTGGGAGAACTCAAAGCATCGTGTTCGCATTCAGTGCTACGCATTCGCATAGGGCAAAATGTTGGTCAGCAAAGTTTGTTCATCGCGAACGACGAGGCTTGACCACGTTCGCGTAGAGGAAACATTTGGGCGACGGAAGGGTTTATTATATTATTTAATCCATGACCCATTCATTATTTTCCTCCATTGTTGACCAGCTTAAGAGCTTTTTGGTAGAAATTGAAGAGGGTTTTGATGATAATTAATTGGAGGTAAGTTTCGCGACCTAGAAACGCTATTTTACTGAAAATCAACCTTTAATTCTTGGAAAATTGGGTGAAAATTAAAGAACTTGGGCTTGGGTTTTGAAATGAAAATTTGGGTTTTGAGGGGGCATTGAACTCCGATTTTGGTAACTTTTATATGTACGGACTCGTGGCAAGACGAGGAATCCAGAGTGATGTGAATTTTGTAATATTTTGAGAAGTGGGCTCGCGTTTTTCCAACTTCGCGATTTTGGTATTTTTCGAGTTCTTTTGATTGGGTTATGTTCCATTAGCCTATTATAACGTATTCCTTGGGGTTTTGGTCAGATTCGACAAGCGATGAGGTTAATTTGAAAGGAAAAGGCATAGCGAACTAGACTTGTGGATGGCTTAAGGTGAGTAATATATGTAGATGATGACCTCAGGATTTGAAACACCGGTATTCCACATTGTGACTCTATATTGAGGCGAGACACGTACTCTATAACGAGTGCGGGGTCGTTTGTGATTGGGGGCTATGGCTTATTCCGCCCCGAGCGATGTTCAAACTGTATTCTTGACTAGAGATTTATTAGTAAACATCCTACTTGGATTTTATGATATATTTGGGTTGTGTGCCGATTACTTGAATCTTTTAGAGATTGTTATCGCCTGCTTCCATGATACTTAACATGTCATATGATTTCAGTCCTAAGTTAAACACTTCTTTGAAATGTTTAGACATATTTCTAAGGCTTTAAAACTTAAACTATATTTCCTAATATTTGGAACTGAAAATTTTATCTTGACTTTCCCTCTGTGATTCACATGCATATTCTGGACTGAGTGGTGATTGGGTTACATGCCGCAGCGAATGCTACGATGATATTGCGCTTGGGTTGTAGGAGCCCCTCCATAGTCTGAACTGCCATAGTGAGCACGGGTACCTAAATGGATCGGGATGCGCGTCGCAACAGTCATGTGCATTGCATTGCATTACATCCATACATTGATATTTTCATGTCATTGTTTTGTTGCCATTTTTACCGTTAATTGTGCTAAGCTGTTGTCTGTAGCTTTACATTATGGTATTTTGTGTATTCTCATCCTCAGTCATTGTATATTCTTATTACTTGCTGATTTGGAAGTACTCATTTTACTCCTTCCACCATATGTACAGATTCAGCTGTTCCGGGAGCTTAGTTGAGTTGTTTGTTGTTTCCCAGAGTTTTCAGGAGTTATTGAGGTAGCTGCCTGAAGTCTGCAGGACCCGACTCCTCCCCTTATCCCTTTTATCTTTCTGTATTCTGGATTTCTGTATTATTGTGGATTACTACATTGTTTCACTTAGAGGCTCAGGACTCGTGACTCCAGATCTTTTTGCGAGATGTTAGATATGCTATTGTTTTCGTACTGTTTCTAATTAATTATTCGGTTGAAAGACTTATTAAACTATTAAGCTAATTCTACTGATCGGTAAAGGGTTGTGTGATCGGTTATGAGTGTTAATTGGTCGGGCTTGCCTAGCAATCGTGTTGGGCGCCATCACGACCGGGATTGAGATTTTGACACTTGACTTATATTTGTCAATTGTACCATCAACTTTCATTTTTTGTTTAAAGATCCATTTCGAACCGAAAGGCTTTTTACCTGGAAGAAGATCAATCAGTTCTCATGTATGGTTATCCAAAATTTATTGAATCTCACTATTGATTGCCTTTTTCAAAATGTTGAATCTGAATATGACATAGCTTGTTTAAAGGTTTGAGGCTCATTTTCAAGACAGAATATCACAAAATCTTGTCCAAAGGAAGTAGATGTTCTTTGACGTTTCTACGCCTTGGATCTTCATCACATGGATTATTTTCTTTTGTTCTTCCTATGGTCGTTTAGGTATTTCACTTAACAACTCGCATTTGATTTTATACAGATAAATGCTTTTAAAAAATTCAGCATTGTTAGATTCAATTACCGTATTAACATGAATATTGGGGTTATCATATTTATGAAATAAAAATAGACATGCATTACCACAACATATCCAATAAAAACACAATCTATAGTATTTGGTCCGATGACCCTTTTGGGTAAAGAAACTTGTACATTTGCTAGACACCCCGACACTTTGAAATATTTCAAGTTGAAGTTTTTTTTTTCACTTTTCATATGGAATAGATTGTATTTTGCTATGGGTTACTCTATTGAGTATTCAGTTAGCGGTAAGAATAGCTCCCCCCCCCCCCCCCCCAACCCCCAAAAAAAAACTCTGTTGTAATCCAAAATTTATGGATAAAAAATTAATCATTTTATTTAATGCACGATTTTTCCTTTCCGAAATTCTATTGGATTGAGCTGCGTAGGGGGCTGTAGTTTGATGGATAATTCCATATTCCGAACATATTTCCTACAAACGGAGATTCATATTCTCCACCCTATCACTTCTAATTATTTTGATCTTTCTGTTCGATTTATTCTCTACTTCATTCTTGTATTTCTTAAATGCTTCAACTGTTTCATCCTTACTATTAAGCAAATAAATATAATAATATCGAGTGCAATCGTTAATAAAAGTTATAAAATACTTTTTTCCACCTCGACATGGTTTCAACTTATCACAAATGTCAGTATGAATTATGTCTATCGGATTTGAATTCCTTTCAATAGACTTATAAGGTTGTTTTACAAACTGAGATTCAACACATATTTGACATTTTGATTTATTACACCCTAAATTGGCTAATACTTCTAAATTAATTAACTTTTGCAAGGTTTTATAATTGGCATGTCCTAAATGAATATGCCATAAATTATTTGACTCCAATTAATAAGAAGAAGTTGAAATTTATTCGTACCGTCAACAACCATTACATTGAGTTTCAAAAGGCCCTCAATGAGGTAGCCTTTTCCAACATATATCTCATTCTATCATATAACAACTTTGTCAGATACAGATACACATTTGAATCCATTCTTAACAAGTAAAGAAGTAGAAACTAAATTCTTCCTAATAGTAGGGTCATGAAGAACATTATTGAGAATTAACACCTTACCGAAATTTTTCTTCAAGAATATCTCCTCATAATCTTCAATCTTGGATATTGCAGTATTTTCCACAAATAACTCTTCTTCAAGACCATTAGTAGAGTAAGTCGCAAATATTTCTTTGACACCACAAACATGTTGAGTGGCTCCAGAATCAATCCACTATTCTTTCAGACTTCCAACTAGGTTGCATTTCGAAAGCATTGCACACAGATCATCAATGTCATCATTATTCTTTATTATATTGGTGTGTCCCTTTTTCTTATCCTTTTTCGGAAGACGACAATCAGTGACTTTGTGAATAGCTTTCCCATAATTGTAGTAGTTGCCTTGAATTTCTTTTTGCACTGCTCTATAGTTTGTCCAGAAAACATGTTCCTCTTCTTACTATTTAGAGCAGTGTCCTCAACGATATTAGCTCCTATAATCGTTGAATTTTCACGAGATTTCTTCTCTGCAATTTTGTTGTCTTCCTCAATCTTGAGACAAATCACAAGATCTTCCAACTTCATTTCTTTATGCTTGTGCTTAAGATAGTTTATGAAATCTCTCTACGAATAAGGCAATTTTTCATTCATTTCAGCCACTTGAAATGTTTCATTCATGTCCATACCTTCAGCAATAAGGTCAAAAAAAATAAGTTGAAGTTCTTAAACTTGGGTTCCAGTGATTTTATTGTCTATCATTTGATAGTGTAGAAACTTGGCAACCACAACTTCTTCAAGCATGCATCTTCAATCTTGTACTTCTTCTCAAGTGCGTCCCATAATTATTTTGAAGTATTTATAAAACTGTAGACATTGTACAAGTCATCCAGCACTTAGGATATAGGCTTTCCAAAGAAAATCTGTCTGTTTTCACGCCTCAACAATCATAAATTTTTCGTTCTCCGACATGTCTGGGCCAGGCACTGGAAGTTCTTCACTGGTGAATTTTTCCATACCAAGTGTGATAAGCCAAAAGAACGCACTTTGCTGCCATCTTTTGAAGTTGGCTCCTGAAAATTTTCCTGGATTCTCGGCCGATGGAACAACAATTTGGCTTGACGAGGCTATCATCGCTGCCGCAACATTCATAGAAGAATTTCCATTATCAATTGCCATTTCTCATTGTCAACAACTCAAGGGTTCAATTAATAGAAAAAAATATAATAGTAAATATTATTTTAATTAATGATAAACAGTACGTTTAATAAATAAAAACTAAGGTTTGTATATACCGTTCACATAAAACAATGATGTTTTTATGTTCTTTAAATTGTTTCTAAATTTTAATAGTCTGATAAAGTTTTTATATCTTCAAATCAGTATAGAAAAATTCAGAAGGAGTAGTGAACCACGAGGTTTTCATTTGCGAAAATAGAATACAGATTACAAATGAAAAATAATTTCCTTAAGATTGTTAGAAAATCTGTATTACTGCAATAAATAATGAAACAGTAACTTTCTGAAACAGAAATAGAAACAGAACGTTAGAAGTAACAGAATATTGAAATAATATCTGAAAAATAATTTTGGAATAAATCGAGTCCACTGAATACATAACATGTCCTTAAGGAAATTATTCCCCTCAAGTACCTGAGGTGCTGGAATATTATCCTTCCAGGCTAGAATGATTTAATTCACTGGTATATTAATACCAAAAACTTCGGTGTCAGCGATCCACTCAATGGTAGTAAATCACATTGGAATAATAATAATAATAATAATAATAATAATAATAATAATAATAATAATAATAATAATAATAATAATAATAATAATAATAATAAGAAGAAGAAGAAGAAGAAGAAGAAGAAAAAGAAGAAGAAGTAGTTCAGAAAATTCATAAAGAAATATATGAGGAATCAGTTCTTTGACCGAAGTCGAAACCGAAGCCGAGCGAGCGATGACGACGGTGCGATGCTTGCCTTCTTCTTAACTCTTTGAAAGCTAGAAGAATAGCAATGGTATATATATCCATCAAAAGTCTTTTATGGGACAATGTCCTTTGTCAGGAGGGAAATTCAAATATTTTATTTTTACTCTTTATTTTAAGCTAATCAAGCTTAAACCTAACAATTATAATAATATCCGGTGAAAAAAAAAGCCTCTAACAAGAACTACAAATAAAAGACTTGGAAACATGTTCGGCTTTCAAATTTCAACTTTTTTTCATATTTCTCTATCAGCGAAGACACAAACATTATCATGTTTCTCTGTCAGGTTATCACCAAAGGCTAAAAGTAAAAGAAATTCCATGGAGTAGCCATCGACAAGTCGAATATTCCAAGCTACTCTTCTGAAGCAACCTCAGAATGATTCCTTAATTAATTCGCCAAAATTTTGGCTGTCAACATATCCGAAATTTTAAATATACGAGTAGTTAAGGTATTGTCCTTAAATTTGTGTGTTTGGTTTTATATAAAAACGGAAATTAGCTACGAATTTCATCGCTAAACCATTAGTAACAAATAATTTTTTTTATTTATTATCTATCGCTAATTCTATTTAGCGATAAATATTTTTGTTTAGTTACAGAATTTATCTGTCTTAATTCATGTTTTTTTTTTGTAAGGTATGAGTGTGTGGATGTATTCAAATTGCCGAACACGATATTGCAATATGTTAGAAAGGATTGGTTAGCACAAAGTTGCTAGAAAGCATTTTGCCTCAAGAATTTGTCTTTCTTGTTAGAGAGAGCTTTTAAAAGATTACAGAGAAATCATTTATCTTGTCTTGTACCCACTTTTTTAGAGCATATTCTTATTTTTGTTGGACAAATAGCTATGTGTCTATCATAATTTTGGAATGAATAAATAGGTTATCATTTTTTGTATAGCTTAAGATGCCCTTTTTAACTTTTTTCACTCTAATGACATCAAAACTATAATAGCCTAAGATGTCCCCTCTAGCTTCTTTTTTTCACTCAATTTGTTTCAATTCTTTGTTATATATTCAAGCGCATCCTTACCCCACGATTCAACCTCGGCTTTAATGTTGAGGAGTTGTTGGAATTTAAAATCTTCTTTTCGGTGATTTTGGCACGGTATGACAATATAACCATGTAATTAGATACTGGCACTAAGTAATCCATACATATATATATCAAAACAATAATGTGTATATCAAAATATATATCACAGATTTATTTTACTTCTTTTTATATATAAAAACATATAATAGAATTTTCTTTTTCTTTTTTGATCTCTAAAATATAAAATTATTTAAAATGTATGTCTCTATAGCAATGTATATCATAAAAAAAATAATCGTACAATTTATATATCGCAGTATGTAATACATCAAAACAATGTGTATACGGACATATATATTACAAGTTTATTTTTTTCTTTATGTATATCAAAATGTATATCATTTTTTGTATATAAGAATGTAAATAAAAGATAATGTTTTCTTTGTATATTTCTATGTATAAAACTTTATTTCTTTTGTCTCTATATGTATGTATATAACACAAAAATAATTGTAATATTTCTATATCACAGTATATAACACAAAAATAATTGTAATATTTCTATATCACAGTATATAACACATCAAATATGTATATCAAAATGCATATCGCGACTTTGTTTTCCTTTTTTGTGTATATCAAACTATAGAACAACTTTTCTTTTCCTTTTTTGTATTTTTATCCTTTGTATATGTTAGTATAAAATATGTAATTGCTTCTATATATATATATATATATATATATATATATATATATATATATATATATATATATATATATATATATAGATTTATTTTTTGTATAAAAAAATAAATAAAAGAAGAAGAAAGAGAGAAAAAAGGAATTAATTTGCCACTTTTTTTGGGACTGCCTTTGCCAAACAATTAGGAGAAATTCAAAAAAAGCCAGATTTACAAGTGGTCATTCAAAAATAGCCACAGTTTCAAAAGTAATTGAAGTTTAGCCATTTTTCATGTAAAGATAAATCTGAACGAAAACATTATTTAAAATCTAAAAAAATACCCCAGCATAATATACTGGAGTTTCAGTATATTATACTGGAACTCGAGTCTAATATACTGGAGTATGGAGTAGCGATGCTCCAGTCTCCAATATATTATATTGGAGCTAGCAAAGCATACCGGTCCAGCATAATATGCTTGAAGTAGGGGTGTTCATGGTTCGATTATTTCCTAAAAAAATAAATCAAGTAAGTCGTTTTTTTAAATATTAGAACTAATCCAAACCAATTAAGTTGATCTTTTTTCGATTAGGTTTATGCCGGGTTTGTCAGTTTTTCGGTTTTATTGGTTGTTTGTCGGCTTTTTCTTAAATATAAGACATACACTACCAAACACATATTCCGGCGACCATATTTTCAACGTAATACTATCAAATCAATTACCATTTGAGAAATCTAGCATTTACCAAGATATATTGATGATAACTGAATGAAATAGTGATGAATAATTTAAGGACTCAATTAAAAATATATTATTGTTAACACGAAATGAATTCTTACACTTAACAAAATTACCAATCAAATTACGAATGTCACGGTAAAGAACTATACTAAAAGTGCAAACTATTAATATTTACCATAAAAAGTTTGAAACTTTGTATAAAAATATACATATATATAGGTGTAATAATAAATTTGAAATAGCTACTTCTATAGTCGGGTTGGTGTTTAACCAAAAAATAAATTTCGGTCAAAGCTTTATTTTTAGAAGAACGGATTACTGATAATCAAAAATGAACAAAAGAAATTGATTTAGATAACAATAAGATAGATAACAGTAAAAAAATAGTATATTGCAGTAGTATTTTCTTGTCCTTACAAATGACTAGTTTTCTCCTTTTTATAGCTATCTCTAAGATATATATTTTGTCTTTGCCATAATAAGGTCATTATAGACAATTAAAGGCATTAATACTACGTTACATAATCATTGTGATTTAATACAGATTCTCTAGCGTTTTTAGTTTTTAATGCTTATTAAATACTGTATTTATGCTCTTTTGTGCTGTCAGATTCATTCTTCTTGACTTTTAGATTTAAATAGGTACGAGCATCGAGTCTTTTGAGTATCTGATCATGCCTCTGCTCGTATCTCCTCTTGTGCCTCTGCTCGTATCTGTTGCAACTTGTGCTTCCTTGCTTACCATCATTCTCTGACCAGTCTTCGTGTCATGCCATGCCATCTTTCAATCAATTCAATATGTAAACTCAGTTTTTCCCAATACAGATAGTCCACCCTCCCCCACTTGTCATTTATTCACCAGTTGAATATTTGAGAAGTAGATTTTATTAAATCGGGAATATCTTTTGCCATTAATTCTATGATAAAAGCGATCAATTGTCACTTTAATTTAATGTTGATTACACGTGGCACCCTTTTATTGGCTTTGTGACTTTGCAGCTCTTTTAAAGGCTTTTTTTACGGCTTCACTAAACACGAAATGACAGTTCTCATTATGACCTTACCGTCATTTCACCTTTTCCTTTGATGGTTGCTTCTTAATATAAATATAGTTCTCATTGTTGTCTTTCTCACATAAAGTTCAAAGCTTTCAGAATATTCAATTCTTGTTCTTCACCTTTCTTGTACTGTCATCTCTTCATCAAAATCTAACCCTAGATGAGTCTCCATTATTGATAACTTTTCTCCTGCCCCTAGCAGGAGTAGAAGAGGAGGTAGACTACATAATTTAGGCTCTTTATCCATACGTTGTTCTTCTCTTCCTTCATCTAGTTCCAGTCCTTCTTCTAGAATTAGAGGTTCTCTTTCTCAAAGATCTTCTTCTATGGGTAAGGAACTTTCTGAACCTCTTCATGAACCTTCAATAGATGAAATAATTCCCGAGGAACAATCTTTCTGTAATGAAAGAGAATCCCTTAGAAATCAAGTGTCCTCTTTAGATCGTGTTAATATCTACCCCACTCAGATCATTGAAGGTCTGATTGATTTGGTTCGCAAAGACTGCCATTGGAGTCATGACTTCCCGATTATAATTCCCAATGCGAACCAAAGAATCACTTCTTATTTAATGGGGTTTACTTTTGTTTATACATACCCGTTCATGTTAGGCTTCAAACCTCCTATTCCGTTATTCATGAATTCTATCATTTTCGAGATTTGTTTAGGTCAAATTGGCTCTATAGTGTGGAGGGTTGTTGCCTGTTTGAGGCATTTGACCAATATGGCAGGCGTGCCTTTTACCTTCTCTCATATAATTCACCTTTATACACATACACTCTTTTGTTAAGGTGTCTTTACCTTAATAGCAAGGAGTAAAAGAATTTTGGTTAGTCCAGAAGATGACAGAGACCATAGCTGGTACACCAAGTTTATTGCTGCCCCCACTGTTGGTTTAGTGGTTGATGAAAATGTTCCCTTCCCTGAGAAGTGAACTTTTGCACGTGGTTTTTTTTTCAATAACTCTCTCGTACCTTTTTTCCCTTCAATTTTGATTATCATCATTTTAATGTTCCTTTTAATTTTTTAGCAACCATGGGAATTGTTGACGATATTCTTAATTTTCGTGGTTGGGTAGGAAAATTGTTGAATAATGCCCCAATTGAGGGTAGATATTGGAAAACTCTTTCCCAACGATTTGTTAGGAAAATAAAAACTCATGGTAAGAGTTATATATGTACGAACTTACTTTAATACCTCTTTTTATCAAGATATACAATTCGAGGTGTTAGGGCTGAGGCGATTGTAGCTTCTCGAATTTCTTTGGAAATGGCCCAAGAGATAATCTTGGGCTCTTTATTGAAAAGAAAAGCTAATGTTGATCAAGATTCTGAAGAAGGGGAAGATAGGAGCCCCTTAGTGAAAAGGTCACGAGCCCGTAGATAGATTATTTCTGATGAACAAGTTTCTCCCCCTCGTTCGGTTCCTCTTACCGAGTTTGTTGAAGCCCCGATGGTGATCCCCGATGATGATATTCCCGTTGTTGCTCATGATTCGGTTGACTATTGCGGGTTTGATAGTGAAACTGATTAAGCACCCCTTACTTTTTTTTTCCACTACCGTTCCTATGATTTCTTCTTTGTCGATCGTTGATGTTTCTGTTCCTCCCTAGGCTGTTTTGACTGCTTCTACTATTTCTCCGAAAATTCCCCCTCTACCTATTTATCACACTGAGGTTGGTTCCTCGAGTAGGGATGCCGCTATGAGGTAAATCACTATCGAAGTTCCTACATAGGGTAATCTTTTAAGAAAATCTGGTCAAGTAGACATGTGGCTAAAGCCTTTGATTGGTCTAGTTGAAAGAGCTAAGCTTGACAGTCATAGTTCTTTGACCTTGATGAATGATATAGTGCATGCTTATTTAAAGGTAGTACTTTATATATTTTCTATTTTTAGAGTTCTCATCTTCCCTTCTCTTTTTGTTTAGGTCAATTTAATTGGCATGGAGATGACGAAAAGAGTTACCCTTTCAGAATAGTGCATGACTACCAAAATGGGGCAGATAATTGGAAGGAACAGTCTTCAAATCGATGTGGAAACCCTAGAAGAAAGTAAAAGTACCTTGCAGCAACAGGTAAGGGCCTTGACTTCAGAGTTGGAACTTGTAAAATCTTCCTCAAGTCAAGCAAATAAAGAAAAGTTACGTCTTGAAACCTCTTTTTTCGAGCAACTTTCCAAGGCCAGTGAAGAGATTAGAGAGTTTAAGGCTCTCTTTGGTGAAAAAGAAGCATATGTTGGTGAACTCGTGCAAATACTGACTCAAACTCAAGAAGACCTCCGAGAATCCTCCTTTAAGGTTCACTTTTTAGAGAGTTCTCATGCTAATCTTCAAGCTTCTTATGAGTCTGCCTTGGCTAAAAATGAACAGTTAAGAAATACAATTTTTGACTAGGAAAGAGATTACAAGATCCTTGAAGATAAAACTGTCATTGAAGTGAGTTGGCCATTTTTAAATTCTCTCTATTATATCCACGTTGAAGTTAGCGAGGAGAATTTAAACTTAGAATCTGAGTTAGCCAATATCAAAGAGACTATCGAGAAGACTTAGCAGAACCAAGATTTTTCTTTTCCCGTGGCTGAAGTTTTTGAAAATGCTGAAGGTGATACGGGTATCACCACTCCTTCAAGTCAAGTTGAGCCTGCTGCTATTGATGTCCATGTTTCACTTCTTTCAATTTTTTAGTGAAAAGTTTATGTTGTTAGAATTCCTTTGTTGTTTTTTTTCTTCTTTTTGGTGATATGTGGTTGTAACCCTTGGTAGGACCTTTTATGGGACACTTTGCATAAATAACTTTTGGTTTATGACTAAGTTCATAGTTAGTCTAAACTTTTTTAATATTAAGAAGTTTATGTTGCTTTTTAAACTTCTGTTTTGTTTATTCTTACCTTTATTTTTAAAGACTTACTGAATAACTTGCATTTTTATTTTGTAAAATGCTTTCTTTTCCTCATGAATGTCTCAAATCAATCATGAATTGTAAAAGAATGCCCTTTTATATTTGACACTTAATGAAGAAGACGTCTCAACTTCATATTGGTGTTAATATACAATGAAAGAAATAGGAATACACATGTTTCTTGAAATAACTTTGACATGTTTTTATTTGAACAGTTTTAAATATGTCACGACCCAATTCCCAAACCCAGTCGTGATGGCCCCTCTCATGAAGACAAGGCCAGCTAGAACAACGCAACACCTCCTTTAAAGCATTTGATTAACATTAATAGTTCTAACACATGCGTAACATAGCAAAGAGTGCTGAAATAGCAATAACAACAAGGGAAAAACCATCCCGACACAGCCCAAATCGTGGTGTCAGAAGTCATGAGCTACTACAAAATTTCTATAAGTCTACAAAACAAAACATCTAATGCAGAAGCCTGGAATAACTAAAATAGCATAAAGTAGGGGAGTCAAGGGGCTACGGACATCAGCAGCTACCTCAAAGCTACGATCTCGCTACATGATTTGGGAAGGATGTCAGTGCTCGGGTGCGGACTCTACTAATCCTGAATATTCACTCATGGTGCAGGGAGTAATGTGAGTACTTCGACCCAGTGAGTAATAATAATAAATAATCTCCGAAGATAAGAAATCGCATAACTGCACAAAGCAATTCTATGTCAGGCAGAAAAATTAGTAAAACAGTAGAACAATACAAAATCAAATGAAATCTCCTTTTTAAATAAATTCGGTAAAATCAGGTAACACAACAAGTAAATATTGAGTAGAAATCTGCCCCTCGAGCCCAGTATCAATTGCTCTGAACAGATTCAGCCACTGGGGTTGTAAATCACATCACTCATAACAGTATCAGCCCCTCGGGCTGAGTACACATCACATGGGTACTCGCGCTCACTGTAGGTGTGCAGACTCCGAAGGGTCCCCTTAAGGCCCAAGCGCTATATCAACATAAGGCCTCAAAGCCTTCTCACATCACACTCAAGGCTTGAAAGACTCCTCACATATCACTCAAGGCATGAAAGCCTCCTCACAATACACTTGAGGCCTGAAAGCCTCCTCACATCACGCTCAAGGCCAGAAAGCCTCACTCATTCCAGAAATATCATGAGCCCCTCGGGCATTAATAAAAAAGTACTTCTCAGCCCAAACAACAGTGAAATATCAATAAAGTCTCAAAATTGAATTAAAATGGTTGAGTTTGCAAAAAAGCATAATCATTAGGACTGAGTTCAAATAACATGTCAAAATAGTGAGGCATTAAGCCCAAAACATGGCAATAAGCCCAAATCACCGATGATACTCAAATTAGCTTAATCAAATTGGCTTAATCAAATACACAGTAAAATAAAAAACGGGATGGACCAAGATATAATCCCCAGTAGTAAACAACCCCGCGCTCGCCATTAAGCGCGTGTTTCACCTCAATATAGCACTACGTTGTGCAAATCCGGGGTTTCAAACCCTTAGGATATCATTTACTATCATTACTCACCTCAAGCCGGCCAAAATCATAGCTTGCTATGCCCTTGCCTTGCAAATCGACCTCCTCGCGTATCGAATCTGGTAAAAAAACAACGAATACGTTACAATAGGCTAAGGGAATATAACCCAATCGAAAAAACTAAAAAATATTGAAATTGGCAAAACCCGAGCCCCAGACCCACTTCTCGAAAAATTAGAAAATTAACATCACCAGATTCCTTATCTCGCCGCGAGTCCATACATAGCAAGAACTCCCAAATCTGAGTCCAAATGACCCATCAAATCTCACTTTGAAATACTAAATTTCCAAGCCCTAGTTTTACCCTCTTATGATGATTTTCCACAAATTACTACGTTAATTCTACCATTAAATCATGTATTTAGGTCAAAGAACTCATCTCCAATCACACCTAGTCGAAATCCCCTTCAATATTCACACTCACATCTGCGGCCCAAACTTTGCATCTGCGGAACCGTATATGTGGCCCCTTTTCCGCAGATGCGGAAATACCAGATACCAACAACTTCACAATTCTCACAAGTCTAAAATTCATCCCGATGGCCGTCTGAAATCACCTTAAGGCCCCCGGGACCTCAACTAAAAGTGCCAACCCATCCTAAAACATCATTCAAACTTGCTCCAATCATCACAACACCACAAACAACACCAAAACCATCAAAATACATCGGATTCAAGCCTAAGTTCTTCTAAAACTTCCGAATTATGCATTTGATCAAAAACCCGAGAAAAACACATCTGAATGACATAAAAAATTATACACATACATCCAAAACCTAATGAAGCTACAACAACTCTCAGAATATCATTCCGACCCTCGGATCAAAATCTCACCTATCAACAAGAATTCACTAGAATACTAACTTTGCCAATTCAAGCATAATTCTACACTTGACCTCCAAAACCAATTCCGATCACACTCCTAAGTCACAAATCATCCCCCGAAGCTAACTGAATCATCAAAAATCACATTCAAGCCCTCTAAATCAATAGTTAACATCCGGTTAACATTTCCAAAACAAGCCATCCTTAAAGAGACTAACTGTCTCATTTCCATCTAAAATCAATCCAATTCAACTCATTCATCCAAAAATCTTATAATGAAATATAAGGAAGCATAAATAAGGGAAACAGGGTGGTAAATCATGTGACGATGGGCCGGGTCGTAACTTCCTCCCTATCTAAAACAAACGTTTGTCCTCGAGCGGGTCAAGAAACATACCTGGAGCCTCAAACAGGTGAGGATATCTGCTCCGCATCTCCCGCTCAGTCTCCCAAGTAGCATTCTTCATGGGCCAAGCTCTCTACTTCACATTTACCGAAGTTATATCCTTTGATCTCAACTTTCGAACCTCGCCCAAAATAGCCATTGGCTCGACATCATAGGTCAAGTCATTGTCCAACTGAATAGTGCTAAAATCCACTATATGATAAGGGTCCCCAACATACTTCCGGGGCATAGATACATGAAATATCAGATGCACGCCTAACAAGATGGGTGGCAAGGCAAGCTCATAAGCCACCTCCCTAATCCTCCTAAGTACCTCAAAAGGTCCAATATGAAAGTACAAGAGGGGGTGAATTGTAGATAATTAAATTTAATTGTTAATAAGTTGACTTAAAACATAAGTAGTCGACTAAATATTGCAATCTTGCAAATAGAGTAATTTGAGGTAATAAGTAGAAAGTAAATTGTGACGACCTAGCTCGTCGTCACGTGAGTTACCACCTCGTTTCCCCTTCATTGTATTGCTTCATGTTTCAATATCGGTATTAGATTTTATCGGGTGTAATTGAGTTGATTTAGTTGAAATTGAGGCACTTAGCCTCTTAGAAGAAAGTTTGTTTTAGAAAAGTCAACCGGAAGTTGACTATGTGGTTAAAGGGCTCGGATGCGAATTCTGGTGGTTTGTTTAGCTTCGAAGGATGATTTTTAACTTAGGAGTGGGATCGAAATCAAATTTAGAGGCCCGGTGTAGAATTAGGCTTGAATTGGCAAAGTTTGAATTTGGCAAATTCTAGTTGATAGGTGAGATTTTGATCCGAGGGTTGGAATGGAATTTCGAGGATTGCAGTAGCTTTTTAGGTGATTTTGGATATGCTTGCAAATTTTTAGGTCATTCGAAAGTTGTTGGGTCGGTTTTTTTATTGAATGCACATTTCGGGAGTTTTCATGAAAACTAGGCTTGAATCCGATGTATTTTATTAGTTTTAGAATTTTTTGACGTGTTTCAAGGATTGGAAAAAGTTTGCATAAGGTTATAGGATTTGTTGGTGCTTTTGGTTGAGGTCTCGGGGGCCTCAAGGGGATTTTGGATTGTTAAACGAGGAATTTGGATGTTTGTTACAGGTCTAGTGTATCTGGCTTCTGATATTTCCGCATCTGCAGAAAATGAGCCGCATAAGTGGTTTCGCAGATGCGGCTAGGTGATCGCATAAGCGGTCCATAATGGACCTGGTCATTTCTTCAAAAGCGGAATTAGTGTCACTTTAGCGGGTTCGCAAAAGTGGAAAAGGTACCGCGGAAGTGGTAGTAGCGAAACCGCAGAAGCGGATGTCTGATTGCATGAGCGATGCTTGGGGAAGTTAATGAAAACTTCATAAGCGATCAGATGGCCGCAGAAGAGGTCCCGCATAAACAGTAGCGGGACCGCAGAAGCGAAATATGCTGAAGGGCTTTAATGAAACAGTGTTCGCAAATTTCAAAAGATAAGAAAACATTTTAGACTTCGAAAGAGGCAATTTTGGGCGATTTGGAGAGGATTCGAAGGGTATTCCATCAAGTATGAATTTATAGACTCGAATAATGTTGTTATGGTGTAAAAACAAGGATTAAACATTGAAAATCCAAGAATTTAATGGATAAAAAAGGAGGATAGGGCTTGAAACCTAAGAGAGTTTTAATTGATTATTTGAGGGGTCAAATGGACTCCAATTCATGTGAATTTTGTATGTACGGACTCGTGACGAGATGATTATTCAGAAGATGTGAATTTCGTAACTTTTTGAGAGGTGGACCCGGGGCTTATGTTTTGCCAACTTAGTGGTTTTGGGTGTTTTTCGAGTTTTTTCAATTGGGTTATGTTCCATTAGCATATTATAATAAATTCCTTATGGTTTTGATCAGATTCTGCACTTGTGGAGGTTGATTCAAGAGGGAAAGGCTTAGCAGACTAGTCTCGTGGCAGGTTCGAAGTGAGTAATATATGTAGATGATGACCTGAGGGTTTGAAACCCCGATATATCACATTGTGATGCTATATTGAGGCGAGACACGTACTCTACGGTGAGTGCGGGGCCGATTGTGATTGAGGACTGTGGCTTAGTCCACCCGAGTGATGTTGTACTATGTTGTTGGCTAGAAATTAGCGGGTAAACCTCCTACTTGGATGGTTATGGATATATTTGGGCTGCGTGTTAATTAATTGGATTTCGTAGGGATTATTGTCACTGTTTCCATAATGTATAGCATGTTTTCATGATATCAGTCCTGAGTTAAGAATTGTCTCAAAATGGCTAGAAAAGTTCTAAGGTTTTAAATACCTAATATATAATTTCTGATAATTGGAATTAAAATGGTAAGTTTGACTGTGCCCGTATGGCTTGCATGCATGTAGTTGGACTGATAGTGGATCGGGATGCACGCCATAGCGTATGTTATGATGATATTGTGCTTGGGTAGTAGGAGCCCCTTCGGAGTCTGAAACCCCACTGTGAGCGTGGGTACCCAAATGGATCGGGCTACACACCATAGCGATCAAGTGGATTGCATTGCATTCATGCATTGATATCTATCTCCTCTATCTGTTTCTTCTTGTTGCTATTACACTGTTAAATGTGTAGGAGTACTGCTTCTAGATTTACAATGTTGTATATTGGGATTTCCTACTATCAAGTCATTATACATGTCTATTACCACTGAGTTGGAAGTACTCACTTTACTCCCTGCACCATGTGTGCAGATCCAGGTACTTCGGGAGTTAGCTAAGCTTGTGCTGATCTCAGAGCTTGTTTGGAGTTATCGAGGTAGCTGCCTGACATCCGTAGGACCCGACTCCTACCCCTATCCCTTTTATTATCTTTCAACAGCTTTGAACCTATGTATTATCGGAGTTTTATTATACTATATTGTTAGAGGCTCTAGACTCAAGACCCTCAGGTCTTTGAGAGTGTAAATGGTCAGGCTTGCCTAGCAGTTGTGTTGGGCGCCATCACGATCGGGTTTGTGATCGTGACAAGTTGGTATCACAGCCTAGGTTACTAGGCCTCATGAGTCATGAGCCGGTTAGTAGAGTCTCCCGGATCGGTATAGAGACATCTGTATTTATCCTCGAGAGGATGCAAAACCTTTAGGAAACACTTCATATTCTTAAACTCTTGTGGTGCGGCTTTGTTGTTCCGAGAACTAAACTTTTGTATTCTATTCTCTCGCAGATGGCGAGAACTCGTGCTACCGTGCATGGCAGACGACCACCATTGCCGCCTGCTAGAGTCTGTGGATGAGGTAGAGCAGCAGGGGTAGTACTAGTTGACCCACCAGTTGCGCCCATTCAGGACCAGCCTCCAGCTGGCGATGCTCCAGAAGCACCCGTTCAGGCACCGGCAGTGACCATCATGATTCATGGTCTTCAAGAAGCTTTAGCTCAGATATTATATGCCTGCACTGGTCTGGATCAAGCAGTTTCATCCTCTACTGCCACAGCTAATTCTCAAACTGGGGGAGGTCATCAGACCCCCGCAGCTCGCACACTCGAGCAGGTTGTACAGGTATTACAAACACCAGAGGCAGTCCCAGCTCAGCCAGTTGCGCCGGTTGCTCCAGTTACGCCAGTCGCACTAGCTCCAGGGTATGTAGTTCCAGTGATGCCAGACGATGAGCAGCGTCAGTTAGAGAGGTTTGAAAGACTTCAGCCTCCAACATTCAGCGGTACTGAGGGCGAGGATGCCCAGGGATTTATGGATGAGTGTCAGCGGATGCTTCGCACTGTAGGGATCCTAGAGTTGAGTGGAGTGTCTTTTACCACCTTCCAGTTCTTAGGGCCATCATTTACATGGTGGGAGAGTTTGAGAGGCGTAGGCCTGCAGCAGCAGCACCCTTTACTTGGCAGCAGTTCTCCAATCTCTTTTTGGAGTTATATGTGTCGTAGTCTCGTAGAGAGGAGCTACGCTGATAGTTTGAGTGGTTGATCTAGGGTGATATAATAGTGACCCGGTATGAGTTGAGGTTCAGGCAGTTGGCTAGACATGCTACTTGGATGATCCCGACAGATCGGGCGAGGATAAGGAGGTTTTTGGATGGCCTCAACTATCTGATTCACATTCTCATTACTAAGGAGATGGTGGTAGCAGCTTCATTTGAGGAGGTAGTTGATATGGCTCGTCATGGCTCATCACATTAAGAAATATTGTCGTCGGGAGCGTGAGGAGAGGTAGGCCAAGAGGCCTCGAGGTTCAGGTAGCTACAGTGGTGCTCCATCTAGGGGCCAGTTCCAGTTGGGTAAAGGTCATTCTTTCAGGCCTCCTCAGACATGTCGCCCAGAGTACAGTGGGACTTCTTCTAGCCGTGGCCGTCAGGGATATCAGCATGGCTAGTCCTCACTTAGTGCCCTCCCAGCTCAAAGTTCTACTCCTGTCTCTTCAGCCCACGGCTCATCTGCAGCGAGGAGTTCCTTTCGGTCCCCTTCTCCAGCTCCGGGTAGTTGTTATGAGTGTGGTGAGTGTGGCCACACGAGGAGACAGTGTCCTCGGCTTCATAGTGGTCGGTCTCAGCAGATCAGCCCCCCTCTTCTACACCATCTACATCAGCACCATCCCAGTCTAGTAGGGGTGGGGGTCAGACAGCTAAGGGTCGCCCTAGGAGTGGAGATGGGTCGAGCGGTGGTCAGGCTCGATTCTATGCACTTCCAGATAGGAGATATGTTATTGCATCTGACACGGTTATCACACGTATTATCTTAGTTTGCCATAGGGATGCTTCTATTTTATTTGATCCCGGGTCATCATACTCCTATGTTTCTTTATATTTTTCCCATCATTTTGGTATGACCCATAATTATCTTACCTTGCATGTGCATATGTCTACCTCGGTGGGTGATACTATTATTGTGGATCATATATATCAATCTTGTCTTGTTTCTATTAGGGCCCTGGAGACCCGAGTTGATTTGTTGTTGTTGGGTATGGTAGACTTAGATGTGATTCTAGGTATGGATTGGTTATCTCTGCACCATGCTATTTTGGACTGTCATGCCAAGACAGTTATGTTGGCCATTCCGGGTATTCCCAGGATTGAGTGGTGAGGTTCAACTGATTATGTTCCTAGCCGAGTGATTTCTTTCTTAAAGGCCCAGCTAATCGTTGGGAAGGGATGTTTATCATATTTTGCATTTGTGAGAGATGTTGGAAATGAGACTCCTAGTATTGATTCTATACTATTTGTGAGAAATTTCCCAAATGTATTTCCAGCACACCTGTCGGGCATGCCGCCGGACAAGGATATTGCTTTTGATATTGATCTAGTGCCGGGTACTCAACCCATCTCTATTCCTCCTTATCGTATGGCACCATCTGAGTTAAAGGAATTGAAAGAGCAGCATCAGGAACTCCTAGATAAGGGATTCATTCACCGGAGTGAGTCATCGTGGGGTGCATTAGTGTTGTTTGTCAAGAAGAAAGATGGCACAATGAGGATGTGTATTGATTTCAGGCAGTTAAACAAGGTAACGGTGAAGAACAAGTATACTTTACCGTGCATTGATGATTTGTTTGTTCAGCTCCAGGGTGCAATGCTATTCTCGAAGATTGATCTTCGTTCAGGCTATCACCAGTTGAATATTTGGGATTCTGATATTATGAAGACAGCTTTCAGGACAAGATATGGGCATTATGAGTTTCTAGTTATGTCTTTTGGGCTTACTAATGCCCCGGCCGTGTTCATGCACTTGATGAACAGTGTGTTCCGTTCGTATCTGGATTCCTTTGTGATTGTGTTTATTGAAGACATCCTGGTGTACTCGCGTAGCCAGGAGGAGCATGCTCAGCATTTGAGAGTAGTATTGCAGAGATAGAGGGAGGAGAAGCTTTATGCAAAGTTCTCTAAGTGTGAGTTCTAGCATGGATCTGTGGCTTTTCTGGGACATGTGGTGTCTTGTGATGGTATTCAGGTTTACCCAAAGAAGATCGATGTGGTGCAGAGTTGGCCTATACCATCCTCAGCTACGGAGATCTGGAGTTTCCTTGGGTTGGCAGGGTATTATCACTGGTTTGTCGAGGGATTTTCAGCTATTGCTTCATCCTTGACCAAGTTGACGCAGAAGGGTGCACCATTCATATTGTCGGATGAGTGTGATGAGAGCTTTCAGAAGCTTAAGACAGCTTTGACCACAGCTCCTGTGTTAGACTTGCCATCAGCTTTAGTTTTTTATATCGTGTATTATGATGCTTCGAGAGTTAGGATTGGATGTTTTTTTATGCAGGAGGGTAGAGTTATTGCTTATGCTTCTCGTCAGTTGAAGCCTCATGAGAAGAACTACCATGTTCATGATTTGGAGTTGGCTGTTCTTTGAAGATTTGGAGGCACTACTTATATGGTGTGTCTTGTGAGGTATATACTAATCATCGCAGTCTTCAGCACTTGTTCAAATAGAAGGATCTTAATTTGAGGCAGCGGAGATGGCTTGAGTTGCTCAAGGATTATGACATTACCATTTCATATCATCTGGGAAAGGCCAATGTAGTGGCCGATGCTTTGAGCTGAAAGGCGTTAGTAAGTCCAGCTTGGCATACATTCCAGTTGGGGAGAGGCCTTTTGTAGTTGATGTTCAGGCTTTGGCCAATCGGTTGGTGAGGTTAGATATTTCAGAGCCTAGGCAGGTGTTGGCTTGTATGGTATCTCGGTTTTCCTTATATGACCGCATTCGTGAGCTCCAGTATGATAATCCACATTTTCTTGTCCTTAAGGATAGAGTTCAGTATGATGATGCCAGGGATGTGACTATTGATAGTGATGGTATGTTGAGGATGTAGGGCTGGATTTGCATGCCCAATATGGATAGGCTTCGGGAGTTGATATTGGAGGAGGCCTATAGCTCGCGGTATTCTATCTGCTAGTTGCCGTAAATGTGTATCAGGATTTAAGACTGCATTACTGGTGGAGAAGAATGAAGAAGGATATTGTGAGTCATGTGGCTCGGTGCCTTAAGTGTCAGCAGGTCAAGTATGAGCATCATAGGCCTGGTGGTGTGCTTTAGTGTATAGATATTCCCAAGTGGAAATGGGGGAGGGTTACCATAAACTTTTTAAGTGGTCTCCCTCGGACAACGAGGAAATTTGATTTAGTTGGGTGATTGTGGATCGGTTGACCAAGTCCGCGCACTTCATTCCTGTATGCACTACCTATTTGTCGGAGCAGCTGGCTGAGATTTTCATCCGAGAGATTGTGCAATTGCATGGGGTCCCAATTTCTATTATATCATATAGAGGTACTCAGTTTACTTCTCAGTTCTGGGGGACTTTTCAGCGAGAGTTGGGTTCACAAGTAGAGTTGAGCACAGCATTTCATCGTTAGACAAACGGGCAGTCCGAGCATACCATTCAGATATTGGAGGACATGTTGCGTGCCTGTGTTATTGACTTTGGAGGTTCTTGGGCTGATTACTTTCCTCTTGCAAAGTTTGCTTACAACAACAGCTACAAATCCAGCATTCAAATGGCTCCTTATAAGGCTTTTTATGGGAGAAGGTGCAGATCTCCGGTTGGTTAGTTTGAGCTCGGCGAGGCTAGGTTGTTGGGGACAAAGTTGGTCCAGTATGCCTTTGATAAGGTAAAGGTGATTTGGGAGAGAATTCGCACAACCCAATTGCGCCAGAAGAGTTATGCGGACCGGAAGGTCCGAGATGTATCTTATCCGGTGGGCGAGAAGGTCTTGCTTAAGGTTTCACGTTTGAAGGGCGTCATGAGATTTGGAAAGAAAGGGAAGCTGAGACTGAGATTCATTGTCCTATTCGAGATACTCAGGAGGATTGGAGAGGTGGCCTATATGCTTGTTTTGCCACCCAACCTGTCGGGAATTCATTCGGTATTTCATGTATCTATGATCCGGAAGTATGTTATTGACCCATCTCATGTGTTGGACTTCAGTAAAGTTTAGTTGGATGATGACTTGACTTATGATATGGAGCTTGTAGCTATTTTAGGTCGTCAGGTTCAGAGATTGAGGTCTAAAGATATACCTTCGGTGAATGTGCAACGGAGAGGTCGGCCTATGGAGGAGGAAACTTGGGAGACCGATCGAGAGATGCGGAGCAGATATCCTCACTTGTTTGAGGCTCCAGGTTTGTTTCTTGACCCGCTCGAGGACGAGCGTTTGTTTTAGTTGGGTACGATGTGACGACCCGGCCCGTTGTCATGTGAATTACCGCCCTTTCTCCCCCTCACTGTGTTTCTTCATGTTTCAATATCGATTTTACAGTTGACCGGGTGTAATTGAGTTGATTTTAGTTGAAATTGAGGTACTTAGCCTCTTAGAAGAAAGCTTGTCTTAAAAAAGTCAACCAGAAGTTGACTATGTGGTTAGAGGGCTAGAATGCGAATTTCGGTGGTTCGGTTAGCTTCGTGGGATAATTTATGACTTATGAGTGCGATCGTAATCGAATTTGGAGGTCGGGTGTAGAATTAGGCATGAACTGGCGAAGTTTGAATTTTGGCGAATTCCGGTTGATAGGTGAGATTTTGATCCGAGGGTCAAAATGGAATTCTGAGGGTAGTAGTAGCTTTGTTAGGTGATTTTGTATATGTATGCAAATTTTCAGGTCTTTCGGACGTTATTTGGTCAGGTTTTGGGTTAAATGCGCATTTCAGAAGTTTTGAGGAATTGAATCTGATGTATTTTATTCGTTTTAGCATTGTTTAATGTGTTTCAAGGATTGGAACAAGTTTTCATAAGGTTATAGGATGTGTTGGTGCTTTTGGTTGAGGTCCTGGGGACCTCGGGGGATTTCGGGTGGTTAAACGAGGAATTTGGGTTTTTGTTGCAGGTCTGGTGTATCTGGCTTTTGATATTTTCGTATTTGTGGAAAAAGAGTCGTATAAGTAGTTTCGCAGATGTGGCTAGGTGATCACATAAGCGGTCCTCGATGGACCTAGTCATTTCCACAAAAAACGGACTCGGAATCGCTTCAGCGGGTCCGTAAAAGTGAAAAAGGTACCTTAGAAGCGGTAGTAGGGAAACCGTAGAAGCGGATGTTTGATCGCATGAGTGATGCCTGGGGAAATTAATGAAAACTGCATAAGCGTTAAAATAGACGTATAAGCGGTCCCACATAAGCGGTAGCGGGACCACAAAAGTGAAAATTGCTGAAAGGTTTTAATTAAATAGTGTTTGCGAATTTCAGAAGATAAGAAAACATTTTGGACTTCGGAAGACGCTATTTTGGGAAATTTGGAGAGGATTCGAAGGGTATTCCATCGGGTATGAATTTATAGACTCCAATAATGTTGTTATGGTGTAAAAATAAGGATTAAACACTGAAATTCAAAGAATTTAAGGGATAAAAATGGAGGATAGGGCTTGAAACCTAAGAGAGTTTAAATTGACGATTTGAGGGGCCAATGGACTTTGATTCTTGTGTATTTGGTATGTACGAACTCGTGGCGAGATGAGGATTATAAAGATGTGAATTTCATAATTTTTTGAGAAGTGGGCCCTAGGCTCGGGTTTTGCCAACTTCGTGTTTTTGGGTGTTTTTCGAGCTCTTTCAATTGGGTTATGCTCCATTAGCATATTATAATGAATTCCTTGTGGTTTTGCTCAGAGTCGGAACTTGAGGAGGTTGATTCAAGAGGGAAAGGCTTAACGGACTAGTCTCGTGGCCAGTTTCGAGGTGAGTAATAGATGCAGATGATGACCTGAGGGTTTGAAACCCCGGTATATCACACTGTAATGCTATATTGAAGCAAGACACGTACTCTATGGTTAGTGCGGGGTCGATTGTGATTGGGGACTATGTCTTAGTCCGCCCGAGTAATGTTGTATTGTGTTGTTGGCTAGCAATTAGCGGGTAAACCTCCTACTTGGATAGTTATGGATATATTTGGGCTGCGTGTCAGTTATTTGGATCCCGTATGGATTATTATCACTGTTTCCATGATGTATAGCATGTTCCCATGATATCAGTCCTAAGTTAAGCATTGTCTCGAAATGGCTAGTAAAATTCTAAGGTTTTAAACACCTAATTTATAATTTCTGATAATTGGAACTAAAATGGTAAGTTTGACTATGCCCGTGTGGCTTACATGCATGTAGTTGGACTGATAGTGGATTGGGTTGCACGTTGTAGCGTATGTTACGATGATATTGAGCTTGGGCTATAGGAGCCCCTCCGAAGTCTGAACCCCCACTGTGAGCGCGGGTACCCAAATGGATTGGGCTGCGCACCGCAGCGGTTATATGCATTTCATTGCATTCATGCATTGATATCTATTTGCTCTATCAGTTTTTACTTGTTGCTATTACACTATTAAATGTGTAGGAGTACTTCTTGTAGCTTTACAATGTTGTATATTGGGATTTCCTACTATCAAGTCATTATACATGTCTATTACCATCGAGTTTGAAGTACTCACTTTACTCCCTGCACCATGTGTTCCGATCCAGGTACTTTGGGAGTTAGCTGAGCTTATGCTAATCTTAGAGTCTGTTCGGAGTTGTCGAAGTAGCTGCCTGACATCCACAGGACCCGACTCCTCCCCTATCCTTTTTATTATCTTTTCGCAGCTTTGAACCAATGTATTATAGGAGTTTTATTACACTATATTGTTAGAGGCTCGAGACTCATAACCCCTAGGTCTTTGAAAGTGTAAATGATCGGGCTTGCCTAGCAGTTGTGTTGGGCACCATCATGACCGAGTTTGGGGTCATGACATAAATGCAGAAAGTAATGACACCAGGAATTTTTATACTGGTTTGAATTCAATTTGAATCCTAATCCAGTCCCATTGGGTTTCAAGGGATTTCTCTTCAAGTGAATAGGTTTTCTTTCGAGTACAGATTTGATGTATGTCACTTAGTTTCTCTAGCACTCGTTTGATACAATGCCTCACCAGTTGTATGCTCTCTTTCTATCCCTGACTAATTACACAACAGATCTATATATGCAACTATGCTTGTTTGCAGTAGAATAAAGAGATTTATTTTGGTTTTGATCAAAGTTTACTAAGGATGGAGTTACACTACGAATTTATACAATGATGAATGGTGAAGGCTTGTCAACCCAAGGGTTTTGATCCTTGGAAAGAGTTGATTCTTTCCAAGAATATAGAGTTATCCATTGCTTCTCTTCATATCTTTTCCTTCGGCAAATAACTAGTTTGACAGGATTCTTCCTTGATTGCCGAACCTTCTAATCTTGACCGATGTCTGGATCGTCTAGCTTTAATAGTTCTTTAGTGATTTGATTTGGCTCGTCAATCAAGGATTGAGTTGAATCTTTATTCTATTATGGCATATTTGATTTCCCAGAGTCATGGAGCTAATCCTTATTTGCTAATGTAGTACTGTTTCTTTCCTTGTACATTATAAGTATTTTAGGCAGCTTCCCTTCTGAATAGTTTCCTTCCTTGTTCGACATAGTTGTTCCAATAGTTCCTTTTACTTCTTAGAACTCCTGCACATGCATATTAATTGCATTATTAAAATATGATCTAACAATCTCCCCCTTTTTGATGATGGAAAAATAATATACATAGATGCAAGGATGTAAACAACAGTGGACTTCCTTGTTTAGTATTAGCCGACTTGGCTCCACCTCAATGTGTGTAGTCAACTAAACTTGATCTCTCCCTCAAGACTCATACCTATATAGTCGTGTCTATGCATGGGCAACATAACTAACTTAACCTGTTCAAAGAATAAGAGGTACTGTCTATGCATGCCACATAGTCGACTTAACCTGTATAACAACCAAAGAATACATAGTGGACTGTCTATATATGTCGCATAGTCGACTTAACCTGTATAACAAACACATAATACATCGTAGACCCTATGTATGCATAGTCGACTTGAACCTGCACATAAACTATTAATGATCCAGAAGATATATTCTCCCCTTTTTTGACATTAGCAAAGAGGGATTACCAGATAGTAGCAAAAGAAAATATTATCCACAGAAGCAAAAGAAAAAAAAAATCAACAGGCACAGCCCAGCAACAGCCAAAACATGTTTTAAGAGAAAAAAATTGTCTGAAAAACTCATCCATTTCAACGATGCAGAAAGTAAGTAAGAGTGTTGTACATCGCCTCCTTCAATTGTTCAAAGCTGGTGTTGGCAGCAATGTTCATTCTATCTAGCATGTCGTGCACCTCCTTGAAGGCTTTAACCGTGTTCTCCCTTACCCTTTACACAACCACCCGAATTTTAGACACATTTGACCCTATTTCCTTTGAAATAGCGTGAATAACATCCACAGTCGATTGTGTGAAGGACAGAAGAGTCTTGATGTCTAAGAGTTGGGAGTCAATGGAGCTGAGATTTTCACGTAGGTCGGTAGGAATGGAAGAGGGTAGAACGGTAGACGAAGGCTTGGTTTCCACAGGAGTTTGTGTTGCATCACTTTCGCCCTTCTTAACCCAAGCACCCTTTACATTCACATACCCCATACTAATGAAGGATTTAGAGTTGTAGCACTTGGAGATAGGAACAAAGGTGTAGTCTGAAAGCGGAATTTGATGAGCTTCAAAACTGTGGGTGATGGCCATACCGAAAGAAAGACTAGTTGGATATTCAGCACTCTCAATCATAAAGTTTATGACCTAGGAGGACAGCTTGATTTTGAGTTTGGAGATGAGACAGTAAACAAAGAAGTTGTCCCTTTGAGAGAGGGTTGAGAAGGAACCAATTCTGGGTAGGAGAGTAGTTGTAACAATGTGGGCAAGAACCCTAGTTGCAAAGCTCACATCACTAGGCCCTAATTGATTGGGAAGAGAATCAGAGGGATTTTCTGCAATACACTATTTAGCAGGGTCAAAGGTGATTTCAAAATTCTCACACCAGACATTCTTAAAGAGGGTAGGGAAACAAGAGCAACGACAAAGAAAAAGAGAATCGAACAGACCACAATCAAGAACAATGTGCTTACCAAGAACAAGAGTTTCAAGCCTATCAGTTTTTCTAGAGCAAATATTAGCATAAAACATACGAATAAGGGGTTCATACACTTTAGGCGGAGAGATAGAGAGAAAGTTTCCCACTCTTGATACGTGAAACGGTCCTTTACCTTGGACTCCATATCATCCAGATCCATAACTTTTCCATGGGCAATGGTCTTGTCTATGAGAGAGATAGAGAAATCCCTATTTGGGGAGTCCCGGAAATTTAGTTTGGAATCGAGTGAGGCAGAGAGATCAAACTTTGATTTCTTTGGATTGGAAGAGGCAAGAGGATCCTTAATGGGACGCTTTCTAGAGGATTTTTCTCCTAAAAGTTGAGAGTGTTCAGAGTACGCTCCTTGAGAAGAGGCACTACCCCAGAACGATCAGACCCTAAGTCTACTTGCTTAGGAGGCGCGGAAGAGGTTTTTGCTTTTGAGCAAGTACTTTTTCTGGTGGAAGTAGAGGGGGTTTTGGAAGATTTTTCCATGGAAGAAGAGACATTTGGTATAGGTTGAAGAAAGAAGGTGGAGATGAAAGGGACCAAAAAAGGCTTAACTTAAAGAGAAGAGATTTGATGGTTGAGTATAGAAAAGGAAAGAGTGTCAGTTGAAGCGACGTGATGATTTGATTTCCAACTTCGACTAAAAACCGATGGGAAATGGAATAAAATAGAGGGAAAAACTGACTGCATAATTAATGCACTGAAAATGAGTAATTATGACAAGTTTTTGAAAAATAACACTTCGGTCCTAATAGTTTTTTGAAAAACAAATAATGCCGAGTAATTTTCTCAAAGAACAAAATATTTCTTCCAACAAAGGTTTAATAACAATATCAGCTAATTGAGCAGAAGTAACAACAAAAGTTAATTCTATGTTGCCTTTAAGAACATAGTCTCTAATTAAATTATGTTTTAATGTCTATATGCTTTGCTCTAGTGTGATGCATAGGAGTTTTAGAGAGACAAATTGCACTAGAATTATCAAAAAAGATTTGTATAGGTTTGAAGGAAAGTTCATAGTCACCCAATTGATGGGACATACATACGAGTTGTGCATAGCATTGACGAATCGCAATGTACTCAGCTTCAGTAGTGGACAAGGCGACTGATGCTTGCTTTTTACTGTTCTAGGATATTAAAGCCTTTCCTAGTACTTGACACATGCCACTCGTGCTTCTCATGTCTTCTTTATCACCTTCTAAATCTGCATCTGAGAAACCTTCTAATTTAAATGAGTTAGAGCAAGGATAGCATAATCCATAAGATACTGTGCCAATAAGATATAGAATAATTCTTTTTACAACAGTTAGATGTGACTCCTTGGGAGCCGACTGAAACCCGGGGCATTTACAAATAGTTAACATAATATCTGGTCGACTTTCGGTCAGATACAGCAGTGATCCAATCATTCCTCTATATTTTGTTTCATAAACTGGAGTACCATGTTCGTCCTTGACCAAATTTGTAGTCGGACTCATTGGAGTGCCAATTGATTTTGCATTGCTCATGCCAAATTTTTGGATCAGCTCCCTTGTATATTTAGTTTGATAGATGAAAGTTCCTTTTTCAGATTGATTAATTTGAAGCCCAAGGAAATATATGAGTTCACCCATCATGCTCATTTTGAATTCGCTTTGCATGAGTATCGCAAATTCCATGCACATATGAGAGTTAGCACTACCAAAGATAATGTCGTCCCCATAAATTTGAATGATAAGATTACCTTTAGTTGATCGTTTAATGAATAGATTAGTATCAATTTTACCTCTGGTGAATCCATGATCAACAAGGAAGGTACTTAACCTATCATACCAAGTATGTGGCGCCTGTTTTAGTCCGTATAGAGCCCCAATAAGCGTGTACACATGATAAGGGAATTTTGAATCTTCAAAGCTTGGAGGTTGTTTTACAAAAACTTCCTCTTCGATGAATCCATTCAAAAAAGCGCTATTGACAACCATTTGAAACAATATGAATCCCTAAAATGATGCATAAGCTAACAGGATTCATATAGACTCTAATCTAGCTACCGGGGCAAAGGTTTTATTATAGTCGACTCCTTCTTGTTGTGAATAGCCTTGAGCAACTAATCTGGCTTTGTTCCTTATGACTTGTCCTTCTTCATTCAGTTTGTTCCTGAATACCCATTTTGTTCCAATGACAGATACATTGTCAGGTCGGGGTATTAGCTTCCATACTTGATTCTTGCTAAATTGATCTAGTTCTTCTTGCATAGCATTGGCCCAGCTTGAATCCTTCAAAGCTTCCTCTACCTTTTTTGGCTCTATTTGAGAGATCAAAGCAATATTTGCTTTCTTTTTAAGGGCAGCCCTGGTTTTCATTCCTTTGTTTGGATCTCCTATGATATATTTTTGTGGATATTCAATTTCATTTCTCCATTCATTTAGTCAAATAATGCTTGTAGTTGACATCGTATGTTGTTCTAGAGTGTTATTGCTAACTTGTTCAGTCGACTCAACCACATCTGCAAGATTAATTGACTCTTGTGATTTTCCTTTCTTCTGAACTTCTTGAGTTTGATCTTCGTCGCCTTCATTAATACATTTCTTGACCAAGGGATTATTTTTATCGAATATAACATGAACAGGTTATTCTACGCATAAAGTACATTTATTAAAGACTCTAAATGATCTTCTATTTAGTGAATAACCAACACAAATACCTTCATCGCTTCTTGGATCAAATTTTTCAAGATTATCCTTACCATTGTTATGAATGAAGAACTTGCTTCCAAATGGATGAAATAGTTGATATTTGGGCATTTACCTTTTCAGAGTTCATAAGGAGTCTTTTTCAAAATAGGTCTTATGAGACAACGGTTGAGAATATGACATGCAGTACTTACACCTTTAGCACAGAAATGATTTGGGAGTGAATGTTCTAGTAACATGGTTCTTGACATGTCTTGAAGTGTCATGTTCTTGCTTTCCACAACTTTATTTTGATGAGGTTAACGGAGTGCGAAGAAGTTGTGAGTGTAACCTTGATCATTACAAAAATCTTAAAATGCTTTACTTTCAAACTCGCCTCCGTGATTGCTTTGGATTTTTTAGATTAGATAGTCGTTTTCTCTTTCAATCCTTATGCAGAAAACTACAAAATTTCTTAAGGCTTCATCTTTATGAGATAAGAAAATAACCCAAGTAAAACGTGCAAAGTCATCAACAATAACAAAAGAATATTTCTTGCCTCCTATGCTAACAGTTCTAGTAGGTCCAAATAAGTCCATATGAAGTAATTGCAACGATTTTGAAGTAGACACCGTGTCTTTGTTTTTGAAAGAGTTTCTAGTTTTCTTACCCATCTCACATGCATCACAAAAATGAGTTCCCGAGAAATACAGTTTAGGTAAGCCAATAACTAAATCATGCTTGGATAATTTTCAGCCAAATGCATGATGGCATGTCCTAATCTTCTTTGCCACAACCAGCGATCATCAGATATAGAAGTTAGGCAGATATGACAATCTATATTTTCAAATCCATCAACTGTAAACATTTCCGTACCTTTATCCAGGAAGAACTATTTTACCTAATTCGTCTTCTATGGCATAGCCTGTTCTCTTGAACTTTACCTCATATCCTGAGTCACAGAGTTGACTTATACTTAGGAGGTTGTAGTTTCGTCCATCAACAAGATATACCTCAGTAATATCATAGTTTTTGTTGAAAGAAATAGTTCCAGTTCCAACTATTTTGCCTCTTGAATCATCTCCAAAATTTACACTTCCTCCACCAATCTTTGTAACCTTCTTAAAAAGATGTTTTTCACATGTCATGTGACTGGAAAACGCACTATCTAGGTACCATTTTTCTTTGCGACTTAATCTGTGGTGTTCCTCCAATACATAATAATTACTTTCTTTTAGGTACCCAAGCTTTCTTGGGTCCTGGAGAGTTAGTGTTACTGGGTTCAGAAGTTTTATGTTTCCAAACCCATCTAGACATATGATGTTTACGAAATTGACAATGAGAATAATTATGCTCTCTTTTGTTACAGTAGTGACATTTAGCTGCAGGTCTGTTTTCAGATCTTTCATAAGCATTGGAACTAGCTATTATGAGATTAGCTGATTCTGTTCTAGTTGACTTGTAAGTCGATTGGTCCGACCGACTGGTCGATGTATTTCTGATTGGTTCCTTTCTAGTTGAATTGTAAGTCGTGGGGTTCGACCTAACAGAACTATGATTGGTGGATTTGCGCAAGCTATCAAGTTGCATTTGCAATTCCTCAAGCTCTTCTTGAAGTATGTACTTTTCAATTTCACATACTTCATGTTTGAGTTTCCAGTCTTTGATTTCCATAGTGAGTCTCTTAAGCTGGTTCATCATTTTTTGAGACTCTTTTAAGGTGGAATCAATAATGTCCTACAATTCATTACATCTATCACAGTCATAAGATCTTACCTTGCTAGTCTCTCTTCTTGCTATAAAATAGTTTTCATCGTCTGAATCATCTTCATCTATCCAGCATCCTAAAGTTTTGTGGATCTCATTTTCTAGGATTGTCATGAAGTAGATATTTGTTATTTCTTCATAGTCTGAGTCATCCTCATCACTCTAGCTTATGATCTATTTTTGTTGAATCCTCTAGAGATCTTGTTTTTCAGTTATGGACATTTTCGCTTGGATGTGTCCAAATTTTCCACATTCGTAGTATTTTCCATCATTCTAATCTTGATTGTTGTATTGTGTAGATCTTCTTGGTGGAAATCTCCCTTTCTTTGTATTTCTATATCTTCTCATCAGTCCATCCATGTTTCTAGACATCATAGCAATTTCTTCTTGTAGGGCTTCAGGATCATCAATTTCATTTTCAGCCACTTCAATAGTAGTTTTGAATGCAACAATTTTCTTTTTCTCCTCATGATTTGTATTTTTCATGTGTGTTCTTTCAAAAGCAATGAGCTCTCCTAGAAGTTCATCATACGATAACTTGTTAAGATCTTGCGATTCCAGGGTGACCACTTTGGCCTGCCAAGTGGTTGGAAGATGTCTGAGAATTTTTCTAACCTGATCACCACTGGTGTACGGTTTGCCAAAAGCTTTCAAGTCACTGATTATCTTACTAAACCTGGCAAACATTTCTTCGGTGGATTCTCCTTCCTTCATTGAGAATAGTTCATAGTCGTGAACTAGCATATTGATGTGAGTTTCCTTTACTTTGCTGATACCTTCATAAGTAACCTCAAGTTTGTCCCACATCTCTTTAGTTGTGTCATAGCTAGATATTTTCTCATATTCTTCACCACTTATCGCATTGTGAAGTAGATTTTTTGCCTTGTGATTTATTTGGACAGCTTCCAGTTGTTCTTTTGTGTATGAGTTTATGTCATCAGGGTTAGCGAGTGGTGGAGTGCTGGGAGGTAGTGGCTAGTTTCCCTTCTTGATAACTCTCCACACCTTGACGTCGTATGCCTTGGTCAAAATTTCCATTCGAATTTTCTAGTGGGAGAAATGTTGTCCATTGAAGTAAGATGGCCTTACTTGTAAAGTTCCTTCCTGAAAGAGAGTTCCTATGATAACCTGATTTGCCATGATCCTTTTCTCACAAGCTGTTAAGTAGAAAATAAAAGTGTTAACCTTGCTCTGATACCAATTGAAAGTACAAGAGGGGGTGAATTGTAGATAATTAAATTTAATCGTTAATAAGTTGACTTAAGACTTAAGTAGTCGACTAAATATTGTAATATTGCAGATATAGTAATTTGAGGTAATAAGTAGAAAGTAAATGCAAAAATTAAAGACACCAGAAATTTTTATATTGGTTCTGATTCAATTTGAATCCTAATCCAGTCCCCTTAGGTTGCAAGGGATTTCTCTTCAAGTGAATAGGTTTTCTTTCGAGTACTGATTTTATGTATGTCACTCAGTTTCTATAGCACTCATTTGATACAATGCCTCACTAGTTGAATGCTTTCTTTCTATCCCTAACTAGTTACACAGCAGATCTATATAGGCTACTATGCTTGCTTGCAGTAGAATAAAGAGAGTTATTTTTGTTTTGATCAAAGTATACTAAGTATGGAGTTACACTACAAATTTATACAACGATGAATGGTTAAGGCTTGTCAACCCAAGGGTTTTGAACCTTGGAAAGAGTTGATTCATTCCAAGAATAAAGAGCTATCCGCTGCTTCTCTTCAGAACATTTCCTTCGGTAGATAACGGGTTTGATAGGATTCTTCCTTGATTGTTAGACCTTCTAATCTTGACCGTTGTCCGGAACTTCTAGCTTTAATAGTTCTTTAGTGATTTGAATTGGATCTTCAATCACAGATTTCGTTGTATCTTTAGTCTATTATGGCAGATTTGATTTCCCAGAATCATGGAGCTAATCCTGATTTGCTGATGTAGTATTGTTTATTTCCTTGTACATCATAAGTATTTCAAGCAGCTTCCCTTTTGAATAATTTCCTTCCTTGTTGGACACAGTTGTTCCAATAGTTCCTTTTTACTTCTTTGAACTCCTGCACATGCATATTAATTACATCATTAAAATATGATCTAGCACAATAAACCGCGAACTCAGCTTCCCTTTCTTCCCATATTGCATAACACCCTTCCTGGGCGAAACCTTCAGCAAGATCTTCTCACCAACCATATAAGACGCATCCAGAACCTTCTGGTCCGCATAACTCTTCTGACTCGACTGTGTTGTACAGATACTCTCCTGAATCAACTTCACCTTCTCTAAGGCATAATGAACCAACTCTATCCCCAATAGTCTAGCCTCGCCGAGCTCAAATCATCCAACCGAATATCTACACTGCCTCCCATATAATGCCTCATACATAGCCATCTGAATGCTCTACTAATAACTGTTGTTATAGGCAAACTCTGCAAGCGGAAAAAACTCATCCCATGAACCTCCAAAATCAATAACACAAGCATGCAACATGTCCTCGAATATGTGTGTAGTACGCTCGAGCTGCCCGTCTCTCTGAGGAAGAAATGTTGTGCTCAACTCTACCTGCATACCCAACTCCCGCTAAAATGTCCTCCAGAACTGAGAAGTAAACTGAGTACCTCTATCTGAGATAATAGACTTTGGAATACCATGCAATTGAACAATCTCCTTGATAAGAATCCCTGCTAGCCGCTCCGAAGAATAGCTAGTACATACTGAAATGAAGTGCACAGACTTGGTTAATCTATTTACAATCACCCAAAATTGAACTTCTTCAAAGTCTGAGGGAGACCACTCACAAAATCTATAGTAATCCTCTCCCATTTCCATTCTAGAATAATCATCCGTTGGATTACACTCATATTTTATCTTCTGACTGTTGAGACATCGAGCCACAAACCCTATAATATCGTTCTTCATCCTCCTCCACCAATTGTACTGTCTCAAATCCTGATACATCTTCGTGGCACCCGGATGAATGGAATACCGCGAGCTGTGGGTCACCTCCAATATCAACTCCCGAAGCCTATCCACATTGGGCACACAAATCCGGCCCTGCATCCTCAACACACCATCATCACCAATGGTCACGTCTCTAGCATTATCATGTTGAACCTTGTCCTTAAGGAAAAGAAAATATGGATCATCATACTGGAGATCTCTGATGCGATCATATAAGGAAGTTCGAGAAACCATACAAGCCAACACCCAACTGGGCTTCGAAATATCTAGTCTCACCAACCGATTGGCCAAAGGCTGAACATCAACTACAAAGGGCCTCTCCTGAACTAGAATGTATGCCAAACTCCCCATACTAACCACCTTTCGGCTCAAAGCATCAGCCACTACATTGGTCTTCCCTGGGTGATACACAATGGTAATGTCGTAATCCTTAAGTAACTCTAGCCACCTCCGCTGCCTCAAATTAAGATACTTTTGCTTGAATAGATGTTGATGACTGCAATGATTAGTGAATACCTCACAAGATACACCATACAAGTAGTGCCTCCAAATCTTTAAAGCAAGAACTATAGCAGCCAACTCCAAATCATGTACAAGGTAGTTCTTCTCGTGGGGCTTCAACTGATGAGAAGCATAAGCAATAACTCTACCTTCCTGCATCAATACACATCTTATCCCAACTCTCAAAGCATCACAATATACAGTGTAAGAACATGAGGCTGAGGGAAAAATCAATAATGGATTTGTGGTCAAAGCTGTCCTGAGCTTCTGAAAGCTCTCCTCGCACTCGTCCGACCATACAAATGGAGCACCCTTCTGAGTCAAATTGGTCAAGAGAGATGTAATAGAGGAAAATCCTTGGACAAATCAGCGATAATAACCTGCCAACCCAAGGAAACTATGAATCTCTGTGGCTGAGGTTGGTCTAGGCCAACTCTATACCGCCTTTATCTTCTTCGGGTCGACCAGAATACCCTCACTAGACACCACGTGCCCCAAGAAAGCTGCTGAGCTGAGCCAAAACTCACACTTGGAGAACTTTGCATAAAGCTTCTCCTTCATCAATCTCTGCAATACAACTCGCAAATGTTATGCGTGCTCCTCATGACTACGCGAGCACACCAGAATATCATCAACAAAAATAATAACGAATGAATCTAGATACGGCCAAAATACAATATTCATTAAATGCATAAACATTATTGGGGCATTGGTCAGCCCAAAAGGCATGACTAGAAACTTATAGTGCCCATATCTAGTCCTGAAAGCAGTCTTAGTAGTATCTAACTTCCTGATCTTCAACTGGTGATAGCCCAAAAGGATATCAAGATCACTCTCGCTCCATGAAGCTGGTCAAATAAATCATCAATGCGAGGCAGGGGATACTTGTTCTTCTCTGTTACTTTGTTCAATTGCTTGTAGTCAATGCACATTCTCATGGTTTCGTTCCTCTTCTTCAAAAATAGAACTGGTGCACCTCACGATGACACACTAGGATGAATAAACCCCTTATCTAGGAGTTCCTGAAGTTGATCCTTCAATTCTTTTCACTCCGCTAGTGCCATATGATATGGCGGAATTTAAATGGGTTGAGTGCCCGACACCAGGTCAATACCAAAATCAATATCCCTGACTGGTGGCATGCCCGGCAGGTTTGCAGGAAAAATATCAGAAAACTCCCTCACAACGAGGATAGAATCATTTCTAGGAGTCTCAGCTCCAACATCCCTCACAAATGCCAAATATGAAAGAAAACCCTTCCTAACCATACGCTAGGCCTTTAGGAATGAGATCACCCAACTAGGAACATAGTCAATCACGCCACGTCACTCGATCATCGATACGCCCGATATAGCCAGAGTGATTGTCTTAGCATGACACTCCAAAATAGCATGACACAGAGACAACCACTCCATGCCCCAAATAACATTAAATTCCACCATGCTCAATAGCAGTAGATCAACGCGGATCTCCACACCCCCAATAGTCACCACACATGACCGATACACATGGTCTACATTAATAGTATTGCCCACCGGGGTAGATACATAAATAGGTAAATCAAGACACCCTCGGGTCGTACCCAAATGATGAGCAAAATATGAGGACACATAAAAGTAGGTGGAATCGGGATCAAATAAGACTAAGGCATCCCTATGGCATACTGAAATAATACATGTGATGACAACATCTAAAGCAATGGCATATGTCCTACCCTGAAGAGCATAAAAGTGAGCCTAACCACCGCTTGATCGACCTGCGCCTCTATGGCGACCCCTAGCTGCCTGACCTTCACCCCTAGCTGGTGGGGTGGGTGCTGAAGAAACTGGACAAGAAGATGAGGGCTTACCCTTTTGCTGAGATGAGCTAGCAGCACGATGACCATAATGCCTCCACATATGCCCAAACTCTTCACACTTATAACAACTCCCACGTGTTAGAGAATGGGACTGAAGGGAACCCCTCGCGGCGGAGTGACTGGATGATGCACTCGGCTTAGAAGAACACTGAACAGATGGGGCTCGAGATGAACTCTATTCTGGAAGAGCACTGAGTGAAGGCTGATTCTGCTGAGAACCATGATAACTACGACCTGAAAATGCTCCACGATACTCGAACAGGCCGACTAAGCGGTCTTGAAACAACGACCCCTACCCTGTTGGAACTGGCCTCTCAAAGGAGTGCCATTGTAACTTCCAGAACCTCGAGGCCTCTTGGCCTCCCTCTCCTTTTGATCCTGCTGGAAAAACGCCTCAATCTCTCAAGCTATATCAACAAACTCCTCGAGTGAAGCACTCAGTACTCTCTCTCTCTAGCCATAAGAACATGGAGGTGGTAGTTAAGGCTATCCACAAATCTCCTGATCCACTCACGATCTGATGGAACCATCTAGACTGTATGACGAGCCAACTCTGAAAACCTCATGTCATACTGAGACACAGTCATATCTCCCTGTCGTATCCACTCAAACTGCCTGCATTAAGGCATTGGCTATCTTCCACAGTTATGTGATAGGATGTTTCCACAAAGTCTGACTTTTGTCTTTGACTTCTTTGGATTGCCGGCATGGCTTTTTTCTCTTTCTTTGCTTCTCTATGTGGCTGGAGATTATAAACAATGGTTCTCTTTTCTACCTTCAGCGGACCATCTGTGGATATCGACAAATAGACTTCCTCTTTATACATGATAGGAAAGCACTACAAATGTTTTTGTCAGCAACAACCTCAAAATGATCCCTCTCCTCATGGACTTTTTCCTTGTATTTTGATAGTATCTTTCTAGATAGAGACTTCCTTGTGGTCCCTAGGTGACAAAAGACAAAGGTCTTTGAGGTAGTGGAAACTTCTTTTAGATGTTTGGAATATACACGTTCACCTTCGTGACTTATCCTTTCAAACACCGAGACCGGAGGGGATGAGCCTCCAATGCAATCAAATACTGAAGCATGTTGTTTTATTTTCTTGCCCTTAACTTCCTTCATCTCCTCTACCAAGGAGTATTGTGATGAAGCTATTTCTTTGTTTCTCTTTGATGAAATTCGAAGATGCTCTGCCAAACTGAACCCCAACCCAACCTTTGGAGTGGCGACGTAGTGCCCTTGCTTTCTCAACTTCATTTAGGACTCATTGATTCCATGTAGCTTTTCACCAGTGACTTCGTCTTTGAGTTCTCCTAGTTGTGATAGATTGGAGAAGTCATAACCAAACTTTTCAAGTAGTATGAAGGCCTTAGGATCAATGCCCTTTTATTGTATCAGTTTGAAGATTTCCTTTAGCAGACTCACCCGTCACGGATGGGATTTGTTCAACTGGGACAGTCATATGCTCCTTCAAACGTTGGATATCTTTGTGACTCATTTGCTTCTTTTGTGTACATTCCTTTAGAAACGTTTCCCTTTCTTCCGACACTCACGTGGAGCATACCGAACAACCAGATCCTCCTAAGACTCTATCTGTATGTCACCTTCTAATGATGATATCTTAATGGAGACTTCATCCATTCCCTTCTTAGGCAGCTTGGTGGTAGTCCATTGAGCCTAATTTTTCTCTTCTAACTTAACCCCAGATTCGTCATCTGATGATGGTTTCTCCACTTTTGATTCATAAAAATCTAGGTAGAATTTTGCGTTTGCAAAGTATGACTCCGTCTTAGTGAAAGGCTTGATGTCTGCATCAATTTTGACTATCTCAACATCTTTTCTGTACTTTAGACATTGATGCAAAGTAGATGATACCACCCCATTCTCATGAATCCAAGGACGTCCAAGCAACAAGTTGTATGAAATTTTAGCATCTATGACATGAATCAGGGTGTTTGAATTCATCTCACCAATGGATAATCCTATGCAAATCATACCTATGGCTCATTGTCCTCCTTGGTTCAACCTTGGATTTTAGGTTACTTTTGGATAGCTCATCCATATAGATCCCAAGATTTTTTAGCACTATCTTTGGCATAATATTGACAGTCGAACCATCATCAACAAGTATGCGATTAAAATGTTATTCCCGAATGGACCCTACAAAAAATAAAGGTTTGTTATATGGCTTAGACCCTAGCAGCAAGCCATCATCTGTTAATGAAATTATTGTACAACATGTGACAACTTTTTCGTTATCCTGATGTTCATGTGTTTTTATTGGATCAAGCTCATCGTTGCTTTCCTTTGTTTTGTCAGTACTAGAAACTACATGAGTTGCACTAACGTGACCTCCATGAAGGCATTTTCCCATAAAGAATTCATGCAATGTGATGGGATTTTGGAACTTTGGCAATAAGGCACTTTTAATCTTCTTGCTAGTAGAAGATTTGATTTTTCTTGGTAATTGTATCCTATCTGCATTGCTCATCGTCGCTCTTGAATTAGGAATTCATAGCCTGAAACATGCCTGATGTTTTCTCTTCTTGTGGGTGACTAGAATCCAACCCTCGTCATTTTTGTCTTTGGAGTGATTGTCTAGCTCTAGTGAACCTTTAAGAGTTTTCCTTGGAAGATCAATTTTAACAGGCTCGAAACTTCCAAATTGTAAGAATGCAGTGCTTGACACGTTATGCAACTTTGAACACTTCTTTTCCTTGAGCGCGATACTTGCATGATTTGCTTCTACTATTTCATCCATGTCTATGGTTATTTTTCCTTCACTTATAAGAGACATGATTTTCCCCTTCAAGATGAAGCACTTCTCTATAGGGTGTCTAATGACGCGATGAAACTTGCAGTATTTCGGATCGCCAACTTTGCCAATTTCCTCTGGCCTTTTTGATTCAAGGAGATCGAAGACTTTCTTGTCTAGTAGTTCATCAAGGATTGTGGGTATGTCTAAATCTGGAAATGGATAAACCTTTGACTCTAATTCCTTCAAGGTGGTACGACGCTTCTCCTCTTTGGGATATTGACTCGGGGTCTTATCCTCCTTTACTTTTTGCCTAGTAGTGACATTCATAGAAATTTCTTTCACCACCATTGATTCTTTGGTTTAATTCTTCGATGCAACATTTTTCTGCAACTCCTTTAGATAAGAAAGGGTAGATGCCTTTCCATGACTTGCTTTTCTTAAATCCATGTCGTGCGCTCATGTTGCAAGTTCTTCAAAAGTTTGCGGTTTGATCCCTTGTAGAATGTACTAAAGGCCCCAGTGCATTCCTTCAATACACATCTCTATAGAAGATATCTCTAAAAGGCGATCTTTGTAGTCCAAACTTAATGCCCTCCAACAATTAATGTAATCCACCACAGGCTCATCCTTCCTTTGCTTGGTGCATGTCATGCTTACAGTTCTACGGGTACTGTGAAAACGATTGAGAAATTCCTTCTCAAGTTGCTCCTAACTATCAATGGACTCGGGCTCCAAGTCAATATACCAGTCAAATGCATTCCCTTTTAGAGAACAAACAAATTGTTTCACCAAAAGGTCACCATGCGTTCCAGCATTACTACAAGTCTCGACAAAGTGGGCAATATGTTGCCTTGGGTTCCATTTGCCATCAAATTGATGTAGCTTTGGTGGTTGATATTGGCATGGTTAAACAATCAATCCTCTTAGTATAAAGCTTTGAGTAGTACAATAAACTTTGTGATGGCTCGCCATATTGATCTCTGATGGTGTTCGCTATCATGTCTTGCAATTGTTGAACAGATAATCCGCAACTAAAGTAGATTGCTTTTCCTTTTGAATTTTTAACTTTGCAAATGATTCCTCAACAACTGTTTTCTGGGAGGTGAAGACAGATGTTTGATGAGGTACATGGCTCGACTCTGCAGGTGCATAAGCCTCCAATTTGTTCATGAGTTGAGCGATTTGAAGGTCTTTGTCTTCAACGGATTTCTTCAAGACCTCTATAGTCTGTTCCATCATGGAAAATTTTTCGTCCACATTAGTTGCATCAGTCATCAAGGCATTGACTTTTGTTGAAACTAAATAATCCACCAAATCCTCAAATTCGCCAAGTTGAGAAAGTTTGTCAAGCGTCGAGAATGGGGTGTTGCCCCAAGAGATTGCGGTTGTGAATGTCACATGAGATCTACTTTTCTTTGCCATCTCTAAGGAGTCAAAGTATTTGGATCTATCCAAGACACTAGCCTTGAACTTGCTTCGAGTGATTGGGCCAACATGACTGAGCTCAGCGGATGTGCCAACAATAGCATCTTTGAAACATAACACTTGTGGAAAGTCATTGTAGCAGTAGATCTGAAGTTTGTAGTTTTCAACTTGCAAGAAGGAGAGATGAAGGGCAGAATTGGTCCCATCGGGCATGCCAAAATTTGTTTGCAATAAATTTTTGTAAGATGAAAAATAACCTGCAATAAAATAATATAAACAAAAAGAGATTTTATAGATAAATATTCGTGAGAACAATTCTTTATATCCCTTGATTCTCCTCTGTGAAATTCTCCTTGATTCGAGGGCTTGAGAAGCGTCTTTCTTTAATGTAGGATGATGTAGACCTCCTTGTGATGTATTTAATCACCAAGAACGTCGAGCGGCACTTTGTTGTTACGATTTGATATCCGGAAGAACTTTGTTTATCACTCCTTTGTCGAAGAACTAAGCACTTGATGATTGATCACTCTATTTGTGGATACCTTCACCAATAGCAGAGTTTTCTTCTCCAACTCTGAATATCCCTTGAGAGTTTTGTAACCCCTCTATTTATACTTGTAGAGGATGGAAAATCCAGCTACATATGAACTCACTTGCTTGATTCTGATTGGCTCATGTCATTTTAGCCACTTGGCGACCTATGGTTATTCTTGCTTTTTGACTCGAACTGCAACATCATTTAACACATGGCATCATCTTGTTGGCTTTTGATTTGACTGGACAAGCCATGTCACTTGACACATGGTACGAGTTTGGGCCTCAAGATGAAGAGAACCGTTTGCATGAAAAATAATAAAATGGACTATTTAACTTGTAAAGCCCAAATTAATTATTTGACCCAAAGTAATTCAGAATTTAATCCACAATTTGTATGGATTAAATAATTTTTACATGTCTACAACACTATAAAAAAATAAGGTGATTATTTATTTAGTATGTTAGAAAGCTTTTTCAAAAACTTCAGCTTATATAGTACTGAAGTTTTTATAAATGAACTAAATAACTTCAGCATCTTCTGCTGAAGTTTTTGAAAAAGCTTAGTGACAAAACTAATGAATCCAGGATATAAAAAAAATTTAGCTTATTTAGTGATGAAGTTTTTACAAATGAACTAAATAACTTTAACATCTTCTACTCAATTTTTGAAAAAGCGTATGACAAAACTAATGAATCCACAACAACAAACTTCTGCTTATTTAGTGTAGATACTTTTGCAAATGAACGAAATGTAACGACCCGACTAGTCGTTTTGAGTCTAGCATCGTGTTAGTCCATGAGCAGCTTTATTTTAGGTATTATGACTTGTACGCATGGTCAAAATTGAACTGCAGGAAGTTCAAAGTTGATTTGGAGAAAGAATTCTCATTTCGGAAGCTTAAAGTTGAAAGAATTAACTAGGACAGGATTTTTGACTAAACAACCTCAGAATCGGGATCTGAAGGTTCTAACATGTTTGTATGATGATTTAAGACTTGGGCATATGCCCGGATTGGGTTGTGGATGACCTCGAGAGCATTTTCGTGCCCATTTTTGAAGTTAGCATTTTGGAAGAAATTTCATATATTTAGCTTGAAGTGCATTTTAGGGTTATCTATGTCCGTTTGGGATTTCGAGTCCGTGAATAGCTCCGTATGGTGATTCTGGAGTTGGGAGCGTGATTGGAAGTGAATTCGAAGGTCCGTAGGTCATTTTGGAGCCATTTGGCTAAAGATAGAAAATTAAAGGTTTTTGGAGAAGTTTGACCTGAAGTGGACTTTTTGATATCGGGGCTTGATTCCGATTTTGAAAGTTGGTCTCTAATGTCAAATATAACTTATGTGCAAAATTTGAAGTCAATCGGACGTGATTTGATAGGTTTCGACATCGAAAGTAGAAGTTTGAAGTTCTAAAGTTCATAAAGCTTGAATTGGAGGTTAGTTCATGATTTTAGCATTGTTTGGTATGATTTTAGGCCTCGAGAAGGATTGTGTTATGTTATGGAATGGGTTGGTGTGATTGGACGGGGTCCGGGGGGCTCAAATTCTATCGCGCTCTTATGGGCTCAGATTGTATCGCGCTCTTATTTGATATTTCAACGTCATTTATTTGGACATAAAGGGGTACCATATTAAGCAAATGAGCTCCAAATTAAGTTTTTATTTAACATTAGATCCGTATTGTAATTATAGAGCTATATCAGAAAGAATCGTCAAATTTGGATATCGTATGAGGGAGTTAAGCACATTTTTGTGTCGGAAAAAAGTTGTGGTTGATGTCATAACCATAGATGTTGTCATTTTTTCACAGATGCGGGGACTGTAGATGTTGTCATTTTTTCGCAGATGCGAAAACTGCTGGAGGCAGTGGGGTTCTTTGAAAAATTGAAGTTTGGCTCATTTTCACTTCATTTCTTTCATGGGAGCCGATTTTGGAGAAACTTTGGAGTGCCATTTTCATCACCAAGCACGAGGTAAGCATCTCTACTAGTTTTGAGTATATACAAGGTTTATATATGGATTTAGAAATGGAAAATTGAAGAAAACTTGGGGTTTGAGGGAAAACCTAGAAAACTAATATACTTGACCACAATTTTGGGTATGGAATTTAGAGAAAATCATATATTTTATTTCGTGAGGCTATGGGTAAACTTTATCTTCGAAAAATTTGGGATTCTGGGCATGTGATCCCGAGGGCATTTTTTTCAACTTTTTATCGGGGTTAGGAATTGTTATAAATTGGATTATAATGAGTACCTTAGCATATACTATTGGGTTTACATAATTATTGGCTAGTCTTGGAGCGTTGTGCATCGATTCGAGTCCTCAGAAGGGCGTGGAATGCCAGTTATGGATCTTCGGTGCGAGGTGAGTCTCATTTCTAACCTTGTAAGAGGGAATTGCCCCCACGGGTAAAATAATTGGTTATGTGCTACTTAATGTGGGGGTACGTATGCACGAGGTGATGAGAGTCTGTGCGTAGCTACTATTATGCTATTATCTGGGTAGTTAGGACCCCAAAGCATGCTATACTTGGATGACTTATGAACCTATTGATAGCTTGAATTGCTTAAATCACATCGAATTTGTAAATGTATTTCTAAATAGATTAAACTTCTTCTTTTCTTAAATGGTTAAAAGATTATTTGTTTTCATTCGACAATCACTCCATGTGGACTTCTTGATTGATTGTTTATGTGTTTATGTTTTTGGAGCGGGTCGAACGCCTCGGTAGATTAAATAGATGCATCTATGGTTTGCGTCGTTTGACCTTCGGCAGTACATATTTTATTTTTGGTTGGAACGGCCCGTATGCCTCGGTATGATTTGTGTGTGATGGTATTGCTACCTTGAACTTATTAGAGTTGTTATTGCCTCTTCATGTATTGAGAATATTTGGATAATAATGAAAAGGAATTTTTGAAATTTCCTATAAAAGAAATAATTGTTTGCTTCTTTCCTTCTATTGGATTAAAATTATATTTATAGAAATCCACGATTTAATGTATTATTGACATCATTATTGTACCACTAGTAACTATCAAAGTTGACCATCTCGTCTCTACTTCTTCGAGATTAGACGGGATACTCATTGAGTACATGTTGTTTTCATACTCATACTACACTTCTGTGTATTTTTGTTGCACGGGTATATGTAACTTTAGTGGCCTACTGGGCGTAGCACCACGGATGATTCGGGGGACTAGGTGAGTTGCATTATTCGAGGCGGCCTTTAGCTAGAATAGTGCCTTCCAGTATATTGTATTCACTTTTTGTCCACTGTATTCTAGACGGATGTTGTATTTTATTTCCTTCTGAGTAGACGCCCATGCACTTGTGACACTGGGTTCTGGGATGGTTCAAGGATTTTTCAATATAAAGTTGGTTAAAGACTCCATGGTTATTTCTATAAAGTTCATTATTTGTTATTTAATCTATAGAGGAAAATGATTTCAGCAAATATTAAAATTTGAATTTAATTAAGTATTTTTGTTGGCTTGACTGACATCGGTGTCCGGCGCCACCACGACCCTTAGTGGATTTTGGGTCATGATAATATGGTATCAGAGCACTAGGTTCCTAGGGTCTCACGAGTCATGAGCAAGTCTAGTAGAATCTTGCGGATCGCTACGAAGACATCGGTACTTATCTTTGGGAGGCTGCATGACTATTAGGAGTACTTCCCTTCTTGATTCTTTACCGTGCGATTTGATTCCTTGAGGCTTATTCCCTTTTTTCCTTTCTACTTAATCTTACGTGACACAAATCGCTTGTCATAAATCGAGAATTGAAGAACCATAATGGTACTACAGAAGTGATATGGGATGTTCTCCCGATATAGTAGATCGGATTATTATCATCGCTTGTTAGAAGGATATTTTATTGTTTCAGCCTAGTAACCATACTTATGAGAGCTCTAATGCTAGGAACATATTGCTATGATGCTCATGAACGATTGTTCCGCAGTAGAGATATGATGGTATGATGTTTGCCTATATGTTGTGGTAGTGAATGACTTGAAAGGAGGTTTACTCAGTGCATAATCAAGCGATTCAGTATTTTATTCCTAGCAATGGAAAGGAAATTGGACTAAGGATGGTCAGATGTAGGCTGGTGGAAGTAATGAGACTTGTTATTTGCAAGCGTGGTGGAGCTTTCTTCTATGATAGGGTGTCATTATCCTAATTGAACGTACTAAGTTTGTCGGTGTTATGATCTTCTGCAATTCGCCTTTGGGGCAAGATATTGTGAAATAGTATTGGAGATACAACTGTCAGATATCATGCATTGGTTTTGGATTGAATCAGTATTTCTAATGTTGACAGTTCAAGAAAGATGACCTTCGAAAAGGTTTAAATTTAGAATCAATTATGGGTGCAAGCGCCACGAAGATAGATTTTATTAAGTCAGTGGCTGAGAAGCAAAGGTGAGGAAAGACATGTGGGAAGTGTCTGGTGGTGGCTAAAATTTCTAGGAGGCTGGGTATAACAGGACAAAGGCAGAGTACTTGATCAAGGGGATGAGTTTCGCTAAAGTGGGAGAGTGGCGGAGTTGCATATAGGCTTTGAAGTAGGATGCCCACATACCTTAAGGAGAGTTTGGAGTGATTTGAGAATATTAGTGATTGGTGATTGGGGTTTACAAGATTTAATTAGAAGTATGGGCTATTATGCGGTAGGAGATTTGATATAACAGGAAGGATCTTCTTGAATGAAGAAGGATACAACATAACTTTGGATTGTAGCACATTTAATTGATGTCCACATAGGGTGAATGGACTTGTGCAGTTGGAGAGTGAGCTCGGACTCAGGATGGGTTATTGATGTCGTAGTGATTGTACCCCGTGCAGCAGCGCTGGAAGATACCGCGGAGTGATTTCTACATGTGGGTTATTCCTGTGAGCAGATTAGCGGTCGCGTGGTTGGCAAGGCTTCTACGAAGAATTCTATTGGTTATACAACAAATGGATCAATCATGGGAATGTTCTTAATGATTCAGAGTATTAAGAGGGGGTTTTTATAGTAATATATCGAGAAATAGAATTTGATTGCGCAAGATTATGTCAAAAAGAGATTAAGAATCCTAGTGAACTCCAAAGTTATGTAATAGTGATTTCGAGCTAAGTGGGCGAGTCCCACCATCTATGATTGTGTTGCATGGTTAACTACTTGCGAAGTTTCTGGTGATTAGCATATTGATGGGTAATTTCAGCTACGGTAAAAGAATAAAAGTGGTAATTTGAGCAAAGGAATTATTAAAGGTGTGTTATCGTTGGCCTTATCGGCCTACATTCAGACTTGGGGAGTGATTCTGTTAGGGTGCTCCGTCGAGAGGGTATGCTTATTATAGAAGAATCATGGAGTTGATTATATTCGGGCCAAGTCAGAGCAGGCATCTCTCAGCAACGGTTCTAGTGGATTCAAATAGGTAAAGTGTGGTACCTAATAGTTTCGAGCCTACAGGTACGGTTAAGAACCAAGCTTGGTAGTATCCAATGAGAAGAGGCACAGAATGTTCCATGATGTTTTGTCTTATGATGTAGCAATATATGAAATGGTTCGTGTGATTTGAGACAGCTTGGTCTCGTGATTCAAGGCCACTCGGGACGAGTGTGGGTGGAATGTGTTATGTGTTGAATGGAGTTATTATCATTTCTATGGCAATCAGGGTGAATTGACCCGGTCTGTCATCACGTGAGTTACCGTCCCATTTTCCCCGATATATGCTTGTTCATGTTTCAATATATGTGTTTGGTGAATTTGAGTCAATTCGGATCGAGTATGGTAGGAAATGAGACAAATAGTCTCTTTGATGAAGGAATAGTTGGCAAAAGTCAACCAGATGTTAACTTATGAGTTAGAGGGCTCAAAATCAAATTCTGATGGTTCGGTCAGCTTCGGTGGATCATTTGTGGCTTAGGGGAGTGATCAAAATTGAATTTGGAGGTTCGCGTAGAATTAGGCTCGAATTGGCGAAGTTGGAATTTTGGTGAAATCCGGTCGATAGGTGATATTTTGATCCGGGTGTCGGAATGGAATTCTAACAGCTGCATCAGCTTCGTTAGGTAATTTTGGATATGTATGCAAATTTTCAAGTCATTCGGACATCGTTGGGTAGGGTTTTTGATTGGATGTTGCTTTCAAAAGTTTTAGTTGAAACTTAGTCTTGAATCCGCCTTAATTTGATGATTTTTGTGTTTGAGGACATGTTTTTATGATTGGAACAAGTTCGTATCATGTTTTGGAGTAGGTTGGCGGTTTTCGTTAAGGTCCCGGGGGGCTTCGAGATGAATCTGGGGTTCCAAACGGATCATTTTTGGCTAAGAGATGGATCAGGTCTGTTGTCATAAGTGCAGCAAAAATTTGTTCATCGCGTTCGCGATGGTTGTCATGCGAACGCGTAGTTTATCAGGGGGCTGAGGATTTTTGGTCTTCGCGTTCGCGAATTATGGGATGCGAACGCGTAAGAGCCGGACCTAGTGAATCGCGATCGCGATAGCTTGTTCGCGTTCGCGTAGCGTGGGAGGAACTGATCATTGCATTCGTGTTTGGGAGCACGTGATCGCGTAGAGTAAAAAGGGGCTGCTGCGAAATTGTTCATCGCGAACGCATGCGAAGCATCGCATTCGTGTAGAGTAAAAATGACTGACATAAGGGTTTAAAGGAAAACATTTCAGTCACGATTTCATGGACATTTTCCTCCATTTTGGGCCTGGGATAAGGTTTTAACAACATCATTTTTTGGGTGTTTTTTGAGTCCTTTCGATTGGGTTATGATTCATTAGCCTATTTTGATGTATTCTTATTGGTTTTGATCAGATTTGGCATCCGAGGAGGTCGATTTGCGAGGCAAGCACAAGGTGAGCTAGGACTATTGCCGGTTCGAGGTGAGTGGTAGTAATGAATGATATACTGAGGATTTGAAACCCCGTATTTGCACTATACAGTGCTATGTTGAGATGAAACACGCGTCATGTGATGGACGTGGTGATATGGTGACTGGGGATTCGGACTTAGTCATCTCGATTGTTGGTTTACTGTGCATATTGACTGAGACTGAGCTTATATCTGTATAATTGGGCTAGTTGCCATGTTTGGGGCCATGTGTCAATCTGTAGAATCATAGGGAAGCATGTGGAGCTAAATGATCCCTATACCATGTTGAACACATACTCTCAGCCGTATTTATATCTATATAGCATGACATGAACCAGTACTAGATGTGTACTCTAAGTGAGAATACCTAAGGTTGAATACCCTAATTTAGCTGAGTGGGCCTGAGAGGCCGAGTCTATATTGACTGAGATGGGTCGAGGACCCATAGTGAGGTATTGATATATACATCGGATCGGGCTACACGCCGCAACAGTATATACATATACATGTATTGGATCGGACGGCACGCTGCAGTATTATATATATATAGTATATATATGGATCGGACTGCACGCTGCAGTAATATATATATGGATCGGACTGCACGCCGCAGTATTAGAGCATTTGGGCTGAAGGAGCCCCTACGGAGTCTTTACACACCCCCAGTGAGCGCGGTTATATATTATTGGATCGGGATGCGCGCCGCAGAGTATTTTATCTATTATATTGTATCGGGCTGCATGCCACGCATATATATATATATATATATATATATATATATATATATATATATATATATATATATATATATGTTGGATCGGGCTGCACGCCGCAGCAGTATAAGTGGGGATCGGGCTGCACACCGCAGTAGTGTTGGATCAGTGTTGGATTAGTGTTAGATCAGTGTTGGATTAGTGTTAGATCAGTGTTGGATCAGAGTGAGATAGTAGTAGACTGGAACCAGACTTACCACTTTAGAGATGATTTACCTGTACTGTTGTTCTTAGAACTGTTTAGTGTTCTTATAGGTGTTCTTACTTTCAGTTATTATTTGTTAATTACTACTCACTGAGTTGGAAGTACTAAACCCTACTCCCTACACCTTGTGTGCAGATACAGGGATCCCGGAGGGCAATTGAGCTTTACACTACTGTCTTACCATCAGCTGAGGAGATATCGAGGTAGCTGTCGGCATCCGCAGGACCCGATCTCTCTTTTCCTCTATTTATCTCTTGGTTTTTCGGATTATTCATCAGTTGTATTGGATTTACTCTTCTGTTAGAGGCTCAGACTTGTGACACCGGATACATCAGGCTGTATTTCAGATGTTTCTATTTCCGCATCTATTTTTATTGCTATGAAAATAGGCTAGTTAACTTTAAATGGAACAATCTTATTTAATAATTGAATGGGTTATCTGGAAAATGGTCGGGCTTTCCTAGCAATATGTTGGGCGCCATCACGGGATTTGGGTTATGACAAATTGGTATCAGAGCCTAGGTTATCATGTCTCGCGAGTCATGAGCCAGTTTAGTAGTGTCTCGCAGATCGATACGGAGACGTCTGTACTTATCCTCGAGAGGCTGCAGAACCTTTTAGGAAAACTTCAAATTCTTGAAATTCATGTCATGCGACTTTGTTGATCCGAAATTGAACTTTGTTATTCTATTCTCTCGCAGATGGCAAGGACGAGGCGGACGACCACCATTGCCACATGCTAGAGGCCGTGGATGCGGCCGTGGTCGTGGTAGGGGTAAAGTAGCTGGGGCAGTGCCAGTTGACCCACCAACTGTCCCTATTCCAGATCAGTCTCCGGTTGTATAGGTCCCAGCAGCACCTGTTCAGGAACCAGTTGTGCCTATTGTGATTTCGGGTCTTCAGGAGACCCTAGCTTAGATATTGACAGTTTGTACTGGCCTGGCTCAGGCAGTTTCAGCCTCCACTACAGCAGCTACATCCCAGACCGGGGGTGGTCATTAGACCCCCGCAGCTCGTACTCCAGAGCAGGTAGTGCAGGGTCTTCAGACACCTGAGGCACCACTAGTCCAGCCAGTGGCTCCAGCTCAGCCAGTTGTTCAGATTCAGGGTGACAGGGTCCCAGTGATCCCTGACAACGAGCAACGTCTTCTTGAGAGTTATTGTGTATGCTTCTTTCCAGTTAAATCCCCATGAGAAGAACTACCATGTGCACGATTTGGAGTTAGCAGCCATAGTTCACGCTCTGAAGATTTGGAGACATTACTTGTATGGTGTTTCTTCTGAGGTGTATACTGATCATCATAGCCTTCAGCATCTGTTCAAACAGAAAGATTTTAATTTGAGACAGCGGAGGTGGCTTGAGTTGCTTAAGGATTATGACATTACTATATTGTATCATCCGGGGAAGGCCAATGTTGTGGCCGATGCTTTGAGCCGAAAGGCGGTCAGTATGGGTGGCTTAGCTTACATTCCAGTTGGGGAGAGGCCCTTTGCATATGATGTTCAGGCGTTGGCCAATCGGCTAGTGAGGTTGGATATTTCTGAGCCGAGCCGAGTGTTGGATTGTGTTGTTTCTCGATCCTCTTTATATGATCGCATCAGAGAGCGTCAGTATGATGATCCACATTTGCTTGTCCTTAAGGATAGAGCTCTACACGATGATGCCAGAGATGTGACTATTGATAGTGATGGTGTTCTGAGGATGCAGGGTCGGATCTGTGTGCACAATATAGATGGACTTCGGGAGTTGATATTAGAGGAGGCTCACAACTCGTGGTACTCCATTCATCCGGGTGCCGCGAAGATGTACCAGGACTTGAGGCACCAGATGTCTCAATGCCAGCAGGTCAAGTATGAACATTAGAGACCGGGCGGTATTCTTCAGCATATGGTTATTTCTGAGTGGAAATAGGAGTGGATTACTATGGATTTCGTGAGTGGTCTCTGTCGGACTTCGAGGAAGTTTATTCAGTGTAGGTGATTGTTGATCGGCTGACCAAATCCACACACTTAATTCCACTATCTACTACTTACGCATCGGAGCGGTTAGCAGTGATCTTTATTCGGGAGATTGTCAGATTACATGGGGTTCCAGCGTCTATCATATTAGATAGAGGTACTCAGTAATGGAGAGCATTTCAGCGGGAGCTGGGTACGCAGGTAGAGTTGAGCACATCATTTCATCATCAGATAGACGGATAGTCTGAGCGCACTATTCATATTTTGGAGGATATGTTGCGTGCTTGTGTGATCAATTTTGGAGGTTCATAGGATTAGTTTTTTCCACTTGCAAAGTTTGCCTACAACAACAGTTATCAGTCGAGTATTCAGATGGCCCCATATAAGGCGTTGTATGGTAGACGGTGTAGATCTCTTGTGGGATGGTTTGAGCCCGGAGAGGCTAGATTGATAGGGACTGAGTTAGTTCAGGATGCTTTGGAAAGAGTGAAGTTGATACGGAGAGGCTTCGCACAGCACAGTCATGCCAGAAGAGTTATGCGGACCGTAAGGTTCGAGATGTGTCTTTGATGGTTGGCGAGAGAGTATTGTTGAAGGTTTCACCCATGAAGGGTGTTATGAGGTTTGGGAAGAAAGGGAAGCTGAGTCCCAGGTTCATTGGTCCTTTTGAGATACTCAGGAGGATTGGGGAGGTGGCATATGAGCTAGCCTTGCCACCCAGCTTGTCCAGTGTGCATTCAGTATTCCATGTGTCTATGCGGAGATCCGTCTCATGTATTGGACTTTAGTACGATTCAACTTGATGGTGATCTATCTTATGATGTGGAGCCGGTGGCTATTCTAGGTCGACAGGTTCGAAAGTTGAGGTCCAAGGACATTGCTTCAGTTAAGGTGCAGTGGAGAGGCCGGCCCGTGGAGAGGCTGGCCCGTGGAGGAGGCTACTTGGGAGACCGAGCAGGAGATGCGGAGTAAATACCCACACTTATTTGAGAATCCATGTATGTTTTTTTACCCGCTCGAGGACAAGCGTTTGCTTAAGTTGGGGAGAATGTGATGACATGGTCTGTCATTGCATGAGTTACCGTCCCATTTTCCCCGTTAAATGCTTGTTCATGTTTCAATATATGTGTTTGGTGAATTTGAATCAATTCTGATCGAGTTTGATAGGAAATGAGACAAATATTCTCTTTAAGGAAGGAATAGTTGGAAAAAGTCAACTAGATGTTGACTTGTGAGTTAGAAGGCTCGAAATCGAATTCTGATAGTTCGGTCAGCTTCAGGGGATCATTTTTGGCTTAGGAGAGTGATCGAAATTGAATTTGGAGTTCGGTGTAGAATTAGGCTTGAATTGGCGAAGTTGGAATTTTGGCAAAATTCGGTCGATAGGTGAGATTTTTTTCGAGCGTTAGAATGGAATTATGACTGTTGCAGTAGCTTCTTTAGGTGATTTTGGATATGTCTGCAAATTTTCAGGTCATTCAGACATCGTTTGGTTGGGTTTTTGATTGAATGTTGCTTTCGAAAGTTTTAGTTAAAACTTAGGCTTGAATCCGCCTTAATTTGATGATTTTTGTGTTTGAGGATATGCTTTTATGATTGAAACAAGTGTGTGTCGTGTTTTGGAGTAGTTTGGTGGTTTTCGTTGAGGTCCTGGGGGCCTCGGAGTGAATCCGGGGGTCCAAACGGATCATTTTTGGCTAAGAGGGGGACCAGGTCTGCTGTCATAAGTGCAGCAGAAATTTGTTCATCGCGTTCGTGATGGTTGTCACGCGAATGCGTAGTGTATCAGGGGGATGAGGATTTTTGGTCTTCGCGTTCGCAAAGTATGGGATGCGAACGCGTAGGAGCCGGACCTGGTGAATCACGATCGTGATAGCTTGGTCGCGTTCGCGTCTGGGAGCATGCGATCGCGTAGAGTAAAAAGGGGTTGCTGCCAAATTGTTCATCGCGAACGCGTGTGGAGCATCGCGTTCGCGTAGAGTAAAAATGAGTGACAGAAGGGTTTAAAAGAAAACATTTCAATCGCGATTTCATGGACATTTTCCTTCATTTTTGAGCACCTTGAGAGCTAAGTGATAGAAATTGAAGGGGATTTCATCGGGAAGTGATTGGAGGTAAGTCTCATGGTCTTAATACATCATTTTATCAAAGAATGTTCCATTAATTCTCTGAAATTGGGTATAAATTGAGGGAGTTAGGGCTTGGATTTTTGCTATGAAAAATCATGATTCGCCGGATCATTTAAAGTCCGATTTTGATAAATTTTATAAGCACTGACTTGTGGAGAGATAAGGATTCTAAAAATGTGACTTTCGGGTTTTGGCAACTTCATGTTTTTGGGTATTTATCAAGTCCTTTCGATTGGGTTCTGATTCATTAGCCTATTTTGATGTATTCTTATTGGTTTTGATCAGATTTGGCACCCGAGGAGGTTGATTTGCGAGGCAAGCGCAAGGCGAGCTAGGACTATTGCCGGTTTGAGATGAGTAGTAGTAGTAAATAATGATATATTGAGGGTTTTAAACCTCGTATTTTCACTATACAGTGCTATGTTGAGATGAAACACGAGTCATGTGACGAGCGCGGTGATATGGTGACTGGGGATTCGGACATAGTCCCCGACTGTTGGTTTACTGTGCATATTGACTGAGACTGATCTTATATCTGTATAATTGGGCTAGTTGCCAAGTTTGGGGCCTTGTACCGATTTGTAGAATCTTAGGAAAGCCTATGGAGCTAAATGATCCATATATCATGTTGAACACATACTATCAGCCGTATTCATAGATGTATAGCCTGACATGAACCAGTGCTAGATCTGTACTCTAAGTGAGAATACCTAGGGTTGAATACCCTGTTCTAGCTTAGTGGGCCCGAGAGGCCGAGTCTATATTGACTGAGAGGGGTCGAGGACCCATAGTGAGGTATTGATATATATACCGGATCGAGCTGCACACTGCAGCAGTATATACATATAAATGTATTGGGTCGGACTGCACACCGCAGTATTATATATATGTAGTATATATATGGATCGGACTGCACGCCGCAGTAATATATATATGTGGATCGGACTGCACGCCGCAGTATTATAGCGCTTGGGCTGAAGGATCCCCTCCGGAGTCTGCACACACCCCCAGTGAGCGTTATTATATATTATTGGATCGGGATGCACGCCGCAGCATTTTATCTATTATATTGGATCGGGTTACATGATGCAGCACTATATATATTGGATCAGGCTGCACGCCGTAGCATTATATATATATACATATATTTATATATTGGATCGGTCTGCACGCCGCAGTAGTATAAGTGGGGATCAGGTTTCACGTCGTAGCAGTGTTGGATTAGTATTGGATTAGTGTTGGATCAGTGTTGGATTAGAGTGAGATAGTAGCAGACTAGAATCGGACTTACCACTTTAGAGATGATTTACCTGTACTGTTATTCTTAGAACTGTTTAGTGTTCTTATAGGTGTTCTTACTTTCAATTATTATTTATTGATTACTACTTACTGAGTTGGAAGTGCTCACTCTACTCCATGCACCTTATGTGTAGATACAGGGATCCCGGAGGGCAGTTGAGCTTTACATTGTTGTCTTACTATCAACTGAGGAGATATCAAGGTAGCTGCCGGTGTCCGCAGGACCCGATCTCTCCCTTCCTCTATTTATCTCTTGGTTTTTTTGCTTAGTCATCAGTTGTATAGGATTTACTCTTCTGTTAGAGGCTCAGACTTGTGACACCGGATTCATTGGGCTGTATTTCAGATGTTTTTATTTCCGCATCTATTTTTATTGCTATGAAAATAGGCTAGTTAACTTTAAATGGAACAATCTTATTTAATAATTGAATGGGTTATCTGGAAAATGATCGGGCTTGCCTAGCAATGTGTTGGGCGCCATCACGACCGGGGTTTGGGTCGTGACACAGGGATAAATTGGAAGAATATAGTATGGTTAGCCCTGGTTGAGTAGGCATGTTAGGTGCAGTGAGTAGTATGGAATTTGAAGTAAAGATAAAGGTAATGGTTCGGTGTTGACAAGGATGTCACGAGCTCGAATGAGCAAGAAATTAGATTTGAGGTTCAAGGTAAGTTAGTGTTGTCTTCAGCATCACTCGAGATTGGTGTTTTGTGAAAAAGGCTTTGCATCCTAGTTTCTTGATCGCTTTTTAGCGTTAGTGTGGCCGGTGGTTTGGAGGTACAACCCAGTTATTTGTTATCGTAGGTTGTAGGAGCGTGTCCCACAGGAAGATTGTATAGGTGTGGCAGGTAGTCACTTGATTGATTAAATACTTAAACCAAATATGAATGTTGTGATAATATTGTTGATTTGAGAATATATGCCTGGAGCACACTCAGTCTATTAAGTTGTGGATTGTGGAGGATTTCTCTAGTTATGATAGTTGTTCTTATGCGTTATGAAAGAAAGGAGAGTTATTATGGATCTTGGAAAGGTTAGTAGCCTAGTCAGTGCGACCAGAATCAGCTTGAGGTCGGTGGATGAATTCAAATGTGAATATGGGCTCTATATTAGGTCAAACATGTCCATTTCAGTAATGTGCTCATTAGGGAGGAGTAGTCGGGTGTTATTTTGTTGACATATATTTTATGTAGTGATACATTGCACAGTGTGAGTTGTGAGACGGCTTGAGAAATTTCTTATATGTTGAGGATCCACGTAGAAGTGATGTATTGTGAGCAAAATGGCTCTTGAGATTTATATTTTATATCGCACCTCGGTTGTGCTTTAGTTTTGTATCTTATAGCGCTATATGTCCCCTTAGGGATGGTATTATACACCTAGCGTGCTTGTGACCGAAATTCAATATTTTATTGTAATAAGCAATTTAGCTCGATGTGCATATCCTTAGGTGAGTGTTATGTGTGGATCGGGTGGCATGCTCCCATGGGTATGTTATGTATGGATCGGGTGGCACGCTGTCATAGGTATGTTATGTATGGATCGGGTGGCACGCTGTCATAGGTATGTTATTTCGGTCGGTTTACATGCCACAACAGAGTGATGTTGAGTATAGTTTTCTATATACTATTTTGTATGCCTTGCTTCCTATTTTCTAAAGAAAGTCAGTATTGGTGTGTGAGTTAGGTAGTTCCTTCCAGAGTTCGTTTTCCTTTTGTATCATGCTCGAATTGGTAGCCTATTGGCACATTATGGCATTATATGAGACTTCTGATTATGTCCGGGGTGGCTTATTACCTGAGAAGTTCGTACTGTGTCAGACGAGATCAGTGGATTTAGGATTAGTTCAATTTGACTATATGAAGTATATTATAGAGCTAAGACCATTATTTTTTTTAGAATGAGGTGATGGTTCTTATCAAGAGTATAGAACTAATGATTTGTTAATTCGGTAGCCGATTATGAATTTCTACGCATCTCTTATATCATGAAAGTATTGTAAGAATTAGAGAAAGACCTATGTAGGTTGTGAGAAAGCACGGGAGAAAATATAGTATTGATGTATTTCATATGTTACAATAAGACCTATATATATACACACACAACATGTCCTACTTCTAATATATATTGGATTAGGGTTATTTATTTACTCCTATTTGCATTGGTATTCTAACACTCCTCAAGCTAGTGCATATAAATCATATGTACCAAGCTTGTTACATATGTAGTTAATATGAGGACCAGTGAGGGACTTGGTGAAAATATCTACAAGTTGATCATTCGACTTCACAAACTTTGTAGCAATATCTCCCGAGAGTATCTTTTCTCTAACAACGTGACAGTATCTCAATGTGTTTAGTTCTCTCATGGAACACTGGATTTGACGCAATATGAAGAGCAGCTTGATTATCACAAACAAGTCCCATCTGACTAATCTCACCAAATTTCAACTCCTTGAGCAACTGTTTGATCCAAATTAGCTCACATGTCGCCATAGCCATCGCTCTATATTCTGCTTCTCCACTAAACCAAGCAACCATATTATGTTTCATTCTCTTCCAAGAAACCAAATTTCCTCCTACCAAGACATAATACCCAGACGTAGAACGTCTATCAGAAGGTAATCCTGCCCAATCAGCATCTGAGTATCCAAGGATCTGCTCATGGCCTCTATCCTCATACAATAAACCTTTGCCTTGAGCTGATTTTATATACCGAAGAATGCGAACAACTGCATCCCAATGACTATCACACGGAGGATCCATAAACTGACTCACAACACTTACAGAAAAGGAAATGTCAGGTCTTGACATTGTAAGGTAATTTAATTTACCAACCAATTGTCTATATCTTGCAGGATCGCTAAGAGGCTCCCATTGTCCTAGCATAAGTTTAGAATTCAGATCCATCGGGTGTCAACCGGTCTACAACCTGTCATTCCTGTCTCTTTAAGAATATATAAGGCATACTTTCGTTGTGAGATCACAACACCTAAACTAGACTGAGCAACCTCAATACCTAGAAAATACTTTAGTTTGCCCAGATCCTTAGTCTGAAAGTCTTGCAAGAGGTGTTGCTTCAATTTAGTAACACCATCCTGGTCATTGCCGGCAATAACAATGTTGTTAACATAGACCACTAGATAAATACAAAGACCCGAGGCAGAATGCCGACAGAATACAGAGTGATCAGCTTCACTCTGAATCGTGCCAAATTCCCGGATAACTGTGCTAAATTTAACAAACCAAGCTCAAGGAGACTGCTTTAGACCATAAAGTGACCGACGCAAGTGACATACAAGGCCACGAGACACCCCCTGAGCAACAAACCCAGGTGGTTTCTCCATATAAACTTCATCCTCAAGGTCACCGTGTAAAAAAAGCATTCTTAATATCCAGCTGATAGAGAGGCCAATGGCGAACAGCAGCCATGGATAGAAAAAGGCAGACTGATGCTATCTTAGCCACAGGAGAGAATGTATTACTCTAATCAAGCCCAAATATCTGAGTATATCCTTTGGCAAAAACATGAGCCTTTAGACGATCAATATTACCATCCGGGCCAACCTTGATTGCATACACCCAACGACAACCGATAGTAGCTTTACCTGAAGGAGGAGGGACATGCTCCCAAGTACCACTCATATTTAAAGCAGACATTTTGTCAATCATAGCCTGTCGCCATCCTGGATGAGACAATGCTTCACCTGTTGACTTAGGGATGGAAACAAAGGCAAAAAAGATAGAAAAGCATAATAGGGTGATGACAAGCGATGATAACTCAAACCGACATAATGGGGATTAGGATTAAGGGTGGTTCATATACCTTTTCGAAGTGCAATTGGTTGATTAAAAGGAGACAAGTCTACAGTATTAGCAGGGTCAGGTGCAGGACATGAATCAGTTGGGCCTAATGTTGGGTGCGGATGATGATGATATGTCAAAAGTGGTGTTCCTGTGGTAGAGAGTCTAGGAGGAGCCACATAAGACTCCTCAATGGTTGGAATGGATGAGATTTCTATAGTAGAAGATGAAGGAGGAGCTATAGGAGACTCGAGTAAGACTTCTGTGGTGGAATAAGAAGGAGGAGTTATAGTAGACTCCTTAAAGGTCGGAATAGGTAAGACCGCAGATATATCAAGGGGTTTAGAATGGTCAGAAGAGGTAAAGAAAGGTTTAGAATTAAAAAATATGACGTTAGAGGACATAAAGTACCTACGAGGATCAAGTGAGTAACAACGATATCCCTTTTGAACATGAGAATAACCAAGGAAGAGACACTTGAGAGCACGAGGAGATAACTTATCTTTTCCAGGGGCTAAGTTATGAATGAAACAAGTGCTCCCAAAAACACGAGGGGGAACAAAGTATACGGGTGATTGGGGAAACAATAATGCATACAGTATATGATATTGGATGGGGGAGGAAGACATCCGATTAACTAAATAACAAGCGGTGAGAACTGCATCGCCCTAAAAACGCAGCGGAACATGAGATTCAATGAGAAGTGTGCGAGCAGTCTCAATAATGTGCCTATTCTTTCTCTCTACAACCACATTTTACTGAGGGGTATAAGGATAAGAGGTCTGATGAATAATTCCTTAAGAAGTCATAAACTGCTGAAATTGAGTGGATAAATATTCTAACGCATTATCACTGCGAAAAGTGATTTTTAATTTCAGCACAAAACTTCTGGAATATAGAAAACAACTCAGAACGATCTTTCATTAAGAAAATCCAAGTACACCTTGAATATTCATCAATGAAACTGACAAAATAAATGAAATCCCAAGGTTGAGCTGACTCTACTAGGACCTCATATATCAGAATGAACTAAAGAAAAAATAGACTTTGCGTGACTCTCAATACTACGAGGATAGGAGGCTCGGATATGTTTCTCGAGCTGACATGACTCACACTCTAATGTGGATAAACTAGACAAACTAGGCACCATCTTCTGAAGCTTATATAAGCTTGGATGTCCTAAACGTCAGCGAATTAGGTCCGGGGGATCTGTAACTAAACATGCCTTGGAGGTTTTTAGGGAGTTAAGGTAGTAAAGCCCTTCTGATTCAATTCTTGTTCCAATCGCCTGCCTTGTATTGCGGTTCTGCATAATAAAAAAATTATCAATAAAATATATATCACAATGGAGGGAACAAGTCAAACGACTAACAGATGCAAGATTAAAAGGACAACCAGGGACATAGAGATATGAATCTAGAGTGATAGAGGGTAGGGGATTCACTTGTCCAACTCCTTTTGCTTTGGTTTGAGATCCATTGGCTAAAGTAATAGATGGAAGAGAATGTGAATACGCAATATTTGACAAAGATGATTTATTACCAGAAATATGATCAGAAGTGGCAGAGTCCACAACCCATTGTTCTGGAGGACTAGACTAGGAAACACAAGCAAAAGAATTACCAGCAACAGAAGTATTAGTCTGAGCGACAAAAGCTACTTGTGGAGATGTCTGCTTACTTGCTTGATACCAACGGAACTCATTATACTCCTATTCAGATAAAGAAAATCCATGGTTACCTGTAGTCTCAGTTTGAGCAACATAAGCATTTTTGGGTGGGCGGTCATGTAGAGAATAGCATACATCACGAGTGTGTCCAAGTTTATGAAAATAAGAGCATTTGGGTCAAGATCTTCCAAAATGACCTCCTCCTCATCTATTCTCCATAGTATGAGATGCCCGATTGTCCACTAATTAGGATACGAGGACAGATAAGTCAAGTGTATGTGATGAGCTCACTGGGTGACTAGGTGCCGCAGCAAGGCAAAGTAATCAATAGAATAATTCATCAACTGTGAGGACGGTCGGACTAGCCAAAATCTGGTCACGTACTGAATCAAGGTCATTAGGGAGTCTAGTGAGTGTAAGAACTAGAAACATCTTATGTCGTTGCTCTGTTGCTTTTCAATACTAGCAGAAACTGGCATCAATGTCTCAAATTCTTCGATGACTGCTTGAACTTGTCCCCAGTAAGTATCCAATTAGTATTTATTCAAGCTTGTCATTCGCGATATTACATCATAGAAAAGAGATATGTCATTAGTGTATAGATTACGAGCCTTTTACCAAACTAAATAATATGTCTGGAATGGACGGAACAAGGGCATCAACTTGGAATTAATAGATCACCACAAGATACTACATAACTGAGCATCGACCTTCCCCCGCTGCATTTTGGTCTTTTCATCACGTTCGCTAGCCTTTTTTGTTAAATTATCTTGAACTCATTGACCTTTACACCACAACTCGACCGATGAAGCCCAAGCTAAGTAGTTTGAACCTCCGATTAAAGCTTCTGAGGTAATCATAACATCGGAACTGCCAGAACCCGGGTTTCTAGACCCGAAAGTAGCAAATCCCAAAGACATCATTGGATTATCACCAAATAGCAGAAAGAATCAACTAACAACTCGTTGAAAGTAGACGAAGGAAACTATTTTTTTTTCTCACCGGAAAGTACTGTTCACGCCAGAAAAATCTCAAAGTGCTCGGTATTTGATTTTAACTTGATGGATAGGCTCGGAAAAACCAGGCGAAGACACTGTCCAAAAGAAAAATTTTGAAAATCTGGCCGGAACGGCCCTCATGCACCGGCGCATGGGACAGACGCGGCCAACGGCAAAACTCTGGCGGGCGTGTGAGGCGCGTGGAAGGGTTTTTTCAGGTGAAGTTTTCTGGGGTTTTGTTGGAATTCTCTCGCGGACCTTATGGTTGTGTTGGATTTTGCACAACACTGATAAATAATGACTTGGATGTAAAAAGTCACTTAGGTCACTGGAAAATTACACGGTGGTGACGGATTTCTTCCTGGATGTCACTGGAATGAAGCACAACGATAATTATCTCACCAATGCTTTGATACCATGTGAGAAAGCACGGGAGAAACTATATTATTGATGTATTTCATATGTAACAATAAGCCCGATATATATACACACAAAATGTCCTACTCATATTATATATTGGATTAGGGTTATTTATTTACTTCTATTTACATTAGTATTCTAACATAGGTCATGAGGTGCAATGAGGGCATCGGTTTCGTGGAATTTCGATTAATTTGCTTAGGGGATATTATTGTTGTTCTGTGAGTAAAGTGGTGCAAGTTGTGAATTCAACTAAGGTATGTAGTCTTGTTTAGGGCTGCGTGTACTTATTGATACGCGGAGCGTATGTTGGAAGCAAGTCGGGCATAGAATTTCGTATGTTGGAATTAGGCTCTAAGGCTTATTTGCTTGAATAAAGGGAATATCTTCAAAATTAATCGAGCTAATGTGCTCAACTGAGTTGTGGTAGCACGGAAAGGTGCATGAGGTGTTAAAGAGTAATTTCAGACTACTTCAGTATAGTTCTTAACACGTTTGAGGACGAACGTATGTTTAAGTGGGAGAAAATGTAACGACTCGACTGGTCATTTTGAGCTCTAGCATGCCATTCAGTAGTCTGAGGCCATGAACAACTTTATTTCAGGTATTATGACTTATACACATGGTCGAAATTGAATTACGGGAAGGTTAGAGTTGATTTGACGAGAAGATTCTTATTTTGGGAAGCTTAAAGTTAAAAGAATTAACTAGGATTGGATTTTTTAGTAAAAAATCTCAAAATCGGGATCTGAAGGTTTCAGCAAGTTTGTATGATGATTTTGGACTTGGGCGTATGCCTGGATCGGGTTGTGGATGAACCGGGAGAGTTTTGGCGCCTATTGTGGAAGCTAGAATTTAGAAGAAATTTTATAACTTTATCTTGAAGTGGATTTTAGGGTTATCTATGTCCGATTTGGGATTCCGAGTCTGGGAGTAGCACCGTATGGTGATTCCGAATTTGGGAGTGTGATCAGAAGTGAATTAGGAGGTTCGTAGGTCATTTTGGAGTCATTTGGCTAAAGATAGAAAATAAAAAGTTTTTGGAGAAGTTTGATGGAAGTGGATTTTTTTATATCAGGGTCAAATTCCGATTTCGGAAGTTGGAGTAGGTCCGTAATGTCAAATATAACTTGTGTGCAAAACTTGAAGTCAATTAGTCGTGATTTGATAGGTTTCGATATCGAAAGTAGAATTTTAAAGTTCTAAAGTTCATAAAACTTGAAATGGAGGCCGATTCGTGATTTTAGCATTGTTTGGTATGATTTGAGTCCTCGAGAATATCCGTGTTATGTTATGCAGTGGGTTGGTGTGATTGGACAGGGTCCCGGGGGCCTCAGATGTGTTTCGGATTGTATCGCGCTCGTATTTGATGTTTCAACATCGTTGCTTTGGATATAAAGGGGTACCATAATAAGCAAATAAGCTGCAAATTAAGTTTATTGAACCATTATATCTGTATCGTAATTATGGAGTCATAACAAAAAGAATCGTCAAATTTGGATATCGTATAAGGGAGTTATGCTCATTTTTGTGTCGAAAAATAGTATTGGTTGCTATCATAACAGCAGATGTTGTCATTTTTCCGCAGATGCAGAAACTGCTGGAGGCAGTGGGGTTTTTTAAAAATCAAAGTTTGGCTCATTTTTACTTTATTTCTTCCATGGGAGCCGATTTTGGAGCAAATTTGGAGTGTCTTTTTCATCACCAAGCATAAGGTAAGCGATCTCTACTAGTTTTGAGTATATACAAGGTTTATATATGGATTTAGACATGAAAAATTTGTAGAAAAGTGGTGTTTGAGGGTAAACCTAAAAGACTAGTATCCTTGTATTTGACCACGGTTTTGGGTATGGAATTTAGAAAAAATCATATATTTGAGTTCGTGAGGCTATGGATATATTTTATCTTCAAAAATTTTTGGATATCGGGCACGTGGGCCTAGGGTCATTTTTGTCAACTTTTCGATCGAGGTTAGAAATTTTCTAAATTGGATTATAATGAGCACCTTAACATATATTAATGGGTTTACATAATTATTGGCTAGCCTTGGAGCGTTGTGCATCGATTCGAGTCTTCGGAAGGGCGTGGAATGCCGGTTATGGATCTTCGAAGCAAGGTGAGTATCATTTCTAACCTTGTAAGAGGGAATTGTCCCCACTTGTGAAATAATTGGTTATGTGCTCCTAATTGTGGGGGTATGTAAACACGAGGTGATGAAAGTCTGTGTGTAGCTATTGTTATGCTATTATCCGGGTAGTTAAGACCCCAAAATATACTATACTTGGATTACTTGTGACCCTATTAATAGCTTAAATTGCTTAAATCACATCGAATTAGTAAATAAATTTCTAAATAGATAAAATTTCTTCTTTTCTTAAATAGTTAAAGATGAATTGTTTTCATTCGGCAATTACTTCGTGGATTTCTTGATTGACTGTCTATGTGTTTATGTTTTTTTGAGCAGGCCGAACACCTCGACAGATTAAATAGATACATCTATAGTTCGCACCGTTCGACCCTAGCCAGCACAGTTTATTTTCGATTGAAGCGGGTCGTACGCCTCGGTATGCTTTTCGCATGCTGGTATTGCTGCCTTGAACTTATTAAAGTTGTTATTGCATCTTCATGGATTGAGAATATTTGGATAATAACAAAAAGAAATTTTGGAAATTTCCTATAAAAGAAATAACTGTTTGCTTGTTTCCTTCTATTGGATTAAAATCATGTTTATAGAGAAGTCGACCATCTCGTCTCTACTTCTTCGAGATAAGACGGGATACTCATTGGGTACACGTTGTTTTTGAACTCATACTACACTTCTGTGTATTTTTGTTGCACATATATATGCAACTTTAGTGGCCTACTGGGCGTAGCAACACGGATGATTCGGAGGACTAGGTGAGTTGCATCATTCGAGGCGGCCCGCAACTAGTATAGTCCCTTCCAGTATATTGCATATACTTTCTGTCCACTTTATTCTACACGGATGTTTTATTTTATTTCATTCTTAGTAGACGTTCATGTACTTGTGACACCGGGTTCTGGGATGGTTATAGGATTGTTCAATATTAAGTTTGTTAAAGACTCCATGGTTATTTCTGTAAAGCTTATTATTTGTTATTTAATGTATAACGAAAAATGACTTCAACAAATATTAAAATTAGAATTTAATTAAGTATTTTGGTTAGCTTGCCTGACAGCGGTGTCCGGCGCCACCACGATCCTTAGTGGATTTTGGGTCGTGACACTAAATAACTTCAGCATCACAAAACTTCAGCTACTAGAATGCTTAAGTTCAGTACTTACAAACAAAAATTCCACCACACTTGGTTCAGCAATTTTTATTGCTTCAGTCTCGTCTACTAGAATGGTAAAGTTTGCGTGATTGCCTTTGCTACTTCAGGCACGTATGCTGAAGTTACGCGAAATAGTGAGTACACTTACAAAAATTTTTTTGCAAAACGGGTAAAAATTAAAACGTGACCCAAAAAACGGGTATAGATACAAATGCTCCACTAAAATCAAGGATTGCTGATTTGTGATTGAAAACTATAAGACCCATCGATTTAATAATGAACAAAGAGAGAAGATCACTTTTAGCCGGTCGGAGAAAACAAATAGCATTCGGTAGCCATAAATATTAGTTAGATAACTCATAACCCCAAACTAATTATACCGACTAGCCACAACTTACATGTTCCTATTTTCACCATCAGCACTCAAGTTCAACCTAGAAGCTATTATGATATTTGAAGTGAACGCCTGAAATTATTGTGTCGAAGGTCCAACAAATAGAAATATTTGAGGAAAAGGTTAATTACTTGCTCGATTCTTATATAAAAATAATCTGGGATGTTGCTTTTTCTTTATTTTTCAATAAGTTAGCAGTTTGAATAGGCCAATAAGTTAGCAATTTTATTCTTTTGTACAACTAAGACTTTGTTTGAAATTAAGAAATCTGTTGAAAGTCAACACCCGAAAAAATTACAATAATATAAAGTAAAGAAAAGAATGTTACTTTATTGTGCACGTTTGTGTGAAATAAAGAAAATACAGATTATGGAAAAATTGTTTTATGAGAAAAAACTTTCTCATGAACTACAAGACGAAAAGTAAAACTATAGTTATGATTTTATGATATGATAAATATAAAATTTAATTTTTTTCACTGTTCTTTTAGTTTCCTGAAAAACATAAAGGTATTATGGATATACTAATGATATATTATGGATACATTGCAAGATGCACAATACACTTTATATATAAATTTTATGCAATGTATATACAAAATAATCTGTCACTATACAAAAAATATACAAATAGACTGTCACTATACAAAAAATATACAAATAGACTGTCACTATACAAAAAATATACAAAATAAACTGTCAATACACAAAAAATATATAAAATAGATGTAACTATACAAAATATATACAAAAAAGTCTGTCATTATACAAAAATACATGATACACTTCAAATACACAGTGTGCACACATTACACATAAAAATTGTATGTAATTTATATAATTATGTTCACATATTAGAAAATACACATTATATACAATTTTGATACATTGTTCAGACAGATTATACTTTCACGATACAAAATATATACACTTAGATATACAAGAGGTAGGCTCAATATACACCAAGGATACAATGTCGAACTTAGGATACAATATTTATACATTGCAAAATAAATATGTATATAATGCGTCAGGAAGGGGTCAAACCTACGACCTTTAGCTTAGGAAGCAAGTGCCTATCCACTGAGCTACAAGCACCTACGTTGTCATACTCATTCCTTTCGGCTACTGTATCATTTTTTGTAAGTAGGACAAAACATAGGCTATTAAAATTTTGAGGGGCTATAGAGGGTAGTTTTCTCATGAACAAATGGGGCGGTAGCAAGGATAACTATTCAGAAATAGCCATTTGTCAGCCCTATTTAATTTAAATAGCGGTTGTTAAGGAGTTTCAAATTCCATAAGTCTCAAGAAATTTCATCCATTAAATTTGAAACTCTACGACTATGGCTATTTTACATTACAACAATGAAAAGTGGTTAGCCCCCGTTATTACTATTGTTTGCAGTGTGATCTTGAGCCTGATATATTGATATTTAACTCTCTGGACGAGTCCTCAGTGGCTTTATTTTTTAGCCTAACGTCCATTTATATTCTACTAACTAATAATTCACATATAAATTACAATAGAAGTATTTGAAGTGTACGAAATATCGAAAACCTTTAAAAGATATCAAAAATTATTAAATTTACGAACAAGCCGACATATATGCATCAATATTCAACACGATTTAAAGTTCCCTACCATCGTATTTCTTGTCACAATGATATTTTGAGTCATTTGCCAAATGCAAAATCTGATTTGAAATCCAATTTCTTGAGAATAATAAAAAAGAATAAGACACATATTAAACATATTCAACTTGCCTTAGTATATAGATAGTGTTATGACTAATGTCCTAGTCCAATTAATACCGCCAGCGTTGTGAATCTTCATATTTTGAATATAACATAATAACAATAGCTAATCCTTTTATTTAAAAATAACCATAATAACCAAATCTGAATTCTCATTAGAAAATCCAATATGAAGGGATAAAGTGCTCTCGACTATATAGCCTTTAGCCAGTCGCGAAGCTATATTTTTTAAAGACCTTTATCGAAAAATTACATTATATAAGTAGATAAATAATTAAATTTTAGAGGTATATAATAAATTATTAAACACCCTTTATTAAAGAATTATTTTTTAAATTCTTTCAAATTTAAAAATTCATGAGTAAATTCCTAGCTTCGTTATTGCCTTTAACCTGCACTATAAATTGGTTGGAACCACAAATGAATTAAAATTATGTTCCATAAATTTTTTTTATTACTACTATATAACATACTCCTAGCTTTTATACCAACTAGACAAATCAAGACAGGTGTTTTTGACCTTATATTGGTAGCATTAATTAGGCTCAAATCAAGAATTCAAGAACTTAAACAAATCACCCTGTATTTATGATTTAGGACTTAAAACAAATATAAATATTATTCCGTCAGAAAATTCGAAGGACAGAGACGTCTCCTTAACATGTGAAATGCCTCGAGAATGATACAATTAGGAACAACTCCACTAATACTCAAACTAACACCCACTTGAGCCTTAAGGACCAGATTCTTCACCTTGACCAAGAGATAAGCAAACTATATTTTATGTCTATCTAATATAGAAAAAATTTAACAATAAAGCTTGTGGTGGAGAGTAATAGATACCCTTTCATCTTTAATTAGAGAGGTCATGAGTTCAAGTTCCTCGTATGAAATCATTTTTGTTACAAAATGCTTTACTTCAATAAGATTTCTCGATGAAAATTCCGATTGATTCGATCGCAAATGAGGTCAACAAAGTCAGACCTTGTTTTAATAATTTTTGTAATGGAATCCATCGCAACTTTTTATTGTTTTTTTTTTCAATCGAGTCGGTCGCTAAATACCTTCGCTGTATTTTTCGCCAAATTTTGCTAACGGATATATAGGAAATATTTGCTTTAACTATTAATAAAAATTAGAAAATATATGTTTAGACCATTTCTGATCGATTCCATCGGAAATTTTCCGACTACTTTTCCTGATAGGAATATTTCGATTGGAAATGAGTCAATTTTTAGTAGTGCCAATACGAATATCGGACGCCTAATAGAAAACCAAATAAAAATATAGAGAACTTTCACATGAGAAGAAAAACTTTGACTAAGATCTCAAAAACATTAATTGTTATATGGTTACGCCTAAGGTTGTACATGGATCGGGTAGGTTCAATTTTTATCAAAATCAAATCAAATCAACTATATCGGTCTGGATTGGTTCGGTTTTGTCAGGTTTTTCGTTACGTAAATATTATTTGAATCTTACTTTGTTATATTTTTTATAAGTAAATATATATTTAGTAAGAAAATATAAAAATTGACAAATATATTATCTATTAAATATTTTTATGGGAGAATTTTCTTAGTAACACATAATATTTATTTTTTTGGCCATCTAACAATAATATTTTGTTGATGTACTCTTTCAAGGTTAATCAAATTTAGTAATAAAATATAAAAATGAATATGATACCTAAATAATAATAATCACTTCACATTCGAAAAATATAAAAATTATACATCTTAACATAAGATATGAATATGGAAGAACAAAGAGATTAATGCATTTCAGTAACACTTGATAAGAAAGTAATTATAAAACCCATTATTTAAGGTTAATAAATATGGAGCATTCATTGTCTATAAAATAATATTTTATCCCGCAATAGACATTTTTTCAAGAAAATGCTATATAAAATCTTAAAAGTATATATATAAATTATATATTTATATGTCGGGATGGTTCGAATTTTTTAATCAATACCAAACCAAACATAATCAGATTTTTTAATCGATTTGATTGTTCGATTTGTACCGCCCTAGTTAGGCCATATGCAACTAGGTAGTAGGTAACCCATTGAAAGTACATGAGGAGTGTGGGGGGAGGGGGTAAATTGCTTATTTTTAATAACTTTTATAAGTAGTTGATTGGTTTACTAATTAGTCGATTTGAAATAAGAATAATATAATATAATAAATGCATAAATGTAATACAGAAAATAAAGACATCAAGATTTTTATATTAGTTTGTATTCAATGTAATCCTAGTCTGGTCCCCTTGTGTTGCAAGGGTGTTCTCTTTCAGTGATCGATGTTTCGTGAGTACAAAATGAATGTTGTAACTTTACACAATAGTTTAGTCTATACTTCTTTCCTTGATACAATGCCCCACCGGTGTTTATCTTTTTCTTCTCTCACAAGTTACATAACAGATCTAATGAAATTACAATGCCTATTTGGAGTAGAACAAAAAGAGGGTATATTGTTCGATCAAAGTATATGTCTTCAAGTCTAGAGTGATCATATATATATATATACTTTTCAGGAGGCCTTAGAATCTGGAGAGTTTGCAAACCTAAGAGATTTGATCCTTGAAAGGGATCACAAATTGATTTTCTTCAAGAATAAGGTTAATTCTCGTTACTCTTCCTTGACGTGTGGACTTGACGGCTTTCCATCTCTAAGTCTTGATATCCGCCAGATTTGCTGATTCCCGGTGATTATGTTTCCCTTAAATCTAGGACCTTCCAGTAATAACTTCTGATTGATTATCTTTGTCGGATCTTTAGTGCTTCTTTCCTTTTTAACGTTGATTCCTTCTCCTTGATTGCTTCAGTCAATCTCTCATTCATTTCTTCCTTCAGTTTATCCCCGTTAATGTATGATCTTCCTTTTGTACTACAATCTCGATTAATTTCCTTGAGTCCCTACACCAAAAATTATATATATATATATATATATATATATAACACCAAAAGTAATTATATTATTTTTCATCATTAAAATTAAAATCTAATACCCCTATCATAATTCTCATGTTATGATCTTTATTTTTAGTGCATTAAATTTTCTTGAACCATAGTTTTATAAAATTAGACCATAGGTTCAGACAGATAATGAAGTTGTACGCAGAGATTGGATCTATTCACGTGTACCTACCGCCCACATATAATCATAAGGGAATTATAGCAACCTTTTATTATCATAAACTAAATCTAGTATTAAATAATGAGATTTAATTTTTTTCTTCTGTTCCGTGACCACGAATAGTCAAAACCCTAAACCTTTCTCAAGAGTCAATCATGTACTACTACAGAACATAATAATAGTACCAAATAAAGCACTAGCGGGAGTTGGACCAATAACAAATATATACAGCACTTTTGAAGTCTATACCTAGGTTTAGGGATGTACATAGTCCGGGTTGGTTCGGATTTTTCAATTACCAAACCAAGCCAATAATATCGGATTTTTAAATCTATAACCCAAACCAAATCAACGAAATCGGGTTTTTCAATCTCGGGTTTTCGGGTTTTAGATTTTTTTTCCGATAAGTCTTCATAGCACAAATATATAACTTGTGCTCCACATACTTCTCTAATCCTACAAGGATACAACTATATAATATATTTTTTTAAGAAAATAATACAATAATATGAGAGATGTCATAACATTGTAATAAATATTCAATAACAAAAATACTAAAATCCAAAAGAAAATATTACTAAGTAATAAGCCATAATAAATATTAACATAATCTAAAAATACTATATAAGTCATGCTTAAATAAGTACAACTATATGTATATTAGTTACACAATTAAGCGCTAAAGAAAAAGATAAACTAAGTTATGCATTTTCAATATAAACAATGCAAAACTAAAAAATAGATATCCACACTAGTGTCATTTCCAGTGTTGAATTGAATTTTCTTAGTTAGTGTTTGGCTCAAAAGTTGTTTAGCACCTTTTAAGCAAATCAATCGATAAAGATGAAGGGGTAAATCCTAGTTAAAGATAATTAACTCTAGATCCGAGATTAGTAGGGGAAGTAGAAAAGCATAGTCAAATATAAATGTTGATGGCGATTATGTTCATATTTTATAGCATAAATAAAGATGCATTAAATAATAAAAATATGCGTAAAGGGTAAGATTCACCCGGTCTTTAGTGAGACTGGTCTTCTTTCTTTTCATAAAGATGAGTAATAGATGTGTACAAGAACTTCATGACCATTTTTGGATATGATGAAAGTATTGAATCACATATTCTCTCCTTTTTTTGGAGAGGTATGTTTACACATTTTCTAGAGAGAGGGGAAGAGAACCTCCGCCCTCTTTGTCAATGTTAGAGTCTCCATTATATTACAGGAGACCTTCCTCGAAAGAATAAAAAAGGTACAATTTACAGGGAATATTTGATAGAATATTCCTTTTGAGTTTTCCAAGGCAAACCAGGTGCTACGTGGTCCGCACGCCCACGACCGTTGCTGACGGTCTGACCTTAGTTTGTACGCCCACGACCATTGCTGATGGTCCGACCTTGGTGTGTACGCCCATAGCCGTTGCTGACGGTCCGACTTTGGTCTATACGCCCACGACCGTTGCTGACGGTCCGACCTTTGTCTGTACGCCCACGACTGTTGCTGACGGTCCGACCTTACTCTGTACGCCCACGACCGTTGATGACGGTCCGACGTTGGTCCGTACGCCCACGACCGTTGATGACGGTCCGACCTTGGTGCGTACGCCCATGACCGTTGATGACGGTCCGACCTTGGTCTGTACGCCTACGACCATTGATCACGGTCCAACCTTGGTCTGTATGCCCACGGCCATTGATGACGGTCCGACCTAAAATCTGTACACCCACGAACGTGAAATTTATTTGAATTACTACCTTTATGAACTATAAAATTTATTGGACCATTCAAGAATTTTAATTCCAAACTTGAAACAATATGTTTAAAGATAAAAGTGTGAAAAAGTTTAAGGAATATTTATGAATTGTATTAAAAATAAATATTTATATGTATAAAATATTTATAAAAATTGAATAAATGTAATATCGGGTTGGTTTGATTTCGGTTTGACCTTTTTTTGTTAAAGCCAAACCAAACCAAACCCATTATGATCGGGTTATTTTTTCCAACACCAAACCAAGTCAAACCAACCCATGATCGGATTTTTTTTCCGATTTGACTCGAATTACATGTTTAATGCGATTTATCGGTTTTATTTGTACACCTCAACCTAGGTTGAATTAACCACATATAGACTATAGTTCGATAGACCTTTTTTTCCTTCTATAGTTCCATAAAAGTACTGCTCGGTTCTCGTATTATTTATTTTATAGTAATGAAGTCGACAAACTAAAGTTGAATTAAAGTAAATACAATGAAAGAAATTGATAATTGAAGTACTCCACTTTAATAATCAAAGGAGTTAGTACCAGCTTTTTCGCTTCTTTCTAGCTTAAAGGCATCACATATTATGTCTAACAATTAACAAAGAAAAGAGTTTCACATAGAAGCTTCGACGAACGTATAATATGTTGGAAAAAATAATTATGGAGAATAGGATTTATCAAAGCTTGAAGGGCGTATCAAGTACAATATCTTTAAGAATATTTCGTCTATACACTAATGAATAAAATTAGTCATATCTTTCAAGATTTAATAAGTTTTCGCAGTTATAAAATTGAGAACAGAACTAACAGAAAATTCAAGAAAGAAACCCAGCATATAGAAGAAAAAAGATGATTTAAAAAATTATGTCAGAAAAGTATGTCTTTAGCTCTCTAAAGACCGTGTTTATGTTGGTACTGCTCCAACACTAGATAACGGCTAGATAACAGTTAGTTTGACTCTATTAAATATAAAATATATAATTTACTATATAATAAGTAAATATAAAAATGATTTTATCATAAAAAGACGAATTCATCCAAATTAATATAATGGACATTCCCTTTTGAGTATCACTAATTTTTATTTATGTATATCGGCTAAGAATATTAAATTTGGTTAGGCCATATGGAACTAGGCAACTCATCTTTAGCCATGCTTTATCTACTTGGATATCTTGAACCACAATTTAATTGATGCCAAAGCTAGGCAATGGAATAGTAGCCGCGGCCAAAAATGAAAGAAAAGAAGAGAAGAAGGAAAAGAGAGAATGAAAGAAGCTATTCTTGGGTTAACTAAGATATTTTCATTCATAAGATCTCCCAAATGTGCTGAATAACAATCTATATAAAGGAATATTCCTTCAGGATCACAGCCTGCACAAGAAGGAAATTTCCAGCTAACAACATGTACTATCGAAGGACCAAAAGTGTCCAAAATTAGAAACAGTACAGACTCAATTGCAAATAACTAAACTTTAACTTAAAACTTAATGGGACCTATGTGTAACTAATGAAACTTCAACTCTTCAGCTGCTTCCAACGAACTTAACTGCTTGGTACCTCTGCGCAAGCACGAGGTACACTCCTAAATGCTCGATCTTCTTCTTCTTGCATCATTGCCCTGATCTAAAAACCTTCCTTGTCCTCAAGGAAGAATGTAGGAAACTTCATCTTCATCACAGCAAAATCTTCCCATGTTGCTTGATCATTTGTCATCTGCAACCACTGGACTAAGATTTGAGGAATTGCCTTATTTCCGCGCTTGATCATTCTTCTATCCAATATCTCCTGATGCTCCACACAATAGGGACTGGTAACATCAATCATTGGAGGATGATTGAACATTTCAGGAATTGCATGACATGGTTTCAGCTGTGAAACATGAAAAGTGGGGTGGATATTGACATGTAAGGGAAGGGATAGTTTGTAAGCAACTGAGCCAATCTTTTGCAGAATCTAATATGGACCATAGTACTTAGCAGATAGCTTGGATAAAGACTGGTTTGAGAGGGTGATTTGCCTATAAGGTTGAAGCTTTAGATAGACCCAATCCCCTTCAGCATAGCTCCTATCAACCCTATGTTTGTTGGCTAGACTGGATATCCTTTGTTGTGCTATATGGATATGAAACTTCAGCAGCTGAATCTTCAACTCTCTTGTAATGAGACTTCTAACTACCTCTTCATATGCAGCATCACCAGGCAGATATGGTAGATGAGTGGGAGGGGATTGACCATAAAGAGCCTCATAGGGAGTAGTCTGGATTGCTGAATGGAAGGTGGTGTTATACCACCATTCTGCTAGGGATAGATAGGCTGCACAATCCTGTTGGCTATCAGAGCAAAAACACCTTAAGTAAGTCTCCACATTCCTGTTAAGCACTTCAGTCTGATCATCTGTTTGAGGGTGATAAGCTGTGGAAGTGCTGAGAGTTACTCCTTGCATAGCAAACAAATCCTGCCAAACCTTGCTCATGAAGATAGGATCCCTATCACTGACTATATTCTCTGGCATCCCATGTAGTTTATAGACATGATCCAAGTACACTTGTGCTACAGAAGTAGCAGTGTAAGGGTGACTTATAGCTAAGAAGTGACCATACTTAGTAAGTCTGTCTACTACCACCAAGATTGTGGTTTTTCCCTTAGACTTTGGTAATCCATCAATGAAGTCCATGCTGATGCTGGTCCAAGCAGAACCTAGGATCTGTAATGGCTGCAGAAGTCCAAGATAGCCACTGTTATCATATTTGCTCCTCTGGCAGGTGGCACACTGTCTCACATGGGCTGTTACATCCTCCTTGAGTCCCTTCCAATAGAAAAGGTTTGATAACCTTTTGTATATGTTTTCTATCCCAGAATGACCACCTACTGGCTTGTCATGCCATATCTACATAATCTCCTTCTTAATAGAGCTATCATTCCTAATTACTAACTTGCCCTTCCTTCTAAGTTGCTGATTCACAAAGGTATATCCCTTATTATCCTCCCTTTGTTCTTGAATGTGCCTAATAATCTCTGCAACCTCCCTGTCCTTCTCCCAATTGTCCTTGATTCTCTGAAGAAGTTCATTGCTGGTTGGAGAAAGCAGTATCATGGCTAACTCTCCTGAGGGAATTCTGGATAGGGAGTCAGCAGCCTTGTTCTCCCTTCCCTTCTTATACTCTATCATAAAGTCAAACTGCATAAGCTTGGCTATCCATTTCATTTGTGATCCAGTGTGAAGTTTCTGTTCTAATAGGAACTTAAGTGCCTTTTGATCAGTCTTTACCATAAATTGTCTTCCCATCAAGTACTGTGCCCATTTAGTGACAGCCATAACAAGAGCCAACAACTCCTTATCATAGACTGATAAAGCTAAGTGTCTCCCTGACAACCCTTTACTGAGATAAGCTATGGGGTGTCCTCCTTACATTAGCACAGCTTCCACACCATAATCATATGCATCAGTTTCCACAACAAATGTGAGCTGATTGTTGGGTAGAACCAGCACTGGTGCTGAAATAAGGGCCAGCTTCAGTTGGTTGAATGTTGTCTCAGACTTCATAGACCACTGGAAGCCATCTTTCTTGAGCATGTCTGTTAGAGGCCTACTGATCACTACATAGTGCTTAATGAATCTCCTGTAATAGCCTGGTAGACCTAAAAATCCCCTTAATTCCCTGAGTTTCTTAGGTAGAGGCCATGACTGCACTGCTGCAATCTTTTTAGGGTCTGTTGCCACCCTTTCAGCAGATATAATGTGCCCAGGTATTCAATCCTGCCAGCTCCAAAAGAACATTTAGAGTTCCTAGCAAACAAGTGATGCTTTACTAACAGATCAAAGGTTATTCTCAAATGCCTTATGTGTTCAGACATATCTCTACTGAATACTAATATGTCATCAAAGAACACCAAGATAAACTTTCTGAGATGCTCCTTGAACACATGATTCATCAGACTTTGGAAGCATGAAGGAGCATTGGTGAGTCCAAATGGCATTACCAAGTACTCATAATGCCCTGAATGAGTCCTGAATGATGTCTTAGCTATATCTTCTGCTGTCATCCTTATCTGATGATATCCAGATCTAAGATCTATCTTGGAATAGATCTGTGAGCCCCCAAGCTCATCCAACAGCTCCTCTATGATAGGAATAGGGAACTTATCCTTAATAGTCACCTTGTTCAGGCCTCTGTAGTCCACACATAACCTCCAGCTTCTATCCTTCTTACCCACCAAAACTACTGGAGATGCATATGGGCTAGAACTTGGTTGCACAATCCCTTGATCTAGCATGTCTTGCACTAGCTTCTCAATAACATCCTTCTGTGATGAAAAGTACCTGTAGGGTCTGAGATTCACAGGGTTGCACCCTTCTTGCAATGGAATCCTATGATCAAATGGACCCCTACAGGGAGGTAGTCCTTTAGGATCATCAAACAACATCTGATATTCATCAATCAAAGGTTGTAGCTGGGAAGGTATGTTGGAGCTAGATTCAGTAAGTGCTTCCTCCCTAGGTAATACCCTCAGCATGAACAACTGCCCCCCATTGTTGACTAACTTGTCCAATTTTTTAGCCCCCACAGTCTTCACCTTGTCTACTTCCCCCTTAAGCATGCATTCCTTTCCTTGGTAGTTGAATCCCAAGGTAAGTTCCTGAAAGTTCAGCTTGAGATCACCTAATGGTAGCAGCCACTGCACCCCCAATATCAAGTCACAGGAGCCTAAGGGAAGCAGTAGGAAGTCTGCAGTGTATGTGACCCCTTGCAGCAATCAAGTCAAATCCTTACAGAGCTCAGTGGTTTGTCTATTGTTTCCATCTGCTACATTTATGGTTTGAGGATTAATCTTGAGAGTATTAACCCCCAAACTCCTTGCTACATCATTATCAATGAAGTTATGTGTGCTCCCTGGATCCACCAATATACTTAAGGGCCTCTGTTGGCAATAACCAGTCACCCTCAAGTTATGAAAAGTGGGGACTCCATGAAGAGCATGGACTGAGATCTCACACAATTCCTCTTTCACCTCTTCACCTGCTTCTTCAGTTGGTTCTGCAGGCTCTTCAAGCAATTCCAGATCTCCTGTTTCTTCCTCCTCTTGTACCTCCTCTTCAACTTCTAACAAGTATAGTTGTTTGGAGTGGCCACATTGTGCCCAGGGAAGAATTTCTCATCACAAAAGAAACACAACCCTTTCTGCCTCTTCTCATTCATCTCAGCAGTAGTGAGCTTCCTGGTATTACCTTTGTTCCAATTAGCAGCAGCCTCCCTCTTTAACATATTACTTTCCTTCTTGTGGAATCCACCTTTTGTAGCAGTTCCATAGCTGTGACTCTTAGAATGGGATGGTCCTCCACTGTGCAGTGTGGACCTTATCATTTTTAGTTGAGCATTCATCTGTGCTTCAGTGTTCCTTGCTAGCTGATAGGCCTGGGGTAGGGAAAAGGGCCTATGGTTCTTCACAGTGAAGCCAATCTCAGGTTTAAGGCCAGTGATAAATGCACTAATAGCATACTCAGGAAGAATGTGCAACCTAGTCATGATTTTATCAAACTCCCTCTGGTAGTCCTCCACCATTCCCCCTTGCCTGATCAATTTAAGCTCTGCCATAGGATCAATATGCTCAGCCCCAAATCTATCAATAAGAGCATACACATACTCTTCCCAACTGGGGAAATGTAAGTGAGTTCTACTTCTCAGATAAGCCAAGTGCCATTCAATGGCTAAATCATCAAAGTGTATAGAAGCCACTTTAACTCTTTGGCTGTAATCAACCTCATCTAAAGAGAAAAACTGTTCTACCTTACAGAGCCAAGCTCTTAAGTTGAGGCCATTGAATCGAAGGAACTCCAGCTTAGTCATTCTTGTTAGATTTGCTCCCCCTAGGTGAAGTTGTAGAAGAGTTCTCAGCTGTGTTGGCAGGTTCACACCCACCAGTCTGTCTAGCTGAGGGCTGTCCCTGAGCTTGCCCTCCTCCATTGACACCCATAGCTCCAGCTGTAGGATACCTTTGCATAGGTGCTGGAATGGTAGGTCTATGAGGAGATGAAGTTCCTCTAGGTCCTTGGAACTGAGGCAATGGTCCAAAGCCTAGATGATAAGCAACAGGAGAAAACTGATTGGATGTGGCTCCTCCATGTACCCACGCAGCAGGATTACCTGTGGGAGTATAGATCTCACCACCACCATCAACATCTTCTATTCCTTTACCTCTGTCGTACCTTTTCACAGCTTCAATCGATTCCTTCAACTCAGCAAAAGCTCTTTCATGTTGGTTCTCTAGTTGAGTTTGTCTTACTGAAAAGTTGGCTATCTCCATTGTCATTCTTTCGAACATAGATTTGATTTCATCCATGTTTGCCATTTCCTTTACCCACAGAGCTCGGGAGTGCTCTGATACCAAATGATGCCAAAGCTGGGCAATGGAACAGTAGCCGCGGCCAAAAATGGAAGAAAAGAAGAGAAGAATGAAAATAGAGAATGAAAGAAGCTATTCTAGGGTTAACTAAGATATTTTCATTCATAAGATCTCCCAAATGTGCTGAATAACAATCTATATAAAGGAATATTCCTTCAGGACCACAGCCTGCACAAGAAGGAAATTTCCAGCTAACAACATGTGCTATCGAAGGACCAAAAGTGTTCAAAATTAGAAACAGTATAGACTCAATTGCAAATAATTAAACTTTAACTTAAACTTAATAGGACTTAAGTGTAACTAATGAAACTTCAACTCTTCAGCTGCTTCCAACGAACTTAACTGCTTGGTACCTCTGCGCAAGCACGAGGTACTACTCCTGAATGCTCGATATTCTTCTTCTTGCATCATTAATTTCGCTTTTTATAAGGTGATATTCTATTAAATATCTTTTAAATAAATTGATAGTGTTAAAATTCTTTTTATTATCTAAAACTAAAAGTAGAGCTGCTCTTCATATCGGACTGACCATGAAAAGATTGGATCCATTCACGTGTACCTGTACCAGCCACTTTTCATTAGGGAATTATGGCATCCTTTTGATCAGTTACGATATAATTATAAACTAAGTTTAAATACTATATTGTTTAATTTTTCCATAAGATTGGTCAAACCCCTAAACTCTTCTCAAGAGTCAATCGTATAAACAGAAGATACCAAATAAAGCATTAGCAGGAATTGGACAATCAACACCAAAAATAAATCACTTTGGAAGTCAATAATAGCTAGCTAGGTTCAAGTAAGCAAAAATATACCGTATAGTCGCTTTCTAAATAGTACTTAGTTGAAAAAATACATATTTTTTGTATATTTATATTGTTGCGTACAATAGATCTTTATGGTCCAACTCATCCCAGCCCTCCGTGCATAGCGGAAACTTAGTGCATCGGACTACCTTTTAATACATTTCTATATGTTATATACAAAAATATACAAATTTATACACATTTACGACTACTGAATGTAAATACTAAATAGTTTTGGTCGGCAGGTAAGTGATATACGCCCTTGAAGTAATTATATTCTCTCTTCTGTTTTTTAGCTTTCCATCTAATGTCCGATATCCGCATTAGAGCCCTGATTAATTCGAATTCGTATCGCGTAAGATCCATTTAACGGGAAACGGCTCCCTCTGTGGATTTTTTTCATACCCAAGAAGTAATCATATACAGTTCAATATAGCACTTTTTCCTTCTATCATTTACAAAAAGTACTCAGGCTTCTTATTAGATACTTTAATAAGTCGATAAATTAAAGTCAAATTAAAGTTAAAGAAATAAATTGAAGTAATTCCTACTATTATTTTAAGGAATTATAGTACAAAAAAATTTTCTTTTCTTTTTCTAGCTTAAAAAGAATCAAATAATAGAAGAAGTTAAGAAAACTGTATACAGATCTCATTGTTGACCAAGAAAGAGTACAAAATAAAAGTAATTATTTTTATATACCGTGTATTTACGTTGACTTTCAACTGCCCATGCTACCATGCTTAATGTCACAGGCAAATTTTCACTGTTTTTAATTATTCCTTTAGTTTATTCTATCAATTTAATTTTATATTAGGGTTTGCTTCAGTATATTAATCATCTCGTAAAAGACAAGAGGACAGAAACCATATTTTCATGTAAATGTTCACAAAGGCATCTAACTGATTATTCAAGATTGAAGGAATCCTAGGGTGGCTAAACCAAATTTGTAAAAGAAATTTCACTACAATCCTTTTCTTTTTCAAGTATAAAATTTTACTTTTACTGTTTGATCCTAGCTTGTCATGTAGCGTTAGATAGAGTCAGAGCCAGAATTTACAATTGATGAATTTTGAACTTGTCGGACTCATAGTTCATTTTAATTACTGGATTCGCAATTCAATAAGGATTTCTTAATACAAATATAGAGTATAAGTAAAAGCAAGTGAATTTGTTCGAACAGTAACTCATGTTGTAGCTTCACCCCGAGTTTCATGCAAAAATATTATCATCCCTTATAAAACACTAACACTGTCTGTTAAACTATTCAAAGATTTTAATTAAGGGTTTTACATATTGAAATAAAAGAAAGTAAGTTTATGCCTATATAATACTATCAATTTGTTTAAAGTACGTACTCTCCCCATTATATTGGCTGCAATTTCTGCGAAATACAAAGAGAAGAAACTTTATAAAAATTTGTCCCTATAATTGAGGAAATATTCTAGCTTTCAACTTGGCCAAAGTTTGGCAAAAAGGCAATAACAAGCTAGTTGCTGCAATGTACATCTACTCATCAAAATATATACTACTACGTACTACTACTATATGTATGTTCATACTAATTAAAGTCAACCTTTGCCAACCTCTTTATGTGTATTTTCTAGTATAAATTCCTTCATGTTCACTCTATTATATCGTCAAAATTTTGATTACTTCTTTCTTTCAACCTACATTTGGTGTAAGCTTGAGGTTTTGCTTTATTAAGCTTATTTTGCTCAAGAAGAAAAGGCTCAAATATATTCTGTTTCTTATAATTCTCTCGTTATTTCTTTATTCCCAAGGTAATGTTGTTGCACATTCACTTTCTAATTGATATATTTATTGCTCTTTTTTATTTATTTATTAGATTATTAGGGAGAAAGAATGAAATACATGCATTCTTGGAAGTTGGGTTTTGACAATTTGAGATTCTAAGTGGTTTTAACATTAATTTCGGAAACTGTGTGTGTATCTTTGAGTTTTATGCAAGTGAAATATATACTTTATTATGGAATGTTAATAAGGTATTGTGTCCCCGGAAGCATTGCTCTCGGAGATGTGTATCTTGGGAAAAAAAATGAAAATTTTGAAAAATGATCTTTGAAAAATTCATTTTCGAAAAATCTTCAAAAATTTGCAAAATTTCATGGACAAACACGTTTTTGAAAAAGTTCCGAAAAAAAAAATCTATGGACAAATGTTCCTAAGTGGTTTTAACATTTTGGAAATTGTATGTATCTTTGAGTTTTTTGCAAGTGAAATATATACCTTATTATGGAGTGTTAAGTTTAAAAGATTCATGTGATCAAGAACTTTGAGTATATTCTATATTTCAACGTTTTTTGTCTTTCTATTTTTTGGTCATTTAAGTATAATAGCAGCCGCTGCTTTCCCAACCTAAAGTAATCCGTTTAGTTTCCTTATTGTATTTCTTAATTATGTTATAAGTAATTGATAATTAAGTACTTAGTAATAATGATAATTGATTAAAGTTTTTAATTAATGTGTTTGAAGTAACAGTTTGATGTTTTTTATTTACTGTGGTCTGTGGCTAATTAATTAAGCTTTTTGAAAACTTTATCTAAAGTCTGTGTGTTTCCTTATTTTTCATGTTACTAATGGATATTTTAAGGTAGTTGTCAGTAGTTTTACGTGACTTAGTATATAAATATTTTTACTCTGCTACTGTATAGAAGCTAATTAACTCTCTATACCTCTTATAAATCACTTTCTCATCTTTCATATAATGTGTTCTATTTTGTATTTTTTTTTCTTTTTGGTATGTGCATGTTACTAAGGATGTTGAGCATCAAGGTTGTAGGTTAAAGGAAGTTGTGAATATTTCTAGAGCGAGACTAGCGAGTTAGGAACTAGTCTTAGGATACTACTCATTAGTTACTGATGTGAGACTTTACAACAACAACAACAACAACAACAACCCAGTATAATCCCACTTAGTGGGGTCTGGGGAGGGTAGTGTGTACGCAGATCTTACCTCTACCCTGGGGTAGAGAGGCTGTTTCCAAATAGACCCCCGACATCCTTCCCTCCAAGAACTTCCCACCTTGCTCTTGGGGATACTCCAACTCACAACCTCTCGGTTGGAAGTGGGGGTTGCTTACTGATGTGAGACTTTATCTGTTGGATATTAGTGTACCTTTCTTTCACCCTTTTTCGTCATCTTTTTTGTATTTCTTATATTTCATATATTGCTGTTATTTTGTTATTTTATGTATATGATGTATTTTATGTTATTTTATTATGAGTATATTGATAATATTAATATATCTTTCTTGTTGCTTTTGTGAGCCAAGGGTCTCCTGGAAACAGTCTCTCTGTCCCTCGGGTTAGGGGTAAGGTCTGCGTACATATTACCCTTCCAGATCCCACTTGTGGGATTATACTGGGTTGTTTTTGTTGTTGTTGCATGGTGACGAGGTCTCAAAAGATCAATTCATTTTCTTATTTTTCAGGTTACTAATGGATCTTTTAGGTCAGTTATTGATAGTTTTACCTGATTTGTTAGTGTATAAATATTTTTACTCTACTAGTGTATAGACAGAAGCGGAGCTAGAATTTCAAGTTTATGGGTTTTGAATTTTAGAACGACAACTTCAAATACTAATAATTGAGTTTTAAATTAAATATTTTAAATATAAATATATATAGTTTAAACAAAAGTAACTGAATTCAGCCGAACTTGTACCCAAGCATCTAACTCCACCCCTATTGAGGAGGGGGGAGGTTATTTTAAGACTCTTAGGTACAAAGATTAGATTTGGAGTGTAAAAAACGGAGGTGAAGGCCTTCTTTTGTGGCATCAAAACCGGGCTTTATTAATGTAGTGTCTACAGTGGTGAACTTGTATGTGAAGATAGTAATAGTAGTACAACATAACGCGTTGCTTATTTCATTTGTTTATAATTTGTATAAGCTTTAAACCGTTAACCCCATGTGATCTTGCCTCATTTCTCATGGACTTCCTTCAATTCCAACTTTATTAATTACTTTGCACACATACTTATATGTATATGTTCTATACATATATATATACACACAATTCTTGCACAGGATCCTATTGCTCTACAACTCCAATAATCAAAAGTCTCTCCCCCCCCCTCCTTCATATCCCACGTAAAAAGTCCTTCAACTTTTAGTTGTGTGAACTAACAAGCTCATTACAATCATAGTTTCAACCGTTGGGTAAGTGCATGTTTTATGAATGTCATAGGCAAATCCATTATCTAGAATCAGCCAGTTTTAGAATGAGCTTGATCTTATTATATATATACGTTTTAATTTTTTTTATACATGTATTACATAGTTCGAGTCAAAAATAAAGAAGCATGTCTGAAATTTGTCTCTAAATTGAATGTTTGCTTTTTCTATAAATATATGGTTTTTACATGATTATCTTTAACATTTTTGTAGGTGGATAATTGATCTTATTATATGTGTACATTTTAACTTTTTTTATACATGTATTACATAGTTCAAGCCGAATGTTTCATGTCCAAGTTTGTTGCTAAATTTTCCTTTTCAATATATGTATGGTTTTGATTTGATTGTTTTGGACAATTTGTAGGTGGATAGTTGATTTGGGTCCATTTATGAGATGGGGTTAGTGAGGAATCCTAATATGAAAAGTGGAGAGTATTTGGAAGGTATGTTAAGTGATTACATGGGAGGAAAAACAAAGACGAGAACACCAAAAAGTTCTTCAACTAAGCTTGTGACAGTATTAACTTGTTTACAATTTGCTTTTGCTGTTTATGCAACGTTTCTTCTGTATTACATGAGTCCATCAGTTGATTTAAGGGCTAAACCAGACTTTACATGGGCTACGCGAATCGCTCAATCATGGAAACACTTCATTATACCTCCACATGTTGTTAGTCATTATCAAGAAGTTAATAAAACAGAAATCCAACTAAAGCCAATTAGTCCTTCTGATGTCTGTGAACATGAGAAGATTGATTTTGAGCAGAAGAAATCTAATGATGCACTTATGATCAAGTTGAAGACAGAACTTTATCAACAAGTAAGAGATTTTCAAGGCAAGAATCTTGGTACTGAGACTCTTTCTGAGCTAATGGCAATGAAGTCTAAGTGGGATTTGCGCGGTCCAAACAAGCCAAAAATCACAGTAATCTTGAACCATTTCAAGAGGAAAACTCTGTGTTCTCAACTTGATTCTTTGCTTGGACAAACTCTCCCATTTCATCATGCTTGGGTGGTTGCATTTGGAAGTCCTAATGAGCAATCACTTAAGAATATTGTAGACAGTTACAATGACTCAAGAATAAGTTTTATCAGTTCAACTTATGATTTCAAGTACTATGGAAGATTCCAAATGGCTTTGCAAACAGAAGCTGATCTTGTATATATCGTAGACGATGACATGATTCCAGGGAATAAAATGTTGCAAATCTTAGCACATGTAGCAGGGACAGACAAGTACAAGAATTCTGTTTTGGGAAGCATTGGTAGGATTTTGCCATTTAGACAGAAGGATTTTACTTTTCCGAGCTACAGGAAGTTTCGATCCAAGGAAGCCGGGCTTTATTTGCCTGATCCTGCTTATAATATCACTGTTGACAAAATTGTTCAGGTGGATTTCCTCTCCAGTTCTTGGTTTCTTTCTGCTGAACTAGTCAAGACACTTTTCATCGAAACGCCCTTCACTTTCATGACAGGAGAAGACTTGCACTTAAGGTAATTTTTCCTACTTCAATTATGTTGAAATGGTATGTTTTGTTAGATCAAATTGATGATAGAAATTTTGACTTGTACGTTGATTAGAAGTAGTAAAACAATTGAGCATGGGATCAAACTTTCAATGATCAAGCTTTCAGATAAACTTACACTATTGAAATGTTGTATATACTGTTCCTCTCGTGTGTGATGAGTTCATTTTATTCATCGAAAATTCCTTCAGATGTGAAACAAATCCTTGTATGATGTAGACACTTAGATCTTTTTCAATCTCTCAAGGTTATCACCTATTTGCTATTATCAGCTTCATCATTAAAATATTAAGAAGGAGAGCCTTGGCGTAACTGGTAACATTGCTGTCATGTGACCTCCGGTCACATGTTCGAGCCGTGTAAATAGCCTCTTGCAGAAATGTTAGGCCCTTACCTGAACCCCGCGCATAGCGCGACTTTAGTGCACTGGACTAGCCTTTTTATCACTAAAATATCAGAAACCTATAAGAATCTGTAGTTTTGAAAGACTGCAATGATCCATCATGTACAATATTTCAAAGTAATGACTTATGCCAGAGAAAAAATTTCAATAAGAAAATAATTCAAAATGATGCATAATATAGGATATAAAAGGATGAATAGATATTAGTTCAACAAGGGTAATAAAATCTATCACATGCTAATACTATTGTTGAAGTTTCTAAGAGTTTTACTTTCCTGGAAAAACAAAATGCAGCTATCAGCTTCAGAAGTATAGAAATGCTGGATCATTTGTGCTGCCAGTTGATCCAAAGGACAAAGAAACATGGGGTGACAGTGAGCACAGACTTGCTTATGTATCCGAAACCACTGTTATATTCAAGGATACAGTTCAAGTCCGGGACGATCAGTGGTGGAAAGCACTCTCCACCGGTTATGTAACACAATGGGCAGCAATGAATCCTCAGAAAATTGATGCACTTTTCTATGCCCACTCTGTCGATGAAGTTAAAGCACTCGCGCCTCTTCTTGAGAAATTCAGGTCGACTGTTGGAAAGAAGGCCTACATTGTTGTCTCGGGAGGAAGCTTCTGCCCTTGTGAAGATGCTGTTACAGCTTTAAACTGGCCTAAGGTTGTATGCAAAGAAAGAAGATTCAAGATTATGGATTTAGGAGTTGGTGCTCTATCAACAATTTCAAATTCAGAAGTGCCCGTCGTTCAAGCAGTCTATGCTAGCATGAAAGGACTAATCAACATTCATAACCCGAGCCTTGTGATCATGGTTGCTGATGCAGATCCTAATGTGAAGAAAGCACTCAAGATGGCTACAGAAGCTAACACAAACAGTTCAACGTTAGTCCTTCTACCTAGATCATCAGTCACTAAGGTTCTTTGGATGGCTGATCTTCGGTCCACAGCATTGCCAAGTAAGATATTGATGTATTTTATGCCTTACATTTTCCTAATTCTTTTCCTGCATTTGATCTATAGTCTGAAAAATGCAATTTGTACTTGTAGATTGGAACCGTATGAGGCTTTCCATAAATATCATCACACAGAACAGAGCTAATTCACTAGCAAGGCTTCTCAAGGCTCTCAGCGACGCATACTATATAGGTGATGAAATTCCTATTACTTTCAACATGGATAGCAAAGTGGATGAAGAAACTATAAAGCTTGTTAACTCATTCAGTTGGCCTCATGGACCTAAAACTCTTCGAAGAAGAATCATCCAAGGAGGCTTAATTCGAGCTGTTAGTGAGAGTTGGTACCCTTCATCGGATGATGATTTTGGCCTATTACTCGAAGATGATATCGAAGTCTCACCTTATTATTACCTCTGGATCAAATATGCTGTCTTGGCCTACCACTATGACCCTCAAATATCACTTCCTGAGCTCTCATCGATATCTCTTTACACGCCACGGTTGGTGGAAGTTGTAAAAGAAAGGCCTAAATGGAATGCAACAGATTTCTTCAAGAAAATTCATCCACACACACCTTATCTCCACCAATTGCCTTGCAGTTGGGGTGCAGTTTTCTTTCCCAAGCAATGGAAGGAATTCTATGTTTACATGAACATGAGGTTCACTGAAGATCCCAAGCAAAATCCTGTTCAGATACCAAAATCAAGAACAAATGGTTGGCAAGCTTCGTGGAAAAAGTTTTTGATAGATATGATGTACTTAAGAGGGTACGTTAGTCTTTATCCGAACTTTCCAAATCAATCGAGCTTTTCAACAAATCATATGGAACCAGGTGCACATATTGCTTCTAAGGAAAATGTGGTTAAGCATAACAAGGCTGATTTTGAAGTGCCATTGCTAAAGGAAGATTTCAAGAACCTTTTGCCAAATGGAAAAATGCCTCCGGTTTCAAAGTTGCCTTCATTAAACCTCTTCAATCAGCCTGTTTCTCTAAAGGGATTAAAAGCAGCAGGAGCAAAACTAGGGAAAGATGTTATTCAATGCAGTCCAATGGAGATAGTAGCCGTTCACCACGACACAGGTTTACCTTCACATTGTGCAAGATTCTAAAAACTCCATACTCGTCCGATGATCACAAATTAATTCTTTTGTTTCCTCTCCCAAAATCAGTTTTGGTGGGAGAGAAAGATGAGGCTTTGATTCAGCTTTATTTCTCATGCAAGGAAGGGGAATACGGATTCTTTATGAATGACTGCAGATGAGAATTATATAGGTACTGTTGTAATATTGCAGCCAAAATTGGCTTTCTATATCATCTTCTTTTGCCTCATTTGCAATCAATGAAAGAAATGAAGACAAATTCTTCCAAAAACATTAGCATTGCCTTTGTTTATTATGTCAGTGTCTTTAAAAGTTTAGGCTCCAAATCATGTCATTACAACAAATTTCAAGTTTCAATCAGCATGTCATAACTGAAACAACAGCATTTAAAAGATAATTGAACATGATAGCTGAGAATCCTTAAGAACTTAATCACTAGGCCAAGCCTGGCATGGCATTTTTTTTTGTTGGTATAGTTGAAAGGAATTAACTTGTATATTGTCTACCCTAAAATCCGAGTAACAATTAAACTTGTATTGTGGTTTTAAATATTTATGATTTAATCCAATACTAACCGATAAACAAGGAATCAAGTGTATGAATTAAAGAGTAAGGTAAGTCAAACTAGTATGTAAGCAAGTCTCGGCCTCGAGCTATAGCAACCTTGAGGTAGATGAATAAGAATAATAAAATAATAACAATGAGACTCAGATGAGTAGTAAGCAAGAAAGCGATGTATGTATATTCTCTTTTCAGTGTGTGATTCGTTACAAATGATTGAGTCCCCTTTATATAGTATGGGAATCCTAAATAAGGTACACTTCTAATTATAGTAGGGATTCTTATTATATAGATGTCTAACTACCTAGTACAAATTCGTTCCGTAATTTATGCCATGATCTTAAGGTCATTGCGGGAATCTCGTTCTTTCTGTTATGAAACCATAACGATATTATCTCGAGGTTGGTCATACTTGGCCTCGGCGTTCATCGAGCACTTCGATCTTTGAGTATCGTACTCTGTCACTGATCTCGATCCTGGTCCATTTTGAACTTATTCTTTGAAGTGACCCCTCGAGCCTACGAAATCGGGCAGACCTGATTTCGACCATATATAGATAGTCTCCGCTTTCTTAAAATAGAATGATAAGAAACGAATTAAGCCTCAATTTTCCGGAGTCCCTGATGATTATGTCATCCCCATGATGTAAGCGCTCGAAGTGACCGAAACATCATGTCGGTTCGCTTCTCCAAAACATTAAATGCTTCACTAGTGGTGGTCGTTCACTAGCATCATCGAATCGTCGCTGCTTGCCTATAAATACAAGGCTCAAATTCGAATAAAAAACTTTACTTCCATCTTCAAACCACCTTCAAGTTTCCTTTATCTCTTCCCCTCTTCATCTTCCTCTCTCGTTACATGTTACTCTCGCCCCTTTTAATGCCAAAAGATATCAAGCTCCGCCTATTTTCGCTCCCTCTAAACCAAATCAATGGTGAAAACCTCTAAAATAGTTCCTCAAAGGGAGAAAGCTTCCTCCTCCTCTTCCCGACGGCGGTGATAAAATGTTGGTTCTTCGGGAGATTATTCCCATCCCATGTGTCATAAAGATAGATTTCAAAGTTGAAAATCCTCCAACGATTCCTGGTCGTTGCGAGCATGTATCAAGGTATATTTGATCAATAACGGAGAAGCACCTCAAGGCCATGAAGAAGGACTAGGGCTGGGGGGACAAGGTCGTGGCACGGATCCCTACCCCCGAGGAGAGTATCACTACTCATGTGGAGGGGTTCTTAAGTATTTACACTTACCCCTTCACGTTGGGTCCCCTCGATCTAATTGTGATCGACTTCTGCAAGATGTATCAGGTCACCTCGGTCAGATCCTCCCTCTTTCTGGTGTATAGTGATCATGCTTCGCTATTTCTCCAGTAAGGCTGAGGGGCTAGAGTTCACCCTCCATCACCTCATCCAATTGTATCGCCCTCAGTTTTTTCGAGGGTTGATCAAGATCCAACGCCGATCGACCAAGGCCTTCTTTTCTAGAAATGACAAGTATAAGGACCGGGGCTGGATGAATCGGTTCGTATGAGTGAGGACCTATAACGTCATCTCGGAGGGAAAATGTCGTTCCTAGAGAACCGGAACCCCGATTGTAAGTAAAGTTTATCCCTGGTAGATTCTTGTATTCTTTTTTTGCATTGCGTGATGCCTTCACCTTTTTTGCAGCGGTTGCTTGGATGCCCCAGCCACTCGCCGACCTCAAGGACTAGGTCCATAAACTAACTGCGACCTCCTCGTATGACGAGCGCTGATGATGTGACTTGGTAAGGGGCAGATGGGAAGCCAAACACCACGGTAAGTCCTCTCAAAATTTTTCAATGCTTTCCCCTTTACTGGATACGTTTCTTTACTCATACCTATTTTTCATTCATGTAGGCATTGGAGATGTCTCTGAAATGAGGCCAACCCCGTCCGGGGAAGAAACCTAGTCCTCGATTTTGAAATTCACCACGAAGTTTGCTAAAATTTGAGACTTGATGGCCGTTCGGGGTTGATATTCGATATCGTACCCCCCCCCCCCAACTTCGACGACCCATTCGACTAATCGGCCCGATAACTCGGGCTTGTGCAAAATATTTTGGAGCGGATAAGTGGCTATCATACATATGGGGTGACACCGAAAATATGGCTTTAATTTTCTTGATCCGCTTAATGCAAGTGCCAATATCTCTAAGTGTGGATATATTGTTTCAACATCTCCTAAAGTTTGACTTACATAATAAACAGGAAACTATGTACCTTGCTCTTCTCAAACTAGTACACCACTTACCTCTATTTCAGACACTACCAAGTATATGTACAGTTTATCATCTACCTTTGGAGTGTAGATCAGATGTGGGCTCGATAAGTATCACTTCGATTCCTCCAATGCTTGTTGGCATTCCAGGGTCTATGCGAAATTATTTTTCTTTTTTAGTAAAGAAAAAAACATGTGGCTTCGATCTGATGACCTCGAAATGAATCGACCCAAGGCAGCTATCCGCCCGGTCAGCTTTTGTACGGCTTTCACACTATCTACGACGGTGATATCCTCGATGGCCTTGATCTTTTTGGGATTGATTTTGATTCCTCGATTTGATACTATGAAGCCGTGGAACTTGCTTGAGCCAACCCCGAAGGCATATTTTTCTGGGTTAAGCTTCATGTTGTACTTCCTCAATATTTTGAATGTTTTCTGCAAATGAGTCAAATAGTCCTTTGCGCATATGGACTTAACCAACATATCATCAATGTAAATTTCCATTGATTTACATATTTGTTCCTCAAACATTTTGTTAACTAGGCGTTGGTATGTAGCTCCTGCATTTTTTATCCCGAAGGGCATTACATTGTAAAAGTATATTCCATACTTGATGATAAATGAGGTCTTCTCTTGGTCTTCCGGGTTCATCTGAATTTGATTGTACCCGGAATAGGCATCCAGAAAGGGAAAGATCTCGTGGCCAGCTATGGCATCGATCATGCGATCGATGTTAGGCAGTGGAAAGAGTCTTTAGGTCATGCCTTGTTTAAATTCTTGTAATTTATGCACATTTTAAGTTTGTTCCCTTTTTTAGGGACTACGATTACATTGGCATTCAGGGTATTTTACCTCCCGAATGGACCCTGTTTTAAGAATTTTAGTTACCTCATCCTTTATGAATCATGTTTCACCTCAGAGGGGCCTTCTTTTTTGCTTCACTGGTTTTAACCTGGGCCCGAGGCTTAACCGGTGGATTGTTATCTCCAGTGGGATCCCTGTCATGTCTAAATGGGACCAAGTAAAATAATTCATGTTATCGAAAAGAAATCGAATAAGTTTTTCCCTGAGTTTGGGGGTTAACCCCGTTCCCAGGTATACCTTTCATTTCGGTAGATGCTCGATTAGTATTACCTATTTTAGCTCTTTGAACGTTAACTTGGTTGCATCTGATTCTTCTGGAACAATGAAAGTTCGAGGAGTAAGGAAATCCTCTTCTTCTTCGATTACCTATTTCTCCGATTCAGTCGAGGTTGGGGACGGTGATTGCTATTTGGCCCTCTGCTTATCTTTGGTGCTCGATTTTTCTGAGGTCAAAGGTGCAGATATCGGTGTCACCTCGTCGATTACAAATATTTCCTTTGCAGCGTGTTGTTCTCGTAAATTGTTTTCACACCATCCACTATTGGGAATTTCATCATTTGATGTGGGCCATCGGTACTGCCTCATGTTGTGGATCCATGGCCTTTTGAGTAGTGTATTATATCTCATGTTGCCTTCGATGACATGGAATTTTGTATCTTGGATGGTTCGGGCCACGTTTACTGGTAGGATTATCTCCCCCTTTGTTGTTTCACTTGCCATATTGAAGCCATTTAGGACTCGAGATGCAGGCACAATTTGGTCCTGCAAGCCGAGCTGCTCTACGACCCTCGATCTGATTATGTTTGCTGAACTACCTGGATCCACTAGAACACATTTAACTTGAATTTTATTGAGCAAAATCGGAATTACCAGGGCATCGTTGTGCGATTGAGAAAAGCCCTCCACTTCTTCGTCATCGAACGATGGGACGCCTTCAGGCACATAACTCCAATTCTGGTTCTCTCTGGTGATTGACACCTTGGTACATTTGAATATTGGCCCTTTTGGAACATCGACCCCACCAACGATCATATGAATTACATGTTGCGGTTCTTCCTGCTCATTCTTTCTGTTGGCGTCTCGTTCTTTGAAGTGATTCTTAGCTCGATCACTAAGGAACTCTCGAAGATGGCCCTCATTGAAGAATCGAGCTATTCCTCCCTCAGTTCTATAGTGTTCGGTCCTATGGCTATGAGTGCCATTATATTTACACATCAAGTTTGGGTTTCATTGAGAAGGGTTGGTTTGTATAGGTCAGGGCCACCTGGTATCTTTGATCCTTCCGGTAGCCAATACAATCCCCGTGCGTCAACATTGAAATTATACTCCGATGACTGAGGTGCTTCCGTGGGATCAGTATGTTCATCAAAACAATTCTTATTCATAAGTCCCTTGAATTTTTTCCCCGGTCATTTCTTCGATCGTTCTGAGGAGGATTGGGCCCCGAATTGTTTATTCGATCTGCAACATTTGGCTGATATTGTTCTCTATTCGACCTTGGTTTCCTATCGGTATCCCTCGGGGCTTTAACTGCCAATCTGTTTGGATGAACTGAACCCAAGTGGCCCGTCGTGTTATAACCCATATCCACACACGTTAGTTCATTCCATAAGTTAGATAACACAAATCCAAGAAGGAATTATCCTTGAGATGATAAGAAGTTAATCCGATTAATCTTAAGTGATACAAGGGTGCATAAGGGTGATTAACAAGTATTAGACGTTAAACGAATCAAGGATGTTGTAACTCGTACTTTTGGGTAAACCTATAAATGCTTAGTATACTTAGGAGGTCATGATTTAAGGTATTTGAATCATATAATATCCGTATCATAATTCTTGAAGTCAAACGAGTTATGAAACAAAAGTCGACAAAAGTTGTTGCAACTTAGGTTCATAGTTTTACCTAAACTTTAGGTCAAATGTTATCAAGTATTTCTCCCAATGTACTTGGTATTACGGGGTGATCTACCCACCAAATTGAAGATCTATGAGTCTAGTTTCCAACGCATTAAACGGTTTAGCAATACGACATTGGAATAGAGAGATATAGACATTTTCGTGAGACTACACAAGCTGCTAGGTGCAAGTAGGTGAGTCACCTACTTGGTTAAATGTCGGCCCAAAAGAGGGAATTTCGGGTCAGAAAAGCAGCCCATTAAAAGGCTTATCTTCTGCAATATATACCTCTTTATATTTCACAAATAACCAGACCTAAGACCCTGCAAAGTTCCTCCCAAAAATTATCCACAAACCCTAATTGATTTTCCCTCTCTTTCAAGTTCAAATTGGGGGTAAACACTAGAGTTTGAAGAACCAAGTTAAAGGCTGAGTTATCCAACAACAAAGGTGAGTTTACTGCTATATTTCATACATTTATTCTGCTGTAAATTCATGGCAATTCGTTATATACATGTAAGAACTCACGGGACGGTGATCGGAAGCCGTGAGTTCAAGTTATTCACTTGTAGCAGACTGTTTTGTGGACTGTTTTGTGTTGCTGTTGGGCTGCGTTTTTATTACTGTTTTGTGGAGTTTTGGAGGAGGCAGAGTGTGGAGAAACACCATATATATGTTGGGTTGTGGTCTGCTAGTTCTTGGTAATATTTTTGGGTCGTTTGATACGACTATAGTGGTCGTCATATGTATGATGTGATTAGGTTGTGTGTGGACTGTTTTGGAAGGCTCAATATGTTTATTATTGATGTTGTTTAGGCTGTTTGGTGATTGTTTTGAATGGTGTGAAGTCCTATATATAGGGGAGGTGCTGTCCGTTTCATCACAAAATAGATTGTGGTTGGTACATAATAGTTGCGACGCTTAAACGTTAACGATAGTGTCATTTCTCCTATTGTAGACTAAGGAGTCGTGACGTTTGCATAGCTTGAGATTGTGGCAGTATATACAAGGTATGTGTGGCTGTCCCTTTCCTTCTTTTGCACGACTCCGATTAACATAATGTAATGAACGAGCTTCCAAAGATACTCTATTCTTAGAAGCTAGCAGTACTTACATTGTTTCCCCTCTTATGGAACGATTGATGTTGATGTTGTTTCTCTTATTCTTATGTTATCAATCTTGTTGGTACTTCCTGATTCCTATAAGGTTCATAGTGAAGAGTTAGTCCTAATAAGTTGTACATAGGATACCGACCTTATGTCACTCCGAAAGGTCTACAAGGTGTTTCCATGAGTCGAGCATGCATTATATATATGTATCTATTTTACTCTACCGAGCCGCACTATAGTCGGCCGGGTACGGCACCTATTGTGCAACCACTGATCAGTTGGGTTTTACCGAGCTCCACGTGGTCGGGTACGATTCTACCGAGCCTTATAATGGCCGGGTATGTTTTTACCGAGCCTATTACGGCCGGGTACGATATGATAATGATGATGCCCACAGAGGCGTATGTTTTAAAAGATTATGTATTTATACATATGTATCATGTATTTCATGTCAGTAGCCCTCAGAGGTACTCAGATGTTACAGGTTGTATATTTTCTATCCCTGCTTACATTACTGTTCATAATTATGGTTCTCTGCCTTACATACTCGGTACTTTATTCGTACTGACGTCCTTTTATTTGTGGACGCTGCATGTCGTGCTGCAGGTCCTGATAGACAGGCAAGTGTAGCTCCCCCATCACAGTAGGTTGTCCAGTTCAGCGGTGATTGGCGAGATCCCTTCTCCGGACTTGCCTTGGTCTTGGTATGCATTTTTGTTATAGACATTATGGGTATGTCGGGGCCCTGTTCCGACTATGTTGCAGCACTTATGTTCCTTTAGAGGCTCATAGACAAGTGTCGACTCATGTATAGTTTGGTATGCCTTGTCGGCTGGTTTTTGTTGTATAGTCTTTCATTTTAGCGTGGAAGCTTGTACCATGTTTCTTGATTGTTTGGTCATCCCATGTTATGTAGGTTCATGCAATCATATTTTATTATTGGTTGTTCATGATCCATGTCTACCATTTATATTGGTCTAGTCAGCCTAAAAGATAATAAAGAAGGTTAGATAAAAGGTACGTTGGTGCTTGGCAAGTATAGTCGGGTGCTAGTCATGGTCCTCCAGTTTGGGTCGTGACAAACTTGGTATCAGAGCAAGTCTGTCCTAGGGATTGTCTATGAGCCGTGTCTAGTAGAGTCTTGATTATGGATGTGTAGCGCGCCACATTTATAATCGGGAGGCTACATGACATCTAGGGTTGTTACCTTCTTCCCGAATCTAGATCGTGCATAGAGTTGAGTCGTAAGTGTTCGTCTCTAATATTCACCTTGTTTTCTTTCAACAATGCCTTCGACTAGGAAACAAACAATTAGTAGACGGCTTGATACAGCTGCAGGAGAGGGTACCAGTCGGGTGCCCCAAGCCAGAGCAGGCCAAAGTGAGGCTCGGAGTGAGATGCCGTCTCATACCTCATCTACTCCGTCTCCTCCAGAGGATATTAGGTGGGACCCAGCACCTCCAGCTCCTCCGTCTGGCACTACAGACCAGGATATGCGGAGTGCTTTGCAGTTATTGACTAGCTTGGTAGCTGCTCGGGCTCAGAGGCAGAATACAGGTGCTGCTGATAAACCAGTTAGTACAAGAGTTCGTGATTTTATTAATTTAGACCCTCCAGTGTTTACCGGATCAGACCCCAAGGAGGATCCGCAGACTTTTATTGACCGGGTTCATCGTACACTACGGGTTATGCATGTTAGTGATACAGAGGCAGTAGAGTTGGCTTCTTATCGGCTACGGGATATATTGTATCATCCCGGTAAAGCCAATGTTGTGGCAGATGCTCTCAACCGTAAGTCAATGGGAAGCTTAGTACATATTGATGCAAGTAGATGGGGGTTGACTAAAGAGCTTCATCAGCTAGCCAATATGAGAATCAGATTGTTAGACTCTGATGACGGAAGTGTTACTGTACAGAATACATCGGAATCATCTTTGGTAGCAGAGGTAAAAGCACGGCAATATGAAGATCCTATCTTACTACGATTGAGAGAGAACATTCAGCAGTGTAAAATTACGGCTTTCGAGATCGGAGGAGATGGGGCACTGAGATACCAGGGCCGATTATGTGTGCCGAATGTAGCAGGATTGCGAGAAAAGATTATGAATGAAATTCATCAATCCCGATATTCCATCCATCCTGGCTCAACAAAGATGTATCATGATGTCAAGGAGCAGTATTGGTGGGATAACATGAAAAAGTCTATTGCGGAATTTGTAGCCCAGTGTCCCAATTGTCAACAAGTAAAGATAGAACATCAGAAACCCGGTGGATTGCTTCAGAATATAGAAATTCCGACTTGGAAATGGGAGGTGATTAATATGGACTTCGTTATTGGATTACCTCGATCTTATCATAAGTTTGACTCTATCCGGGTGATAGTTGATCGACTTACAAAATGTGCTCACTTTCTGCCAGTTAAGACAACTTACTCGGCTGAAGATTATGCGAAGTTGTATATCAAGGAGATTGTTAGGCTTCATGGTGTGCCGGTATCTATTATATCAGATCGAGGAGCTCAATTTACGGCTAACTTTTGGAGGTCTTTTCAGAAAGGTTTAGGCACACAGGTGAATCTCGGCACTGCATTTCATCCGCAGACTGACGGACAGGCTGAACGTACCATTCAGACATTGGAAGATATACTACGAGCATGTGTTCTAGATTTTAAGGGAAATTGGGATGACCATCTTCCACTCATAGAATTTGCCTACAATAATAGCTACCATTCCGGTATTAAAATGGCCCCATATGAGGCACTATATGGGAGGAGATGTAGATCACCAGTTGGATGGTTCGAAGTCGGTGAAATAGAATTATATGGGCCAGATTTGATTCACCAAGCCATTGAGAAGGTGAAAGTGATACAGGAACGATTGAGGACGGCACAAAGCGGGCAAAAGTCTTATTCCGATGTCCGACGTCGTGATCTAGAGTTTGAGGTTGGTGATTGGGTTTTCCTGAGGATTTCACCAATAAAGGGTGTTATGCATTTTGGGAAGAAAGGTAAGCTGAGTCCAAGGTATATCGGTCCGTATAAAATTCTTCAACGAATTGGACAAGTTGCTTATGAGTTAGAATTGCCATCCGAATTAGAATTTGTCCACCCGGTATTCCATGTATCTATGTTGAGGAAATATATTGGAGACCCTTCTCGAGTTGTCCCTATCAAAGATGTTCAAGTTACGGAGGATCTATCATATGAAGAAGTGCCAGTGGCCATATTAGATCGACAAGTCCGCAAGCTGAGAACAAAAGATGTAGCTTCCGTCAAAGTATTGTGGAGGAACAAGAATGTGAAAGAAATGACATGGGAAGCGGAAGAAGAGATGAAGTCTAAATACCCTTACCTATTCCGGAATGATGATAACAAGGATGTTGGTGGAACGCAAGATACATTATAAAGGTGAAATGGCTTTATGAGGTAAGCAATAACTTGAGAACTCTCTTCCTTAATACAAAGTGGTGATATGTAAATAATGTCCATGTCCATAATGCTTTGTGTAGCCTTGTGTGGTCATACTTTGAGCTTCACTGCTTGCAAATTTTGCTAGTGACCATTTTATAGGGGAAAATTGACCAAAACTTTCCGCTAGAATCCACGATGATTTGGACTCCCCATAAACCCTTACATTCGAGGACGAATGTTCCTAAGGGGGGGAGGGTGTTATAACCCATATCCACACACGTTAGTTCATTCCATAAGTTAGATAACACAAATCCAAGAAGGAATTATCCTTGAGATGATAAGAAGTTAATCCGATTAATCTTAAGTGATACAAGGGTGCATAAGGGTGATTAACAAGTATTAGACGTTAAACGAATCAAGGATGTTGTAACTCGTACTTTTGGGTAAACCTATAAATGCTTAGTATACTTAGGAGGTCATGATTTAAGGTATTTGAATCATATAATATCCGTATCATAATTCTTGAAGTCAAACGAGTTATGAAACAAAAGTCGACAAAAGTTGTTGCAACTTAGGTTCATAGTTTTACCTAAATTTTAGGTCAAATGTTATTAAGTATTTCTCCCAATATACTTGGAATTACGGGGTGATCTACCCACCAAATTGAAGATCTATGAGTCTAGTTTCCAACGCATTAAACGGTTTAGCAATACTACATTGGAATAGAGAGATATAGACATTTTCGTGAGACTGCACAAGCTGCTAGGTGCAAGTAGGTGAGTCACCTACTTGGTTAAATGTCGGCCCAAAAGAGGGAATTTCGGGTCGGAAAAGCAGCCCATTAAAAGGCTTATCTTCTGCAATATATACCTCTTTATATTTCACAAATAACCAGACCTAAGACCCTGCAAAGTTCCTCCCAAAAATTATCCACAAACCCTAATTGATTTTTCCTCTCTTTCAAGTTCAAATTGGGGGTAAACACTAGAGTTTGAAGAACCAAGTTAAAGGCTGAGTTATCCAACAACAAAGGTGAGTTTACTGCTATATTTCATACATTTATTCTGCTGTAAATTCATGGCAATTCGTTATATACATGTAAGAACTCACGGGACGGTGATCGGAAGCCGTGAGTTCAAGTTATTCACTAGTAGCGGACTGTTTTGTGGACTGTTTTGTGTTGCTGTTGGGCTGCGTTTTTATTACTGTTTTGTGGAGTTTTGGAGGAGGCAGAGTGTGGAGAAACACCATATATATGTTGGGTTGTGGTCTGCTAGTTCTTCGTAATATTTTTGGGTCGTTTGATACGACTATAGTGGCCGTCATATGTATGATGTGATTAGGTTGTGTGTGGACTATTTTGGAAGGCTCAATATGTTTATTATTGATGTTGTTTAGGCTGTTTGGTGATTGTTTTGAATGGTGTGAAGTCCTATATATAGGGGAGGTGCTGTCCGTTTCATCACAAAATAGATTGTGGTTGGTACATAATAGTTGCGACGCTTAAACGTTAACGATAGTGTCATTTCTCCTATTGTAGACTAAGGAGTCGTGACGTTTGCATAGCTTGAGATTGTGGCAGTATATACAAGGTATGTGTGGTTGTCCCTTTCCTTCTTTTGCACGACTCCGATTAACATAATGTAATGAACGAGCTTCCAAAGATACTCTATTCTTAGAAGCTAAGCAGTACTTACATTGTTTCCCCTCTTATGGAACGATTGATGTTGATGTTGCTTCTCTTATTCTTATGTTATCAATCTTGTTGGTACTTCACGATTCCTATAAGGTTCATAGTGAAGAGTTAGTCCTAATAAGTTGTACATAGGATACCGACCTTACGTCACTCCGAAAGGTCTACAAGGTGTTTCCAGTGAGTCGAGCATGCATTATATATATGTATCTATTTTACTCTACCGAGCCGCGCTATAGTCGGCCGGGTACGGCACCTATTGTGCAACCACTGATCAGTTGGGTTTTACCGAGCTCCACGTGGTCGGGTACGATTCTACCGAGCCTTATAATGGCCGGGTATGTTTTTACCGAGCCTATTACGGCCGGGTACGATATGATAATGATGATGCCCACATAGGCGTATGTTTTAAAAGATTATGTATTTATACATATGTATCATGTATTTCATGTCAGTAGCCCTCAGAGGTACTCAGATGTTACAGGTTGTATATTCTCTATCCCTGCTCACATTGTTGTTCATATTTATGGTTCTCTGCCTTACATACTCAGTACTTTATTCGTACTGACGTCCTTTTATTTGTGGACGCTGCATGTCATGCTGCAGGTCCTGATAGACAGGCAGGTGTAGCTC